>CM044436.1:113907774-113946859 GCA_024363595.1 Xenopus borealis
TGGTGTCTATAGTAACTGGATAATAGTCTCTGGGAAGGGAGTGTGACTGTGGGATAGCAGATTTCCTAGGTTGTTATGTATCAGCTGTTCATATGGACATACCTTATGCTGGCAATATTAACTCATTGCAGATAATAAACACTTACACAGAAGCCGTTCAGACTGTGGCTCCTGCAAAGGCAACTGGGAAACCACACAGTCTATGGGTTGCGTTTGCTAAATTCTACGAGGACAATGGTCAAATCGAAGATGTGAGTTGTTTTTCTGTATCATTAATAAAGGTTTAGTAGCAATAAAGCAACAGGTAATATAATAGTGTTACCTGGATTTGTATTTTTACAAAACAATTCTGTCAACTTATGAACACCATCTGGTTACATTTTTGCCAGGCTCGGGCAATCCTACAAAGGGCAACGCAGGTACAGTACACACACGTGGATGAATTGGCCTCAGTCTGGTGCCAGTTTGGCGAGATGGAACTGAGACATGAAAACTGCGATGCAGCACTTAACCTACTACGGGTAAGATATTTAAATAGACATGGCTTATATGAGAGATGAGAAAATAACGCATCAGTTAATGGTGCTGCTCCTGCAGACTTCTGCACTAAAATTCATTATTCAAAACCGCCAACTGTTTTTTTTATTTTTTATGTTTAACTATAAAATCTAACATGGGGCTAGACATATTGTCAGTTTCTCAGGAGCCCACAGTCATGTGACTTGTGCTCTGATAAACTTCAATCACTCTTTACTGCTGTACTGCAAGTTGGAGTGATATCACCCCCCTCCTTTCCCCTCCCCCCCAGTAGCCTAACAACAGAACAATGGGAAGGTAACCAGATAACAACTCCCTAACACAAGATAACAGCTGCCTGGTAGATCTAAGAACAACATTTGATAGTAAAATCCAGGTCCCACTGTGACTCCTTCAGTGACATGAGATGGAAAAACGACAGCCTGCCAGAAAGCAGTTCCATCCTAAAGTGCTGGCTCTTTCTGAAATCACATAAATGACCTGAGATGCACCTACACACCAATATTACAACTAAAAAAATTTACCTTTTAAGTTAGGAATGAAACTTTACATGATAGAGTGTAAACAGAGTCTCTTTAAGCACTGAGTGATCAGACATCCCTGATTGCAAATACTGTTTGTCAGGAGCGAAAATTCCAGCAAGATGTCCTGTATGATGGACCCAGATATATCTGAGTGCTTATGTGATCTTGGATTCCCTTCATGGCCACCAAATATTACGGAGGGCTTTGTCCCATTCTAATTCCTAGATGAGAGCACATACTGTATGTGAGAGGAGAACCTACCTGGGGGTGGATGCATAAATGAACATACTGTGAGAAGTGATTATTGTATCATGACTTCAGATACAGGTATGGGATCTGTTATCCAGAATGCTCGGGACCTGGGGGTTTACCAAATAAGTGATCTTTTCATAACATGTCTTAAGTCTACTAGAAAATCATATAAACATTAAATAAACCCAACAGGCTGGTTTTGCTTCCAATAAGGATTAATTATATCTTAGTTGGGATCAAGTACAAGCTACTGTTTTATTATTACACAGAAAAAGGAAATCATTTTATAAAATGTGGATTATAATGGAGTGTATAGGAGACAGGCTTTCCATAATTTGCAGCTTTCTGGATAACTGGTTTCTGGATAACGCATCCCATACCTAAGAGCAGTCTGTCCTGGCATTGCTCTTTGTTTTTGGGGGGGCAGATACTGTGTGAGCAGGGCTTGTTCAGTATGGTTTTGTATAATGTGACTTTAATTAAATAATCTTCCTTCTAATTTGTATAGAAAGCCACGGCTGTGCCAGCAAGGAAAGCTGAATATTTCGATTCGACGGAGCCTGTCCAGAACCGACTGTACAAGTCCCTGCGAGTCTGGTCCATGTTGGCGGATTTAGAGGAGAGCCTGGGCACTTTTAAGGTAATGATTCTAATCGATTGAACGGTGTCTCTGTTTATTTTAATTTCCCTTCTGACAAATGAATGTAACAAATAAACTTCACATTGACCCGTATGAGGAGAGTGGAGTTTGGAAGTAACTGCTGTAACCTGAATTTGTGATTTTGAACTATTTAATGAAATAAAAGAAACATTTTAATCAACTCTCAATCTCCCCCCCCCATTCCTTTTTATCACATGAGCTCATTCAGTTGGTCTTGTGCAGAAAAAGTGGACAATCTCTGTCTGAACAAATATAAATTTAAACACTTTTTTCCTTTTTTTTTTCTACAGTTATACCATATTTAAAGGAACCCCCTTCCCCCCCCCCCCTTGTATTTGATTTGTAGCTTGTATTTGATCCCAACTAAGATATAATTAATCCTTATTTTAAGGAAAACCAGCCTATTGGGTTTATTTCATGTTTACATGATTTTCTAATAGACTTAAGGTATGAAGATACAAATTATGGAAAGATTTATTAGCCAGAAAAAAAAAAACACACTTTACTTTTTTGTTGTTACTGTTCCTTTAATATGAATGCATTTTGTTATAACAGCGCCACCTGCTGGTAATTTTCACAGCCATTCTGACCACCAAGTAGTCCAGGAAGAAGTTGTCAGAGAAAGGGCCGAAAGCTGTCTCATTGACTTCCTTCACTACTTGGTGGTCAGAAACTTACCAGCAGGTGGCGCTTTTGTAGCAAAATTAATTCATATTAACAGTACATGTATCCAGTAATATCTGGGAATAAAAATAAATACATGCACATTGTAGAAGTGCTTAGAATAGCACCCTCATCAATTTTACATTCACTTATTTTAAAGGTTTTACTTATCCTATAAGCCAAACTGAATGAGCTTTTGTCCCTCTAGGGGGATATATTTTAACTTTGCAGACAGCTATTACCCCCCTGAGAGACCCAATTATTCTTTGGGTTTTGTTTGCTGAACTGTAGCACTGTTGGCTGTCAGGGGATGCTGGGATTTGTAGTTAAAAGCTGTATAGTGCCATATTATATTTGTCCTCCATTTGACCTGTATCCTTATAATCAAATGAAACCCTTCAGTGCAGGCGTGAGAATTTCAAGTAAATCTCTTTTTTACAGTCCACAAAAGCCGTGTATGATCGGATAATTGACCTGCGCATCGCAACCCCGCAAATTATCATCAATTACGCTATGTTCCTGGAGGAGCACAACTACTTCGAGGAGAGCTTTAAGGTAAGTGCAGGAGGCTATTCATGTTGCCTCTGTACAGCCAAGTAACCAATGCACAAAAATAGAAACCAAGGCACGCCCCATTCAATGCTTCTGAAAAATCTCCAATGTTTCTTTTATTTAAGGTGAGATCAGGTGAGTTTTCGCAGAAGTATTGAGAGCCAACATTGGTCACCTCCCACTGGATAAGATGCCCTTTTTCTGTATATAAAGGCAGAAAGAAGTTTGGATTGTGTATATACCTTGTATCAAGTGCCATTTATTATTTAGTAGCGATGCACCAAATCCACTATTTTGGATTCGGCCGAATTCGTGAAAGATTCGGACGAATACAGAACCAAATCCTAATTTAGGAGTGGGAAGGGGAAACATTTTTTACTTCCTCATTTTGTGACAAAAAGTCACGTGGTTTTCCTCCCTACCCCTAATTTGCATCTGCAAATTTGGATTCGCTTAAGCCAGGCAGAAGGATTGGCCGAAACCTGCTGAAAAAGGCAGAATCCTGGATTCTGTGCATCCCTATTATTTAGTTTTTAGTATGGGCTTCCATTCAAGGTTCAATATGGCTGGAGGAACCAAACAGTAGTCAAAATATAATTACTGGTTGTCCATATACCTATCGAATGAAAACCTTTGAAATAAATTAAAACACTGTGAGTCATTTATAAACACCGGGCATATTTGCACCTGGGCAGTAACCAATATGAACCAATGAGCAACAAGCTTTTTTTTTCCCAGTCACCTGCAGGTTCAACAATGAACTCAAACCTATTGCCAAAGATTACTCCCCAGATGCAAATTAGCCCAGTATTTATAAATGAGCCCCACTACTTATTAGCTGGTGCTGGAGAGATACATCTAGACATTAAGGGGGTTATTCTATTACAGTCCGAATGCCAAAAACTTTTTTTTTACTATAAAATCTGAATTTTTAGTGGGGGGGGGGGAAACTAAAATTTTTCGGCATTTATTAAACCCAAAAGGGTGTTAAAAGTCAGAATAAAAAAGTAGAAGTCAACGGGAGAAGTCCTGAAGATATCCTGATCTGTGTTTGATTTCTTGGTTTTCGGAAGAAAATTTTCAGGTGGCAAGATCTGAAAAAGTTGTACGAATTTTTCCTCCGCACAGGGAATTTTCTGAAAAATGTATTGATAAATAATGGTAAATAAATCCAATTCAAGCCTGCCGAGTTCAAGTCAATGGTAGAAGACCCAAAGATATCCTAATCTGTGCTGGGTTTCGTGCAATAATCGTTGCGATTCTTTCAAGTTTTCTCCTCTCACAGGAAATGAACTGAATCCACTATTTTGGATTTGGCCGAACCCCTGAATCCTTCAAGAAATATTTGTCCGAATACCGAACCAAATCCGAACCCTACCTTGCATATGCAAATTAGGTGTGGGAAGGGGAAAACATTTTTTACTTCCTTGTTTTGTGAAGTCATGCAATATCCCTCCCCACCCCTAATTTGCATATGCAAATTGGGGTTTGGATTTGGTTCGGCTGGGCAGAAGGATTCGGCTCGAATCCTGCCGAAAAAGGCCGAAACCTGGATTCGGTGCATCCCTACTAATAATACAACAAACCCCTACTCCTTGTTTATAAGGCAACACATGCAGCTAGTATATTGTAACTCAATAGGAGGGCTGTGGGAGAGGTTTATATGGGTCTAAAATGTCGATCTTACTCACTAACCCCTTTATTAAAGCTACAGTGTAGCAAAGCACAAATAATAAAAAAAGCAGATGATGTCCTTTATCGCCCTGTCTTCTTTCACCAGGCCTATGAACGTGGTATCGCCTTATTCCGGTGGCCCAATGTCTATGACATATGGAGCACTTACCTGTCCAAGTTCATTGCTCGTTACGGAGGGAAAAAGCTGGAGCGAGCTCGAGATCTGTTTGAGCAAGCCCTTGATGGCTGCCCGCGCAAGTTTGCCAAAAGTAAGATCAATGTTCGCCCTTTTGCTGGGTGGCAGAAAGGAAAGGGGCAGTTGAAGAGCGTAGAATTTACACTATCTACTTTGGTCCCTGGCAGATATTTTCCTCCTCTATGCCAAACTGGAAGAAGAGCACGGATTAGCCCGCCATGCTATGGCCTTATATGAGCGAGCAACGCAGGCTGTGGAGACAGGCGAGCAATACGAGATGTTCAATATTTACATCAAGAGAGCGGCAGAAATCTACGGGGTCACCCACACGCGCAGTATCTACGAGCGCGCCATTGAGGTAACCATCTCAGTTCCACTGTTATACTCGGGTTATACTTAAGCTGTTCCAGTTGTTGCAAACTCCAGGTTATCATAGTAAGTTAGGTTGAAAAAAAGAGACGTCAAGTTCAACCTTAAAGGGATTCTGTCATGATTTTTATATTTATTTCTAAATTACACTGCAAATAATTCACTCTACAATATAAAATGTAATTCCTGAACCAGCAATTGTGTATTTTTAGTTGTAATATTGGTGTGTAGGTGCATCTCAGGTCATTTTGCCTGGTCATGTGCTTTCAGAAAGAGCCAGCACTTTAGGATGGAACTGCTTTCTGGCAGGCTGTTGTTTCTCCTACTCAATGTTTCTGAATGTGTCACTGTGGGACCTGGATTTTACTATTGAGTGTTGTTCTTAGATCTACCAGGCAGCTGTTATCTTGTGTTAGGGAGCTGTTATCTGGTTACCTTCCCATTGTTCTGTTGTTAGGCTGCGGGGGGGGAGGGGTGATATCACTCCAACTTGCAGTAAGGGCTCGTCCAGACTAGAAGATTCGAGGAGATTAGTCGCCTGGCGACAAAACGCCACGTCTTTGAGGCGACTAATCTTGAATAGCTTGCTCGTATCTTGCACCCGCTAGCGCTAAAGTTGCCGGTGCCTATTCACACACGGCGATGTGTTTTTTAAAGTCGCTCGAAATTGCCTCGTGAGGCAATTTTGAGCGACTTTGAAAATCGCGTTGCCGCGTGTGAATAGGCGCAGGCGACTTTAGTGCAAGATACAAGCAAGCCATTCGGGGAGATTAGTCGCGGCGATTAGTTGCCAGGCGACAAATCTTCCCCTGTGGCCCTAAAGAGTGGGTGAAGTTTATCAGAGCACAAGTCACGTGACCTGAGGCAGCTGGGAAATTGACGATATGTCTAGCCCCATGTCAGATTTCAAAATTAAATATAAAAAAATCTGTTTGCTCTTTTGAGAAATGGATTTCAGTGCAGAATTCTGCTGGAGCAGCACTGTTCTTGTGTGTTTTGGGGGAAAACAATTTCACATGACAGTATCCCTTTAAGACTATACGTAACCTGCCTAACTGCTTGTTGATCCAGAGGAAGGTGAAAAACCCAATTTGAAGCCTCTCCAGTCTTTCCTCATAGCTAAGATTTTCCCATACCTTTTACCAGCTTAGTTGCCCTTCTCTGTACCCTGTGCTAAGACTTATTGCTGCTTTATTCTGGTAAAGAGACATGGAATAGGATGAACACTCACAGGGAAACCTTTATTGCTTTTTTATTGGTTCAACACTGCGAATCATGAACTCTTTCTGCTTCCTTAGCTGCTGTCCGATGAACAGTCCCGGGAGATGTGTTTGCGATTTGCTGACATGGAGTGCAAACTGGGAGAGATCGACCGAGCCAGAGCTATATACTCTTACTGCTCCCAGATGTGTGATCCACGGGTAAGTGGGATTCAGCCTCTCCGTTTTGGGATTTGCTCTTATAGAGAAACTGTTGCTGCTTTTAGTATGCCTCCACACTAGTAGTAGCAGCATGTGGTTTATAGTTCAATACCGAGTGGGGACCAGGCATCACTTAGGATAAATGCTGGCCCTTTTACTTGGTACGCCCCACCTTCATTACCCGTCTTTATGTATGCTTTTAAATTAAATGCCCACTTACAGGTGTCTGTCTATTATTGGGGATATTCCTTCTTAGAGCTGTTTCCTATCCCTGTATAGCACACAATCTAGGACCCAGTACAGGTGTGGGACCTGTTATCCAGAATGCTCAGCAACTGGGGATTTCTGGATAAGGGAGTGTTCCATAATTTGGATCCTCATACTATAAAATTATTAAAAGATTACAGAAGGAGAAGGAAAGGCTATATACACCTACATACACCAGTAAACCCTCAAAGTAATGCTGCTCTGAGTCCTCTTTCAAAAGAAACTCTGTATTTATTTCCTTCTATTGTGTCACATGGGCTTCTGTATCAGACTTCCTGTTTTCAGCTTAAAGGAGAAGGAAAGGCAAAAGTAAATACTTATCTCCCAGTAATGGACACCCCAAGGCCTCTGAAATCGCTAAGGTAGCAAGTCACACAGTCCACTTTAATCTTCGGTAATCATTGTCCTCGTTGGCAGCGCTTATTTAATCAGGCAGGCGCCATCTTGGAAAGGTAAAGGACGCTTCCTATACCTCATTCTCACATTGCGCATGCGCGAAAAAAAAAACCCCCAACTTGCGCCCACAGGACTTGCGCAGTAGATATATATTACATCCAATGCGCCTCAAGGCTGCCTCTGGCAGCAGGGAACAAGAAGAGTGTCTGCAGTGTGACGTCACCCGAGTCCTACCGCTGCAGTCTGCTATGAACGCTACTCCTTCCACATCATACCAGGAAGAAAACTTTTACAAGGCTACGCCAGTTGCTTTTACACAAGCCTTTGAATAGAGGCTTATTTATAATATGACTTTCCTTCTCCTTTAAACCTCCAGGGCTAGGGCTTGAGCATGCTCAGTTTGCGCCTCACTCCCTTGTCTCTGCTGTAACCTGAGGCCAGAGCTTTGAGTGAGCAGGGAGAGACTCAGGCAGGAAGTGATGTCACACCAAGCTAATATGGCAGCTGCTATCCTAAACAAACCGAGCGAGCTTCTAGAGCGGTTTACTCCGTTTGGTAAAGCATTCTGCAGAATAAATATAGCGTTATAGCTTGCACTATTGTGGCTAATATATTGGCAATCAACTGCTTTCCTTCTCCTTTAAATAAACCCAATTGCTTCCACTAAGGATTAGGGATCAAGTACAAGCTACTGTTTTATTATTACAGAGAAAAGGAAGGATAAAATGAAGTCTATGGGAGACAGCCTTGCAGTAATTCTGAGCTTTCCGGATAACAGATCCCACAACTGATTTTGTAATTTTGATAACCTTGGTGATCATATCTCCTGTGTCTACAGCTCACAGCAGGGTTCTGGCAGACATGGAGGGACTTTGAAGTGCGGCACGGGAATGAAGACACACTGCGGGAGATGCTGCGAGTAAAAAGGAGCGTGCAGGCCAAGTACAACACTCAGGGCACATTCCTTGTGTCCCAAAAACTGCGAGCAGAAGGAGGAGCCAGCGAAGGGACTAAGGGTATATCTCTGGGGATCCAGGGCTGTGTACATGCTAATATGGCTGCTATCAGAAACCCCTCTAACATACTGAGTTTTAATAACATTTTAATGAGCCCTAATAATGGCTCATCCCCCCCCCAAATTATTTCTGTACTCACTGATTGCTTAAGCCCCCCCCCTTTTTTTTTTTTCTCCTGCACTTGAATGTTATGGGTTGGGCTTCTGTAGCCAGCCATTGTCAGGATTGGCTGGAAATTGTGAATTTCCCATTATCCTGTATAAGTAACCAATGGCTTTCTATTGTAGATCCGGCAGATGAAATGCAGGCACTGGAGCAGAGAGCAGCGGTCGTTGCAGCAGAGGCTGAGAAAGATAAGCCTCAAATGAAGGAGAAGATCCTTTTTGTCAGGTCAGTGGAAGAAAGAATATGCTGATATTCATATTATATTGCACCTATCGGGCAAGTCTCCCCCCTTTCTCCCAGTATTAAACTGAACTCTGCTTTTCCAATCACAGGTCTGACGCCTCCCGTACAGAACTGGCAGAGCTAACGCGCCAGTCCAATCCAGACGAGATCAACATAGGAGAGGATGACGAGTCAGAGGAGGAACTTGAACCAGATGGTAAGTGGTTTTGGAGTGGAGGCACTAATGCTGTTATATAATTGGCATCTGCGCAGGGTAGAGTCCTGCAGCGGGTCTGGTACCCGCGGGTTACCTGCAAAATCCCACGGTACCCTGCGGGTTGCTCATAGAATTTCTGGGTGCAGGTATAGAAGCGGGCCGGTGGTTCTGCAGGTTGGTGGGTTGAGGGTCGGGTCGCGGATCCTCGCTATAGCGATTTTTACTCCTGTTTCTGAGCATTTCTACTACTTATGATGTCACATCGGTTTACAATGACGGCACTTCCTGTTTTACTCCCCCCCCTTTTTTTTTTTTTTACTTCCGATGATGTCACTTCCGGTTTACAGTGACAGCACTTCCTGATTCTTGATGTTCAGCGGGTTGCGGGTCCGGTTCGGGTCGCGGGTTCAAATGCGGGTCTGGGTTGCGGGTACGGGTCCCAAAAAATTGACCCGCGCAGGACTCTAAAGCAAAGCTAATACAATTTTCAGGTCTCAAACCTAAGGGCCCATACATATGGGCATTTGTGACCTGCGCTCCTCTGCGGCTGAACGCAGCCAAACGGAAGCGCAGGTCACAAATGCCCGTATGTAAGGTCTAGACGCACGCCATTCTTTTCAATGAGGCTGTACCCACAAGACTCATGGAAATGCAGAACGCAGGTTCAGATGCAACACGCTGCATTTACGCACGTCTCGTGGGTATAACCTCATTGAAAAGAATGATGTGCGTCTAGACCTGCGCTCCCCTGCAGGTGAACGCAGCCAATCGGAAGCGCAGGTCACAAACGTCCGTATGTAAGGGCCCTAAAACTCACCACCACAAATCTTCAGCCAAGGAAGCAGATGACCGTATTGTAGTGGAGCAAGACCAATCTTCCAGACAGACTTGTAAAACGATTTGAAGTTTATTAGGTATTTCAGTATAGAGCCTGATGCGTTTCGTATCTTACAGACACTCATTCATAGGTTCTTAAACTTCTTTGTAGAGCCTTTGGTCTTTGAAGTACCTGCTCCACTACAATATTCTAATGCACAGGACCTGGCGTGCACCTTCGATGCCACAAACTGATCTGAATTATGCCATAGCCATAGGTCACACATGAGAGCCTTAGTTCTAGAAGAAGCCTTAGAAGTTCTAATGAGTTGGGGGAACTGCTGGCTTGTAACATTTTTACTCACAATGTATTCTAGGTGTGTAGGGGAATTACAGGAGTGGGCTCATGGGTGTTTCACCCTGCGGTCAGTTTTAATGTGATTCACCTGCATTTTCTTGCGTGCGTCTCTGCGAGTATAGTCCACTTCAAAAGAATAGAATGTATTTTATGCAATGCATTCCAAATGACTGCAGGGTGAGAAACAAATGGGCAAAAGCCCTAAGGGTGGCTGTACATGAAACAACTAGTTGGCAGTTTTTTGACAGTGAAACAATTTCACCAGAATCATTAGGTTCCCCTAGGTGACAGTTTAGAAACCAACTGCACCAAGCTTGAAGTTTGCCAGACGTGTGCCCTGACCAGGAAGTGACAGGCTCCATATTCCCGGTTTGGTCACATGCCTGGTAGGCTGCCTTGTGGGTATTTTCACACCATGAAAATATTTTATCATATTGTTCTATATCTGTTTTAACAAGGGTTTTGTTTTTTTTTTTATCGCCCACAGAAGTTCAGCTTGAGCAGAAATCAGTCCCGGCCTCTGTATTCTCCGGCATTAATGATGACTGACCCCCTCCCCTAGCACACCACAATTAATGGCAAAAAATTGCAAATAAAATAGACAACTTTTTTTTTTTTCTATTCTTATTGATTTTTTTTATATACAAATAATAGCAAAATCATTAATATAGATATTTATAATAAATCTATGTATATTTATAAATACAAGACAAGTGTAGCGGGCCGCGTATTGTCAGAAGTGGAGTCCAGATTCGCGGACGGGTCCGCCTAGCCCTCACCCACTTTGTTATTCATCTGTAGCAGTAGTATAAATACTGGAGCGATGCCTCTTGGGTTTATAGAGAAGCTCCTCAGGGCCAGGAACAATCTTGCCATAGATAACAGGACGCACTATGGCGTATACGCTATTTTGTGTTTTTTCTCTGCTGGGAAAATGGGTAGAGCTTCAAGTAGGTTCCTCCAGGAGATTGGTTCCATTAAGAAATAGACTGGGTGCGTATATATTGTAGTATCTCTCACGAGTATTATGCAAAAAAAATAAATAAATAATGTTGACTGTTCATACTTGAGAAAACCAAGTAGGTCATCATCAAACCAGGCTCTTGAGGAAGGTGCAGTAGAAAGTCAGAAGCAACTTGCTCACTGAAGTAATGGGTGGCAGGGGGAGAAGAGTTTCAGTAGTGCCTGTGATTTAAGAAGAAATATCCAACTACAAAATATAACCCTGAAACCCCATGAAGACAAGACTTGATATAAACACGAGGATTTGTGCTGCCCTTGAGAGACGGCACTCGAGCATTGTGCAATCTCACTGATTCAGGTTGTAGCACTGAACAAAGACAAGTTGTCATTAGAAGAAGACTTCATGCTTTTACAGACACTAGGCCCCATCTACATATAATGAAGCTCACTTACTGACTTGGAGTTCATCAGTGGAGTCCTGAGATGGTTCTACTGGCTCACGGTAATGGAAGAACCATCTCTGACCAAGAGAAATTTCTTTGAGCAAATGTCTAAAAGTTGGTATCATTTGAGGAGCAGGAGCATTGCTTTATGGCTGTTCTATATCAAATCTGCCTTAAAACTCATTGCAAATACCTCAATTCCGCTCCTCTAGCTTCTACCACTACTTAAGACATCAGACAGAATAGGCAATTAAAAGGATATACAAACTTATTGTAAAACAAAGTTAAAAAAAAAAAAAAAAGTTGGTATTTTTATATTATAATGAGCCAGTTTACTGTGGTAGGCAGATGGGGGGAGTGGGACTGTGTATCCAAGGATCCTTGTATAACAAAACACAGTTCTGCCAAATATACATACAGTCTGTACATTCTATAAAATATATTCATTGACCCCTTGCTATACAGCACACAATATAAATACACATTAACTTCTTATACAGCCAATATTCACTCAAGCTAATAGTGAAGGCAAGCATGTAATGATGAGGGATGTAATATTTGTGTAGAAAGATAGACAAGGTGGCCAATGGGCAGTATCAAGTCAGGCAGTGGGGGCTTCTGGGATTTGGGAGGGAAGAAGGATAGTTATGAGCGTGTCACCCCATAGCAAGAATGGGCATGTGTCATAATGAGAACCTTCATAAAGGCAAACCTGTACATGATATACAAAGGCAGGTAATGTAGCCTACGTCTTCAACTCCAGAGGGGAAAAAGATTCCCAGAACCAGAGATAATGGCAGAATATTGTGCCCAAAGTAATAAAAACCTCCTTTCTACCATGTCTAGGGGCCATGAATTGCACCTTGGCCACCAACAGACAGAAGGCACCGTTTCAGCAGAAACTAAAAAAAAAAGGGAAATGGGTTACACTGGCCTAAGAGGGCAATCGCTTTGTTTAAATAAGAAGGGCAGTGAATAACAGCTTGGCACATTATTGGGGAGTTGGGGACAGTGAGTATTTCTAAGGGAGAAAAAATTAAAAAGAATTGGGGTTGTAGACGGCTTGACTAATAAATGGAGAGAGAAAGCCCTACCCAAGCCCAAATTTCCATAATAGAAAAGATTAGTTAATATTAAGCCAGTCCAGGCTGAGGAAGGAGGACAACGTAGAATGCAGTGGGCACAGGCTTCTTTATAAGAGATCTGAGATGCAGTAAAGGAACTAGGAGATGGCCGAATGAAAACATTTGGGATCAAGCAAAAGTGAACACCAGCCTCAATTCAAAACAGGCACCACTTGAGCAAAAACTCGACACAGGACAGCAACTGAAAAGTGGTAATTGCGCGGGCTTGAAGAGTCCAGACAGCACCACACAATGGTAACCAGTTAAAGATGGATGTTTTCACTTGGGTGTGCCTGCCTTCTTGGGTGTCGTCGGCTTTTTGCTCTGCCAGAGATGGCCCTGTATAGTGAAGGCATCGACGCTCATGGACATGGTCTTGCTTGGTATCTGGGAAAAGCGCTTTCGGTCTGAGCTGTATTTGTAGATGTCTTCTACCATAGACAAGCTGATCGTACGAGGACCAAAGCCAGCCAAACGGTTTAGCTCATCCGTCTCAGCTGAAAAGGCATAGACTGCCCGGAACTGACAGCTGTTGTCACGGAATAGGATCAGGAAGTGGTTGGCTGGGCTTTTCTCTATATCCTGAAATATGGCAGAGAGAAAGTGACAAACGGAGGGTAAGAAGAGCAAGAAATGTTGTAGCATAATCACATTTTGTTACAGGGCAACTGGTACTGAAGCTTTTCCCTTTTTTGACGTGGTTCGTATGAGTCTGATCTGAACTATCATAGTTCCTTTTAGACAAATCAACAAAATCCTAGGTTTACATGCGCTCATGGAAACCAGTCCAATGCAACAAAATATCTACTCTCCACCATCTTAATTATCCTGCACCCCACCCTTAGAAGCCACCTTTATGATGCTGGTATAACTACAGATGCAAGGGATATTTAGAAAGGGTATCTGTGAAATACAGGCTTACATGCATACAAGTCACGTGCTGGTCAATAAAAAGTCAACACGCACCTGGCCTTGCAAGGCATCTCTATTTATAGACTTGTCTATCTCTAATATCATGAAAGGCGTGGGGCAGGCACCCAAAAAAAAGGCTGCTGGAGATAGAGGTGGGGAAGATACTGTGCAAATGTTGCCCCCAACCTGCAGGTTTCAGGCTGGCCCTACATTACTACCTACTATTACTATGTAGAGAATGGGAAAATGCCTGGCACATTAAGATGGGAATTAATTGCACATAAAGTTACTTCAAAACCAGTACTTTATTTCTTGGGATGTACAAAAAATATTGCAAGAAAGGAGCTTGTAGGAATTACCTCTAGAACTTTGTTCTTCTGGGGCTCGTTGACTTTGCCAGCGAGGCAGCAGTGAGATAAAGCATTGTGTATTATAAACTTGTTAGACTTAGCACTTGGCTCTTTATAGAGACGGGGACCTGAGTGATGAAAATAAAGTATAATAATCAGAAAGTCATCGGCACGAACGGTCAGAGATTGTGAGCAAATTGCGTGGGGTTATACAGAACTGCAGTGAAAACACTGGAAATCATATTTACCAGTATATTCTGGGATAGAAGCAGGAGATGATGCTGTGGATGCCGCGTCCCAGTCCTTGTCACCATTCTGAGTAAAGGGACCTCTGCTTGGAGACATTGGACCACAAGGCGACATGGCTCTGCAGGAATAGGAGACCAAATAGATTAGCTAAAAGACGTCGGGTGTGGGTCATCACCGGTAACACTCAATCCATTGTTCACTGTGCACACGCAACGATATCACTTGTGAATGGCAACACATTTCACGCAATGACACCAATCTCAAGCTGTAGAATGACTAGTGACAACCTCTCAACATTGGCCACCATTTTCCTACAAGTGACCATTATTCATGGACATATTTTAATTCGGCCTGCATGTATGTTTTACATTGCATTACTGAATCATTGCATGCAAAATGTCAGGCAGCAGTGCATTAAGGAAATTGGGCAGATGACTAGGATGAAACAAAGGAATCCACCTCTTTCCCCCCATGGTTGAATTGACTACACAAGTCAAACTTTCCTATTCATTCATGTTTATACCAACCAACATCTTTTCTCTTCCTTACCTTGGGGATTTGGGAGATTTTCTCATGGTGCTAAAACCGCTTTCATTGCCGATAGTGGAGAGAGACATTGTGGACTGGGAATAAACCTTACTGAGCTTGGAACCTGTAGGAAAATAAATGGAGAATTGGTTTATGAAACACTTAATGGCCCAAGCTACTATACGCAGGCACGTCCAAATAATTCCAACTCCTACCCAGTAAGCCTCGTGCTGGACTTCGGGAAATGACGGAATCGTCTCGGAAGACAGTTTTTGGGCGCGGCTTTTTAACTGCCCGAACGGTCATGGGCTTCTGCCGTAGAACTTTATCCAGATCCTCCATGATCTTCAGCTGCTGTCGCCGTTCATACTCCTGCCTTGTGAAGTCGCCTCTTCGTGTAATCACTTCCTCCTCTTTGCGCTTCTGCTCCTCTTGTTGCTGCTGCTGCTGTCGGCTTAATAAAAGGACTTTGATGGTTTATTTTTGTACTTCCTCAGCCTACCATTTACATCTTCAATTGCCGACTTTCTGGAAGCAGCTAATTAGAATTGAAGTAATCTGCCAATTAGGGATGCACCGAATCCACTATTTTTTACTTACTTGTTTTTTTGAGAAAAGGTTTTAAGGGATTTCCCTTCTCGCCCCTAATTTGCATATGCAATCCGAATCCTTATTGCACATGCAAATGCAGTTCAATCAGGCACAAGGATTTGGCCAAATCTCAATCCTGCTGAAAATGGCAGAATCTTGAACCAAATCCTGGATTCTGTGCATCCCTACTGTCAATGACTCGCAGCACGAGTGTGTTGGATGCAGCTGGAAATAAATGTTAGGCTGTACCGTTCACAAAAGTTGCCCATGTCTCATTGTTACCAAACCATGCCCCTTGGACAAACAGGGCACACCTGCTACTAGCTTCTTTAAAAGGTGGAATATGGTGGCTCATAAGGAACATTATGGTTAGCCATTCTGCGAGATAACAGCAACTTATACAAAAATAAAACTGTGGGCTGCATCAGTAACACCATCATAGAAACTATAAAAAGTTAAGTAATTTTACAGTCCATTTGATATATGCAACGGGAACTGAAAAAACAAATGTGTAGAGGTTCCTTATGGGGTGTCAACCAGGCTATATCCCCAAAAGGTATCCTTCCCCCAAACACAAGTCACTGGAGGCACATACCTTGCCTCTTCCTTTTCTTTCTCTTCTTCATGCCACTGTTTCCTTTTCTTTGCATCTTCTGTCCTCTTCTTTTGCTTCTCCAAGAGAGCCGCCCTTCTCTGTGCCATCTCATCTTCCGTCCGTTCCTCACCCTGCAGATAAAAATATGGAAGCCCATCAGCTTTATTCCTAGCATTTGAACTTGGTATATGCTGAAGTAACAGATTCAAAGTCAAGCTTGACAGAGACTAAAATATGAAGTGGGTGGACTGGCTACAACATGAACGTCTACCCTAACAGTCTGGAATGCAGAGCTAGCTGGTCTAATGGCTGTTTATCTGCAGCACATGTCCTTAAGTGCTTCATAGATTTCTTGTGTGGCTGCCAACAGTTGTATTTTGTTAGCACCAAAGTGACTTCCCTTGGGGAAGGGGAGGTGATCAAACTTGGCTGCCTAAATCCTTATAAACTCATAATTCCAAATATCTGATATTTTGGGGGATCAGATGCATTTTCTTTCTATGGCAGAAGGAACTGGCTGGAAAGTGGAGTAATTGAGTAGATGTGCTCATCACTAACCTTAAAAAAGAACCCAACTCCCCCTCTCTGTGATCCATCTTCTCCCGGTGTTCCCTCCAGTGAGTCTGGGCCTTCAACCTCAGAATCTTCTGTGGCCCTTAAATCAGACAGTGGTATTTCTATCAAACTGCTTCTCTTTGTTTCTGTCTCTTCATTCCAAGTGGCCACTCCACTACTCTGTGGCACCACAGAAGCAACAGGTCGCATGTTACCATGGCCTTCTATAGCTGGAACAATCTCTCCATCTTCTTCTCCCTCTAGTACCTTATGAGGAAAATATATGGATGTCTTGGTCTGATCTGGCACTTTGCTTGGGGAGAACTTGCGCAGATGAGGTATAGTATCAACATTATGTGGAAGAGTGAGGACTCTGTTTACAGGTGGGATCTTAAGCTCAACTGGACGATTTGTCTTGGGACTTTTGGGTGTTATAGGCACAAGTTGGACCGACCTCCTTGCATTGGGTTGAGGAGACTTTGGAGCAAGACGGGATGGGGAATGTGAGGGAGATGCAGGTAAGGAGGAACGAGAAGTCTGAATTTCTCTTGTGAGGCGAGCAGGAGGTGAAGATCTGGGCCGATGTGGAGTTGGTGAGGCTTTTGGAGCTGGTATGACCCAGGCCTTGCTTTCCTTGTTTTCCTTCTTCATCAGTTTCTCCTGTTGATCAGACAGCTTTTTCATATCTAACTGGAGGGATGACAGTGCATTGTTCAGTTTAGCTACAGCACTGTTGTAATCTCCCAGATTGTTGTCTAGACCTTCTATTGCCACATCAGGTGAAAAGCTGACTTGTTTCTCACCTCGGGGTCGCAGCAATGCATCTTTTTCATCATTGTTTATATCTTCTAAGTATTGTTTCCTCCTTCCTTCATCTTCCAGCTCCTTGGGGAGACCTTCATCGGGAGATATCTTCCCTTCTTCCACCTCTCCCTCTTCTCCATCCTTTTTATTAAGTTGAAGGAAGGCATTTTTGCCAAGGCGTTGGCGGTGCTTAGCAAAGATGGCTTCAATCCTTTTCTTTTGTGCCTCAATGGCCTTTCGTTTCTCTTCAAGCCGGGCACTCAGCTGGTTCATCTCAGAATTTAAGGCTGGACTCTTCACCGGAGACTCGTCAGCCTTCTGAGTCCACGTGGTGGTATTGGGAGAGTTCAAAGGCAAAGATGAAGGGGAACCTTCTGGAGTCGTTTTGGCATTCATTTTCTTTTTTTGCTCAGCAAAACTGGTCATTTTTGTTGCTGCCCCTGAAGTGGAATCTGCTTGGGAACTGAGAGAGCTCCGGCTAGACTCCTGAGCAGGTTTAGTCTCCTCTGCATCCGAGTCCAGGCTGTTGTCCCTTAGAACAGAGTCATCATCCCGGGAGAGCCTCCTGGAGGTATTATGTGTCCTATAAACACCCACATTTGGGGTAACCACTAACTCTTCCACTTTGGGAGGCTTTGCCTCCTCAGGAGAGTGAAGATAAAATCCGTCTGGTGCTCCATCTGGCAGATGACGTGCCTCTGAGCTATGAATAATTTGCAGGGCCTCTTCAATTGTGGGGAGGTCTGTCTGTACTGCTGAGCTTCCAGAAGTTTTATCCTGAGCATTCATATCAGAGGCCACTTTCCCTATGAGTGGAACCTTCTTTAATGTGCGAGGTTGCATCTGAAGTTCAGCAACATCCTCAGGGGGGGTATAAGTGGCCCGGGTGACGCAGCTGGGTGACTTTGGTGGAAAAGCTGGAGGATTGAGGCTGTCCGAGCTGACAGAGCGCATGATGTTTACAGGATTCCCCATCACAATATCTACATCACTGTCCAAGCCAAAGGGAATACTGAAGGATACTGCTTGAGACAGAGGACGACTGTAAAAGGAACAAATGAAATGTACATCAGACATTAGAATACAAACATGGTAAAGCACCAGTTTCTTGCATTGTAGCCTGAACATACACACCTCAGAGGGTTTTTTACCCATGCCTTTCCAAATCCTTCCATGTGGGACATTGACGAGGAATGAGGAAGAGAGCCTAAGAATCAGAAGATGAAATAATGACCCCAAGAAGAAGATATAGAGTCACTTCATAACAGACTCTTAGCTTTGTTGCCTTACCGGTGTTGCCAGGACGGTTGAAGTTGAAGACCGGGGACCTGCTTCAAAGAGAAGTATGTTTTATTATTATTATCATTCATTATACTCTACACTTTCTGCTTGACTTCTAAATAACTTTTTAGATACATACCCCCCACTTTGTGCACTGGAAGGAGTTGCACTGAGTGGGAACACATCTGCAAGACAAAGTCAGTAGCGTAAGGCCAGTGCAAATGTTGTGAACACTACACACAGACTTAACCAGTAGTCAGAAGTATATAGTCATGTGGAAACAGGTTAACAACAGACTAACCTTTGGGCTGCACAAAGTCAGGTTTGACTACTTCAAAGCAAAGGTAAAGATCAGCCAAGAGAGCAACAAGATTAACCTGCATGGAAAAAAATGTATGAACAAGAGACATTACTTAAGCTGGCCATACACACGGAGATATGCTCGTTGCCATATGACTGGATCTCTCCACGATATGCCCACATTGAGGTGGGTGATATCGGGCTTAGCCGATCGTGGGCCCTGGGGCCCAACCATCGGATCACAATGCAGTCCAAACGGGGGGGTCGGATCGCGGGACCGCATTAACAGACAGATGTGTCCGAGTGGCTTTCTAACCCTGCCCGGTCAAGATGGCCAGATATCTTTCGGGGGAATCCCATTGGAGAGTCCCAAACATGGGCCAGTAAGCTACCAACTGTCTGCAGCTTTTATCGGCCCGTGCATGGGGGCCTTAAGGAGAATAAACTGATCTGGAGAGAGAAGAGAGGAAGGTGGGACTAGCAGATGGAGAAATGGATGAATGAGAACAGGATTAAGGGAGGCAAGGTGGGAGGAATGTTAGAATGAATAGGCGAAGGGGAATGGATGAACATGTGAAGAAACCAATGTCCTCACTGTGAAGAACCATCTTTGATGTCTGTCCAAGAAATCATCCAAGCCCCTCTTAAATGCAATCAACAGAATCAGCCATCACAACATCACCCGGCAGTGAATTCCACAACCTCACTGTCCTCACTGTGAAGAACCACCTAGACTGCTTCAAATGAAAGTCCTTTTCTTCTAGTCTGAAGGGGTGGCCTCTGGTGATCCTCTTTATGGGTAAAAAGGTCCCCTGATATTTGTCTATAATGTCCTCTAATGTAATTGTAAAGTGTAATCATGTCCCCTCGCAAGCACCTTTTTTCCATAGAAAACAACCCCAACCTGGACAGTCTCCCAGTCTCATAATTTAAGTCTTCCATCCCCCTAACCAGTTTAGTTGCACTTAGTCTCTGCACTCTCTCCAGCTCATTTACATCCCTCCTAAGGACTGGAGTCAAAAACTGCACTGCATATTCCAGATGAGGCCTTACTAGGGATCTATAAAGAGGTATAATTATGTTTTCATCACTTGAGTTTATGCCATTTTTTATGCAGGACAGAACTGTATTTGCTTTAGTAGCTACAGAATGAAACTGCCCAGAATTAGACAACTTGTTATCTATAAAAACCCCAAGATCCTTCTCACTTAAGGAAACTCCCAACACACTGCCATTTAGTGTATAACTTGCATTTAAATTTTTTTTGCCAAAGTGCATAACCTGCATTTATCAACATTGAACCTCATTTTCCAGATTGCTGCTCAGTTTCCCAACTTAGACAAATCACTGTGCAAAGTGGCAGCATCCTGCATGGAACCTATAGTTCTGCACAATTTAGTATCATCTGCAAAAATAGAAACCATACTTTCAATGCCCACATCCAGGTCATTAACAAGTTGAAAAGCAAGGGACCCAGTACAGAGCCCTGTGGTACCCCACTAACACCACTGGTCTAATTAGAAAATGTTTGTGGCCTTTTAGCCAGTTTTCTATCCAGTTACAAATACTATGTCCCAGGCCAACATTCCTTCATTTAACCAGTAACCTTCTGTGTGGCACTGTATCGAATGTTTTAGCAAATCCAAAGTAAATCACATCCACTGCCATCCCAAAATCAAGGTCCCTGCTCACCTTCTCATAAAAATAAATTAAGTTAGTCTAGCAAGGTATAATAGGAGAAAAATATGAATGGAGAGAACGGGAGGAATGGTTGGACTGGGACAGCAAGAGGGATGGGCTAATTAAGGTACAAGTGTAGGGAAGGAAGGTTGGACAGGAATGAATGTGAACAGATGACTGAAGAGAAGACTATGAAATAGACAGAGAGAGATTAAGTACAATATAGGAAGGATGATGAGTGTGTTTTGTATCATCACCTTTAGGGCGGCGGGCACATATAGTAGATCCTCCAAGGAGAGGGGGCAGGAGGGTGGCAGGTGTTGAGCATAAAAGTCTCTCAGGAGCTGCAGGTTATAGAGACTGTCGGCCACTGACATGGTGTCCTTCAGGCAGATATCTATGAAAGAACAGAATGAAGAGGAGATCATTTCAGCTTGGTTACAATTAAAAGATCTCTACTCAACACCTTCTATCATTATACCTCAGTTGGACAACCCATGTACCTTGTAGCTTGAGCTGCGTGGGGCAATAGTAATGCACAGTGGCTGCCAGAGCGCTCCCGTTAGACAGGTCCCTCAAGGACGAGACAGCAGTGAAGCAGGGTGTCTGCCTGGATAGAGCTTTATCCTTCCGATAGCGGATCTACCAGAAATACATAATGGTGTTAGGCATTCCTCATCCACCAAACGGCGCACTTACATAGACAGTTGGGAGGAAACGGAGATGTCTAATCGGTGTGAATATCCCACCACAATGCTTTATGGCAGAGATGTCCAACCTGCATCCCATGTGCTGTGGAGCTGAAATGCCCAGCATGTGGGACCAGGGGAGGGTTGAAGTTATAGTTTAACATAAGCTGGAGGGATACAGATTGGACACCTTGCTTGATAAAAAGTCAAAGGTTTATGGATGGATATTTCAGCGTGTATCTGTACATTCATATTCCCTGTTCTATCACAAACAGACAGTCTACACATTACAAGACGCTGCCTGGAATCGAACATGCAGGCACTACTGGGGTGCTCAAACACAGCAGGCAAGCTGCAAACACAAAAGGAACAGCATGGGCACAAAACTGCGAGGGGTCATTAAAAAGGGGAAGGGGGAATAATGGGAGCATCCAAAATTAGAATAAAACCCTACAGCAAATCTGCTTTTCTTCCTTTACAGTTCCCTGCAGCCAACAATAGCACATCGAGAAGATGTCAATGATTCTGGTGCCAAAATCACAGGGCTAATTAGCAACCAGCACAGATTCAAACTGCAGTCCCCACTGGTTCCTAAGCAGCCATGCATCCCTAACAAAGTACCAATTAGTCTTGCAACTGGTCAACTTCCCAATTGGGCAGGAATGGGGCCCAACCGTTTCAGCTATCCAGCGGACATTGGGATTTGCAGTTATCTCATAGCAAAACAATTGCCAGAGGGAAAACAAAAAGGACAAAAATGTTGTTCTACCGGCTGCTTTAAAGGGCAGACGCGCGGGGCAATAATGTGTCTAATGTTCGGGTTCTGCAGGTTTTCAAAGAGCCCTTTAAGCATTTGTTTTGAAGCTTTTACGTGTGAGTAACCTTACGTGTGACCTGGCGTGCAAGGATAGAATTAGTGACCGCTTCCTGCGTCCAGTAACTCACCTCCTGATTGGTTGTTGTTTGATTGCTACCATTGCAACTTATATTGTATTATCCCCAATAATTAGAATGAAATGAAGGCAGAAAAGAAGGCTGGATGTAACTTCCCAGCAACACAGCTATAGAGCGGCCCGAGTGAACTTTGTTATTCTGTTATGGGATGATCACATGCAGCGGGGGCTAGAGTAGCCACAAGGTGTCCCTGTCCCCTCTTATACTGAACCAGCCACAAGACAAATTAATATTTCGTTTTTTTTTGGAATCCACAGCTTTTTACACGAGTTACAAATATTTGGCTGCCCAAATCAATTTTATTACTGTTACTTACTTATTAAGAGGGAGGTGTGGGGGCTGCCAGGCTGCTGTATGGCTGAAATGCCAGTGCCTATATTAAACACCATCCCACTCAAAGTCCTGCACTGGCCTATTTTGACCGCATCTAACCCAAGCCTCGCTGGAAACCCATTCCCAAACCCGTCTAATCCATGGGTCCTGCAGGTATTCTCCAGCCGCCCATCACTCCCAGATGGATCTCTATGCTATGAACCATTAAAGCCGGCCACCCTCTAAATCCTAAATATTAGGAAAAGAAATTAGAGATGCACTGAATCCACTTTTTGGCTGAATCCCTGAATCCTTTGTGATTTGGGCAAACACCAAACCAAATCCTGATGTACATATACAAATTAGGCGCAGGAAAGGAAAATGCGGGAAAAAAATGTTTTTCACTTCCTTATTTTGTGACAAAAAGTCACGTGATTTCCCTGCCCGCTCCTAATTTATATATGCAAAGTAGGGGTTGGATTCAGTTTGGACAGGCACAAGGATTCGGCTGAATCCCGCTGAAAAACTTTGAATCCTGGACGACTCCCGGACCAAATCCCAGACCGAATCCTGGATGAAACAGAAAATCCCAGACCAAATCTTGGATGAATCCCAGACCGAATGCTGGATGAATCCCATCACTGGATATATACTGTATATAATGTATCACTGGATATATACTGTATATAATGTATCACTGGATATATATACTGTATATAATGTATCACTGGATATATATACTGTATATAATGTATCACTGGATATATACTGTATATAATGTATCACTGGATATATACTGTATATAATGTATTACTGGATATATACCATATTATTGGATATCTCTGAAGCAGTTGGGGATTTTCCCCACATGGAACTGCAATAATAAGGAAGAAATACAGATTTGGTAAGGGTAAAAAAAAAAAGTTACAAAATCAATAAATAAATCTATCTGTATTTGGAAGAGGGAAAGCTAAAGGCTGAATAGTTGATAATGCTGGCGTGCACAATACGTTACCACGGGAGGCTTATTCCCAGACTCCTTTAAACAAAAAGCGATGGCATGCTGAATGCAACGGAAAAGAGCAACGGAGAGTGTCAGGGCGTCTTCATATAGGAAGGAGGTGACAGAATGACAGACACAGAGGTGGGGATGGACAGTGCTGGGGGCTAAAGCAGTTCTTATTCTGGGCCACCTCTGAATTTAGGGGTGCATCGGGCCCGTGGCCTGTGTCACTCAATGCAACCAATCAGTGGCTTGCTTTCAGCACTGCGGCTACACTAATACTATTAAAAGTTAATCACCCATTGGTTGCAAAGAGGACTTAAAGGCAATGTTTGCCAATTAATAAAAAATTTGGTGATAGTAATCAAGCCCTGTCCCTGTTCTCATGTATTTTTAAATGACTAAATTGAGATGCCCTTGCATGGCTGGCTATTTGTAGTCACAAAGCTGACCTTTCTTAAATACCATCAAGCCCATGCTTGAGACTAAAAGGGTTCTAAATGATATCTGCAAATAGGTGGCCAAACACAGCGCATGTAAGCATTATAGTCCCACCACAAGTCCACTTTGTGAACCTGGTTGTTCTGCTTAGGGTCCAATCTTGCAGATTTGATGGGGCAAAGTTGGCTAAAGGAGCACTTGCTCTTCAACTTTTCCAGCGAAGCAGATCTATTGCCAATGAGAAGACACAACTATTGGTCCTTAAGAGTAAACCGTTGGATAACCAACTTGAGCAATCACAATGCTAAGCCCAAGGGTTGACCAGGTAGATGATTTGAGACAAGAAGTCTCGTTCTGATTCCCCATATGTCACAATATGGTTCATCTACAACTAGCGATTACATTTTGAAACATGTAAAGACCACATCAGATTGTTCCAGGGCCCAATTAATGAAAGGGTAAAAGAATTATCTGCACTAGACCTCATGCTTCACGGAGGACTTCTTGACCAGAAACCTCACAAATAAATGGCTAGAATTTCCAGCTAATGTCGGGAATGTCTCTGAATGGAGTTTTTAGGAACATCGTCTTCCTGCATTGCCTTTGAACTCTAAATCCAGCCCCTGACTGCACTGAAAAGCACAGATAATGGCAGATGGCCCAAAACTAACCACTGTTGAGATTTCTAAAGTAGATCTTTAAGAATCGAACAAGTCCAATGGTTCATACGTTTACTGACTGATCTGTAGCCCAATCACCTGACTGCCAAGAATCTGTCATTGTGCCGTCACTGGCATCATTTCCCTTTAAGCTATTTTAGGAAACTATCCAAAACTCATCGGAGGCCACAAGGGAGGAGTAACGTTTCCAGAGGTCAGAAGACCCCCCCCACCATCTTCCCATTGCTGTGGATTGGGAACCCAACCAACATTTTAGAAAATGATTGCACAGCAAAGACAGCCATATTGGCTTCCACTGGGAGTTCCATATATTGCCTTGAGATATGCATTAAATCAAAAGTTCTGTCAGACGCCCAATGGCAGCCGTAATGGACAAGATACAAGTTGAGGGGCTACAGGAATAGGTCTGTGCATTCACATCAGAAGCTTTTTAGTTTTGCTACAATGCCTGTGGACATAACAAGCTACTGCTTCATATATCCTCATTACTTAAGACTGAATGAACGGAATTGCCATCCTATATGTAAAGATTTTATGTACTACTTGAAGCCTGGCCATGTTCTATTTTCACGTGTTCCTCAACAACTATGTTTGGTTTATGTTTTGTTCCAGAAACAGAACTTGACACAATTTTCAGGTTTAGAATTTTTTGGAGATTCATAAACCTCCTGGATATATAAACATATGATTTAGCACTTTCAGCACTGGCCCATCCTGACAAAAAACGATGGAAACCAAAGACAGACTAACAATGAGAAGAAGAAGATAAATCCACCAATGCAAGGCATGCTGCAATGGAAGTGATCAGTAAAAGGGACAAGTTTCCTAAGGCAAAGTTTCTAGACCTCAGCCAAATGCAGCCCCCCAGTCAGCTGGTGCCAGATTGGGACACTCGTGTAGACTAAACAGTCAACACTGCTGGAGTCAGACAGGGCTTTGGTGGAAACATACTGACAAAAAAGCCATCACCTCTTAGTCCATGCGTTGGAGGGGGATATATCTAATGTATTTACAACACATATAGCCATTTATCCAATAGGCCCAGTAACATGAATTGTTAAAACACCTTTAAGAACAATACGCAAGCCATACACCATGGTCTAAGAGGTTGAGCAGGCCCTTGGCAAAGGGTTATGGGATACAGCAAAGAAAAATAAAGAATCTATAGAAACACTTAACAAGCAACGAGAAAAGTCGAGAGGGTCGGAAGAAGATAGATGCAAAGAATATAATAGTCATCAAAGTCCTAAGGCAGTGTTAGAGATCTGTTCGCATAAATACACTCACAAACACCAAGATATGGACCACCTACCACACAGGGTTCACATCCAGAGTGAATACAATCTCACATAGAATATTAATGAAATAAGCCCTCACCCATCTTCTCTCTCACACATGCTGAATGACCCCCAACACAACATACACAGCCATGAATAACCTCTAAGCGATATCCTAGTGGAACGGGTGATTTCTGATTAGCAACGCCCTTTGGGTCACAGGACCTTGTGCAAATTGTGTGTTATGAGACATAACGCACTTCAATTGAAATATAGAAGATGTAACAGATGTCATCTTTGAGTTTAGGTTTAATATATTCTGTTCCATCCAGATACTGTATGTACAAATGGATCTGAAGTGACCCTGCTTCATCTCTGCTCTGCCTGCGCAACTGAAGCCTTGCCCCTGTTCCACCGTGCTTCTGCCCCCTCAAATGTGCTCCTGCTCTGCTATACGATTGGGTGACAAGACTATTCCGAACAGAGTCTGGTCCATTCACAACAATGCTTAATCCCACATACACACAATAATTGAACTGGGTAGCAACTATTCCTTTACCCAAGGATGGAATAAGATGGAGAAGGCTCCATACAGACATTTGAGGTCTCATATTTTAGGAATTGGTGACCTGCCCTTTCTGCACCAATGATAATGTGTCCAACTGCTATGAAGAAAGATGACACAGTGGCTGATTCCCAGTGCACCTCACAAATAAACAAAAGCACCAGAAAGGACACACACAAACACGCAATGTTAGGGCCAGGAATGTAAGTCACCAGGAAGAACACACACAGTTGTGCTGTTACTCAACACATCCAACAGGTGCGCAGTGACATACAACTACCAGACAAGGCATGTGAGATACAGAGAATGAGCCCCCGGGATTGCCAGCAGATAAACAGTGACCCCCTACACAGAAAGACATACAAAGACAGGCAGAGAAATAAACAAAATCCTATCCCATAAACCTTTGCTCTTTGTAATGGCCAAGCTTAAGACTCTTTATATTTGCATGCAATCATCCATTAACTATCAGTACCATAGGAACAGGTGATGGCAAGGAGAAAACATAAATGACCAAGCAGGAGGTGGTTAGGGTGAAGATGGTGGGTATAATGGAAGAAAAACAAGAAAAGCCACTTACAGGGACCAGTTTCCAGTACCAGCGGGAGGGGCACTGGAGAGAGGGGAAAAAAAGGGAGGAACGGTAGAGAAAGGGGGCAAGGGGTGAGAAAGTGGTAAAAGACAGATAAGTTGTTGGAAACAAGGGCAGAGAGAGCAGAGATTGATAGGGTGGTAGAACGATGCATAGTGATACTACACAGCAGATAACAAAGGGATATATCACATCTTGTCTCTTGGAACCAACGTTATCATGGAGAAGCCAGAGACAAAGTGGCAGAGCCAGGTGCATGGTGTTCTGTTTATGTTCAGTGTTGGGTAATGCAAAGCCTTAAAGGCTTGGGGGACAATACAGGGTGCACATATAAACCAGGACATGTAGGAACCTCCCCCCCGCCCACAAAAAAAACAATGTGCATAGAGGCCTGTGGGGGGTGCATACATATACTCGGCCTCTACCTATTGTATAAGGGAACCAATGGAATTAGACAAAACCCAACATGTCTAGAACAGGACAGTAAAAAGCATTAGCAGGAACATACAGTTTAGCATCTCTAGGACTCAAGAGAGTAGCGCTGGTTGAAAGGAACCTACAGTGCAGCCCATGTGACCAATTAAAACCAACACTCAAAAAAAACAGTGTACATACTTACCCCAGCCTGGTTCTGCCCGTCCGGGGCTGACATCTGTTTCTTCCCATGCTCCCTTTCAGCTTCTTCAAGAAGATGGTTATTTACCTGGTGACAGATCAGTGTCACAGTTACACAGAAGGTAAAGAAGGAACAATTTGTTCTTCCTCTACATTGATACACTGCACAACAGTAGGGCGGGAACATAGAGGAAGCAGGAGTACTCAGTATGATAATTACTGCACTGGCATATTAAAGATTTAGGCAGAGAGTCATAGTTATACAGGGATGATTTGCAGCAAGGTCTGGATGATTTCTCACCCAAATCAATGGAACGCAATCTATAGCCGACTATTTTGATATTTGATGAGAAAGGGACTATTCTTCGTTGAATTGACAGCTTATTGGTCTATGTATGGAGTCAAAACAGTAACCCCATAAAGGGTGGAAAAACCTGTCGGTGAGATCTACATCTTACTGGGGATATGGATCTCTTTTGGATGGGGCTGCATGGGCCTCCCATGTAATCAGGTCAATTACAGGTCCAACGGACAAAATATTGGACTAGTCCAACTCTTTGGTAACCAAATGGATCTTACGGTGTATAACCAGCTTTTGTTTTTCTATATAAACAACTATGTAAAGTCACAAGAAAATGTACAAATAAGATGTGAAAATGAACAAGTGAATAAGTTATGTCAGGATATCCAGGGTGAGGTAGGAAAAGGCAGGGTAGACTGGTTGGCATGACCTGCAATGGGTCTAGATTTGCATTATATACATACCTTATCTATCCAATCAAGAAGTTTGGTCTCCACGCTGGTCAGGCTGATGTCTACATCTGGAGGGAGGGGTGCAGTGCAATGGATAGAGTAAAGTGTCATCAGAGAGTCAATGACAGCGAGGTGGGCAGCCTGTGATGAGCAGAGGTTTGAGTAAATGTCAGCATTCTCCATTCTCAAGCAATCAATAGGTCAGCTCAGGACTTCTAGAGATTTGGTATATGGCTGCTGCATGAATCTACCTAAGTTGATCATCATGAACCTACAGATGTAGAGTGACTGTTCTTCTGCACACACATCATTCCCAAGTATCCATTGCTCCATTTTCACGAATCTCCACCCCATCGAAAAATTATCTTGAGGTGTCCAAAGTGGAGTGTAGAATAAGTGTAAGTTTAACAGTGTGGGATTGCAGTGGGGAGTTTAGCGGTTATAAGCTAATTTGAGTGTTTACAGAAATTTCATATAATGAATTTGACAGCAAAGTTGTATAGGTTCTCATGATCACTGGGTGTAGGTGGGTGACCACATGTTATACTAGAAAGGGGAGGATAATGTTAAAACAAACCCTCTGTAAAACAGATACATGGATCTCAAGGAAAATGGAATTCATCTCTAGTCCCCTATGTATTTCCATGCCATTCCCCCAGCACAGGACTTCAAGATGTTACCCTTGGGTATTCTGCCAGGCAAGAGTGTGACCTTATCTTCTGGCCTCCTTCCTTCTCACATAATACAAACTTGCCAACGCTGAAATGTTTTTATTTTCCCAGGGACACTTTCCAAAATTATCCAAGGTTGTCTTTTCCCAGGAAAAAAAAAAAGGGGGAAAAAACAAAAAGAACTTCATCTCATGTTTATAAGCTTGGCTTGAGTGATATTAAATGCACAAAGTTAGAAATCACGGCACCTACTCTTTGTGCAGGCACAGACACAAGCTCGTCTAGATAAACCTGCAGGCACCTCCAGGCTTTATATACAGTACAGACACGTGCAATACGCAGGCCCAGGGTATTCATGAAGAGCGTTGAGCCTCCAGCACTACAAATATAAGGGCCTTTATCATACACTTCATCTGAACTTCAGCTATTTGGTGACCACTAGATGGCAATAAGAGAACAAATATGGAGGCTTTGCATAAAGGCCAATATACAGAGGAGGAAGGATGGATGCCACAATAATCAAGGCAATACTATGTTTTCTACATCACCCCCGTCTACTCACAATTGTATGACACCCTGGCAAGTGTTCATTAGTTTGCATAGTCCTTCCTTATATATGTATCTCTTTTGCTCTGGGCCCACCACAACTAGGGTTGCCATCTTTTCTGGAAAAAAAATACCGGCCTACCTATATATTTATCTTTTTTCCTATTAATAACATTGGGATCAACCTTCATTTTTACTGGCCAGGTGGCAACCCTAACCACAACAAAAGTGTGTTCTTCTGCAGTCACATCCACACCAACAACTGATGACCTGATGGGATCATCCTGATGAACCCCCCCCCCCCCCCCCCCCCCCCCCAGAAACGTTGATTCTGTTGGCAACACAATAAAAGGGAAAGTTCCCCAACTCAAATCATGAGTGTGAATGTTTACTTTTTTTTTTACTCATATGCTCTGGCCTAGGTTCTCCTGCCCACCCTGAGCCCATTGGCCAGGTAGTCACACAGAGAGCCATAATTGGTCCTCAAAGAACTGTTTGCCTAAGCCTTCTTTAATCTGAGCATTTGAAAAGGATTTTGGGACATTCCTGGAAGTGTAGTTTGGCAACACCCTGATCTCCATCGCTGCTGGAAGGCGTGTATAAGCGAAATATAAAAGCAATATTTCATGGATGACATTTCAAAATGAATTGTTAGAGCCCGCCACCCCTAAATCTAATCACCTTCCTACAGTAGCAAAGCAAGGAAGAGTCTGCCGAGGACCCTGCTAGTAACACAAGCCCTTGCAGGAAAAGAATAAATATACCTGTCCCAGCTGCACTGAGTTATGCACTGCTGCTCCCCCCTAGGCCCAATAGTCATCACATAAAAAATGTTTATACAGACACTTCAAGGAGAAGGAAAGCTTCCAAGGCAGTTTATAGTTTAGCCACAACAGTGCAAGCTAGAATAGCTCTTGATTGTTTAGGATAGCAGATGCCATATTAGCTTGCTGTGACATCACTTCCTGCTGAGTCTTGCTTATAGCGCTGGGCTCAGATTACAGCAGGAAGGGGAGGAGGGAGGGGAAGAGGAGCAAACTGAGCATGCTCAAGCCCTGGAGGTTTAAGCTGAAAACAGGAAGTCTGATACAGAAGACCATGTGTACACAATAGAAGGAAAGAAATGCTGTGTTTACTTTGACAGAGGACTCAGAGCAGCATTACTTTGAAGGTTTGCTGGTGTATTTATATAGACCTTTCTGATACAGCTTGCTTAGTTTTAACTTTTCCTTCTCCTTTAAAAACAAATCTATCACTTAGTACCAAAGCATATTGCAAACAAAAGTATTTATTGTGTAAAGGAGACAGCACTGCAACTCCCTGCATTTCCCATTACACGCTGTCGTCATTTGGTACTGCCATGCAAAACACAGTACCACAGAGACGTACGTTATACACATTTAGCACATAAATCAGCCCATATCTAAACCACCATCTGATATTCTTAGAACAGCATAATCCATGTGCTCACAAACAAACAAGGGCATAACAGCAAGCTAGGTTACATCAGTCTAAGGCTTGACTGAGACGTGTGCCTTACTTCCTGACATTGAGCATACATTGGTTTCCTGTCAGGTGATCAGTGAGTGAGACACAGAGCAGCACAAAATGGCAACTCGAGGTAAAAGAGAATATTTAATAATATGCATATGCCAGTTTCAGAAGATTTTTGATAAGAATAAATAAGGAAGATTAGGGAGTAAACTATGCATCTGTTAAGTTTTTTTTCAGAACATATAGTTCCCCTTTAAGCCTATTCCTTTTTGAATGCTAGGCCTGTTGGGAAATTACTACTGGACGAGGGTTTGCAGAAGTGTCTGTGCAACAATTTTCTCTCTGGTACTATATTGTTCTAGCACTTGAGTCATGGCTTCAGCTCTAACCAAGGCATTATCTGAATGTTTATCCCATGTTCTTATGAGCTTCCTACATCATTCAGCTAAACTGACTGACCCTAGTGTGTGCATCAGTTTTTGGTAGGGATGCACCGAATCCAGGATTTGGTTCCAGATTCATACAAATCCTTGTGCCAAAGCGAACCCTAATCTGCGTATGTAAATTAGCGGCGGAAAACGTTATCACATGACTTTTCCTCACAAAACAAGGAAGTAAAAAAAATAGTTTTCCCCACTTTTTCCTTTCCTGCCTCTAATTTGAATATGCAAATTAGGATTTGGGTTCGGTATTCGGTGGAATCTTTCACAAAGGATTAGGTCGAATCCCTAATTTTTGGGAAACGAGATTGTAAGCTCTTCTGGGTCAAGGAGTATAACCCTATCACCGGGGGTTCTTGGGGCTATAAAAAATAAGAATAAAGCCGAACAGCTTTAATAAAATAGGAAGTGCAGGTTGTTCAGGTTATGCAGTTTAACTTTGTTAATTAGGGCCATAACAATTCTTTATACCAGGGATGTCCAACCTGCGGCTCCGGATGGTCAGGAGTGCGGCCCAGGATGGTCAGGAGTGCGGCCCTGCTTGAAATGCTTGGTTCCAGAGGAAACATTATGTTGCAAAGACTATAGGAGTAGGCAGGAGGGAGGAACTCAAGCCAAAAGTTTGGACACCCCTGCTTTATGCACTGTAGCATGGTTATTAGTATTTGTCACTCTATTTGGCTTTTGTATATTAAAAAAAAATTGTGGGTTTCTCTGCATAATGAGTTGGTTTGGTTCCCTTTATATCTATTTAATAAAAGCGTTGGTCATTTATCTTGCCCAGAGCTATTATACATATATTTATTCCTCTTGGTCCACAGCTCTACTTAGCAGCCACTGAAGCAGCTGGATGTTGTATAGTTTCCTATGATGGAGGAACGTGATTGATTTGGATTGGCTGTCTGCTCAATGCCAGTAGACTGTTGCCAAGGACAGTAAAAAAAATAAAAATAAAAAACAAGATTATAGAAATTGGCCAGCGTCATTTCATGGGAAATGGACCCGCGCAGGACTCTACTGGACTCTACCTCTGTTTGGATTCGGCCGAATCCTTCTGGCCATCCGAGGGAGGGAAATTGCATGACTTTTTGTCACAAAAAAAGGAAGTAAAAAATGTTTTCCCCTTCCAACCCATAATTTGCATATACAAATTAGGGTTCGGTATTCAGCCAAATCTTTCTCAAAGGATTCTGGGGTTCGTCCGAATCCAAAATAGTGGATTTGGTGCATCCCTAGATTATACTATTTGGGTATAGAGTACAGCAGGGAGCCTCTTCTCCTAAAGGCCCCCATACACGGACCGATAAAAAGCTGCCGACAGTTGGCAGGTTCTTAATCGGGCCGGTTACAAAATCCTGTCTGATTGCACCCACGTTTGTGTGTTGATGCAGTCCCGCGATCCGACCGCCCGTTTCTCCTCCATTCTGATCCGATTATTGGGTTTTAGGGCCCACAACCGGATCAGCCTGATATCACCCACCTCAATGTGTCTACGGACACTGTCTCTTCGCCGTTACTGTCTTTTTAAAGGTTAAAATAAAAAAAGGGTCAGTCCTAGCAATGTACAATTTCCATTTAGCCACAAGAAACTGCTCAATAACCCCCTTGTTTGAGTGTAAGGAGCCCACGGATCTAAAGTTACGGATCTTATCAAGAGTTTCTACTTTGCCTGAGCCCAGATCTGGTTGCAAAGGACAGATCCCAACGGCAGCTGGTGGGAATACGACCAGGGACAGTGATCCGAGAGTGATATTCGGATATTTGTAGTTTTTCTGTTATTCAGCTTTTTATTCAGCTGCTCTCCGGGTTGCCATTCCAGCAATCTGGTTGCTAGGGTCCAAACTGCCCTGGCAACCATTCCCTTATTTGAATAAAAGACTGGTAATAAAAAGCAGCTGTAACAATAAATGTGTAGCCTTACAGAGCATTTGTTTTTAGATGGGGTCAGTGACCTCCATTTGAAAGCAGGAAAGAGTCAGAAAAAGGCAAATAATACAAAAACTATAAAAAAAAAAAATAATGCTGATGGAAAAGTTGCTTAGAATTAGGGATGCACCGAATCCAGGATTCGGTTCGGTATTCGGTCATTTTCAGCATTTTCAGCATTGATTCGGCCGAATCCTTGTGCCTGGCAGAACCGAATCCGAAAAATCATGTGACTTTTCTTCATAAAACAAGGAATGCTTTTACCCTCCCCCTTGCTAATTTGCATATGCAAATTAGGGGTCGGATTCGGTATCGAGCCGAATCCTTCGTAATGGATTCGGCCGAATCCAAAATAGTGGATTCAGTGCATCCCTACCTAGAATTGGTTATTCTATAACATACTAAAAGTTAAGTAAGGCTACTATTCCGCAGAGGGCTGAATCAGTATATAATACAGTTCTCTCCTAAAGTTCCTGCATAGACACAATCTCTAATCTAATCGTTGGTTCAAGGATCGGATTAGCCAGATATCGTCCTGCCTTTGCCGAGCATGAGAAAAATCTGCTTGTTCTGCCCCAAACGACAGAATCTTATTGTGTATGGCCAGCTTTATACAGGGCTTTATACAGGGGTTCCAGGAGTTAGGGGCCGAAAGTCGGGCAGATGTCGGTCGGGCAGGGTTAAAAATCCCATTGCATCGCGGCCGCATCTGTTCGTTGATGAGGTCCTGCAATCCAACCGCCCGTATCTGCGCCGTTCTGATCCGATTGTTAGGCCCAAGGGCCCGTGATCGGATCAGCCCGATATCGCTCAAGGTGGGCATTTCTAGGGATGCACCGAATCCAGGATTCGGTTCGGGATTCGGCCTTTATCAGCAGGATTCGGATTCGGCCGAATCCTTCTGCCTGGCTGAACCGAATCCGAATCCTAATTTGCATATGCAAATTAGGGCCAGGGAGCTAAATCAAGTGACTTTTTGGCACAAAACAAGGAAGTAAAAAATGTTTTCCCCTTCCCACCCATAATTTGCATATGCAAATTAGGGTTCAGATTCGGTTCGGTATTCGGCCAAATCTTTCGGGAAGGATTCGGGGGTTCGGCTGAATCCAAAATAGTGGATTCGGTGCATCCCTAGGCATTTCTGGGAGAGATCTGCTCATTTGGCAACATCACCAATCGAGCGGATCTCACCATGTATGGCCACCTTATGGCTCATGGGTAAAAAAGGTTGGGGACCCTGCTATACAGGTTTCCTTATGGTTGTCACCTTTCCCTGCGACTGACACCCGGCGGGGGGGCGGGTCTGTGATGTCAGTGGGTGGGCCCTGATGTCAGTAGGAGTGGCTATGACATCAGGGGGCAGGGCTATGACGCTGCAATCAATTTTCCTCATTAGGAAAACCGGGCAGGAAGTTATGACCAAGGAAGCCCTTCAAAAAAACCGGGCTATCCGGGTCACAACCAGACAGGTGGCAACCCTAGTTTTCCCTCAGGTGACAGTTTGCCTGTAATATCAGTAGCAAGTGTCAACAGAACCACCCAGTGCGGAATAAAATACTACGGTAATGACATAGAATGATGGCACAACTACAACATCAAATCAATAAACTCTCATCTCTGTGACATCAGAGAGAAACATTTACATACCTCCCAACATTTCAAAAAATGAAAAAAACAAAAGCAACAGCTGCACGAAGCGTGAATGTTTTGACCACACCCATTTTGCGTTTGTGGCCACACCCCTTAATGACCATATTTTAATTGAGTTTCAGAAATGTTGTATCTTTATCAGTGCAGGAGATCAAGGAAAAACTCGGAACCCGGGACTGCGGGCTGAGATGTAAAAAATCAGGACTGTCTCGCTGAAAACAGAGGTATGCAATTATAACAATGAGACTGGAGTCCCACCCATACATACCATGCGGATAGGCTTCGCTCTCAGATCGATGGTTTTTACAGGTTCTCCCTGATTTGTTGGTGCCAAGCCCTTCCGTGCCAACATGAGGAGAAGGCCGGCATTGTCCCGGGGTGGGGAGGTGTCATGGGGAAGTGCTCTGCGGTAAGCTCGGCAATAGAGATCAGCAGACAACAGCAGGGAGATCACTGCAGGCTTTACGTGTTCTTGTTCATACTGGTCTGTGTAGCAGGGAGAGCACAGCTCTGCAGGGACCTCTGAATAGAGAGGAAAAATATATGGTTAGTAGGAAGGGACAGGTTACTCATCTGCTGTATATGGCACAGATTTGTCATGAATTAGGAACTGTCACCTCCCCTGAACAACATCTACAGCCCTACTATACCTGCTATACCCCAGACACACTCCCTTCCCAGAGACTATTATCCCACTGTTACTATAGGCACCATCTCTCTCTACTATACCTGCTATTCTGCCTGTATCAGACTATGTGCAGAGCCTAGTGAAGTCACCCACATATTGCTGAGCAGGTGATATAGAATACATATTACATATATTATGAGCAGGTGATATAGGATTTATAATCCTGTTGGATTCAGACCTTAGGGAGTAGAGTGAAGATGTGAAAGCAAATAAAAGTGAGTTACTGATTTCTAAACCTCCTTAAATAACAAGGTAATGACACAGAGCACAACATAGAGCCCCCGGTCCCCTGGAGCCGCCACCTGATTGGATCAGGGCAAAGCAAAGAGAAGAGCAATATGTGTGGAACATCCAGCCCCAGCAAGGTGACAGCAGGACAAACAAACATTATTTTTCCTCAGCCCCAGCTCAGGCTGTCCCAGATGTAACCAGGTCTTATTCAACCTGTCGGACCACAAAAACCTTGTGAGAGTTTATTTTTAAAGTGATAATTTACATGAAATAAAATTGTCCCGACACATGACACGAGTAGCCGGGCCCTTGTCAGGCGCATATCAGGCCCTGCAGCACTTGTCTAAACTGACAGATAATCTCACGGCTTCATGAGGAAAAGACTTGGAAATCACATGGGGAGAAAACTGCCTGAAAGACCTGATAAAGCAGCGCGCCACTTAAAGGGGCCCCTCCTAATTCCCATTGGATACTTCTCCAAGAAGTCGTGTATTGCTGGTAACAAAAATAAATATTTACCAACTGCTTAAATTAAAAACTTACAAGTGATAGCAACTGAAAAATGTCTTGGAATGGACTCCAATAAAATCACACAAAACAAAGGGACGGTTCACCTTTAAGTTCACTTAACACAATTCCTAGCAACTTTGCAATTTGTCTCTTTTTTATTACAAAACAATTTTTTTTAATTATTTGCCAAAACTATTGTTCTGTGAGCTTACAAGTTTTGCATCGTTTACTTTTTATTCCTTATACACAGGCCCTTCTTATTCGATAAAACCACTGGCTGGTTGCTAAGGCTAACGGGATTCTAGCAACCAGACAGCTGCTGAATTCCAAAGCGGAATGCTGCTGGGCAAAAAGCTAAAGAAATGAAAAACCAAGTACAAAATTGCTAATTGCAGAATATCAATACCTATGACATACTAAAAGTTAATTCAAAGGAGAACAACAATGGAATACTGCCATGGGAAAACATGTTTTTTTTCTCTTCAAAACACATCAGTTAATAGTGCTGCTCCAGCAGAGTTCTGCACTGAAATCCATTTCTCAAAAGAGCAAACAGATTTTTTTTATATTCAATTTTTTAAATCTGACATGGGGCAAGACATATTGTCAGTTTCCCAGCTGCCCCCAGTCATGCGACTTGTGCCTGCCTTTAGAATGGAACTGCTTTCTGGCAGGCTGTTGTTTATCCTACCTAATGTAACTGAAGGAGTCACAGTGGGACCTGGATTTTACTATTGAGTGTTGTTCTTAGATCTACCAGGCAGCTGTTATCTTGTGTTAGGGAGCTGCTATCTGGTTACCTTCTCATTGTTCTGTTGTTAGGCTGCTGGGGGGGGGGGAAGGGAGGGGGTGATATCACTTCAACTTACAGTACAGCAGTAAAGAGTGATTGAAGTTTATCAGAGCACAAGTCACATGACTTGGGGCAGCTGGGAAATTGACAAAATGTCTAGCCCCATGTCAGATTTCAAAATGAAATATAAATAAATCTGTTTGCTCTTTTGAGAAATGGATTTCAATGCAGAATTCTGCTGGAACAGCACTATTAACTGATGCAAAAAAAAACATGTATCCCTTTAAGGTCAACTCATTGAACCCATATACAAACAAGTTATTTATAACAGGGAAACAATTCGTGCTAAACTGGTTGGACTACTAAAGGCCACAGAACACTCATTCCAACTTGTGGGTCATAAAGGAAGTATTTGGGCCATAAATTGCTTGGAGAATTGCAGTCTTTAGCAATCCATGCGCTGGAATTCTTTACTCTGTCTCAGATTATACAGAACAGAGACGATCTCTCTCTTGCCACATCCCTAACACATGGGACTCTGCCCCATCACTGTTTGGGCTAAATTAGAGGAAAGGGCATTCACAGAGTGGTTTTTTTAGGCTGGTGCAGTAAGTTCAGTATATAAAATAAAGCCATATTCATTTTTTGGGTTTAGTTGTCCTTTAAGGTAAGTGTCCAGGTTCTCACTTTATATCCACCAACCAGAGTTGACCTGTGAGATGAAAGCCCTTTGTGCACCCACGATCCCTAGTTGTCAGGCTTCATAACAAGAGAATCTCACTGAGGGCTGTTCAGCTGCAGATCTGGGGCCCTCCAGGGGCTTTAATGTCAGCCCTCAACCCGTCTAAGAGCCCCACACACTTCTTTCTTTCTCACTGGACAACACAGACATTGATTAAACTAATCCAAATTATAAATCAGATGGGAATCGGCTACAAGTGCCCCGTGTTTATGTAGGACAGAATACTTTATTCAAACGTTTTTCAGATCATTCTAATTCGAGATATGAAATGCAAATAAAAAATTTTGAATTTTTTAGATTGCGTTTTTTTCTGGTCTAGTTTTACTATGACATATGGCGGGGGGGGGGGGGCTTCTCAGTCTTTACTCTCCCACGGAAACAGCAACGTCTCTCATTATAAAAGATACAGATATTGTTGAATTACATGATCACTCCTCTTGTTTCTCAAATCAATGTTTTAAAAATATAAATAGTATTAAATACTGAGAATGTTAAGGGGAATGATTGTGGAGAAGGCCAGGCTGCAGGGATCCATTGGTCTCCATCTCAAGATTTACCTTTTGGCCACCCCTTACTTACAACAGCTGAAACAATCTTTTTTTTTATTTATTTATTTACAGTTTCATAAAATAGTGTTGTTATAAAAAGGTCATGGATTTTTCACAAACCTCCTGCAATACTCACCTCAGAGATGCACACTACAGTTTTACTTCTTGACTGTCCAGCGTAGAGGATATTCGTGTAAAATATACCTACTACTGTTTCCTACAGAAGGGTCTGGGAAGGGAGTGTGACTGTGGGATAGCAGGTATAGTAGGGAGAGATGGTGCCT
>CM044436.1:113959866-113972395 GCA_024363595.1 Xenopus borealis
ACATAAAGGTGTCCGGCCGTTAAATGGGGCTCCACATAAAAGGTGTCCGGCCATTAGACGGGGCTCCCCATAAAGGTGTCCGGCCGTTACACGAGGCTCCCCATAAAGGTGTCCGGCCATTAGACGGTGCTCCACATAAAAGGTGTCCGGCCGCTAGACGGGGCTCCACATAAAGGTGTCCGACCACTGGACACGACTCCCTTGAAGGTCCAACCTTTGTTCATGGCTCTCCCACTTAACTCATAAAATAAGTACAGATATAGGAACATATCAATGCATAAATGCATAAAATGTATTCACCCGAAATCTCACCCTAATTTACCTCCAAGCTGGGCTTTTCAGGTAGCACATGGGTAGCAAATGGCCATTCCCCTCAATTCAACTGGCCTTCAGACTGGTCTCCTCTGCCACCGCTGGCAACGAATCAAACATTAGGTACAAGATATAAGATAGGGATAATAAAAAACAAAACAAAAAGCAGGTGCAAAGTTTATAATACTTAGAGCAAGACATTAGCCAAGCACATTTACTGCTCAGCTGAAAGCGAAAATCTGTTTATTGTGGGTTGGTTGGACACTTTGTACAGGTCCAAACTCTCCATGTTACATTATGAGAAGAAAACCTGAGCAGAAATATAAAACATATAATCCTCTCTCCCTCTAATCTTTTATTAAAACCCGAGTATGACATAATGATATATCCTCCCATATCAAATATTGTCAGAACTCCCCAAGAACTTGCCCAAAGTTACCTCCCAATCACGTTCATACACGATGCAAAATCCACTTCCAAAAAGACAAAACTGAAACGCTGTGTCAGTTCCCTGCCTGTAACATCTCTGTATATTTACAGGTGGAACCCAAATGTTTTCCTGAGGGTCCCGGATTGGCTGGTTCAAACAAGGGAGGAGGTAGCCGCTGGATAACGCAGCCATATAAATAGTCCATAAAAACACTAACGCACTCCAAAAAATTATTTTTAATATTCTTCTGCACATATTAAAGGGTACCCATATCTTACATGGCACATCTTCATCTTACTTTGTGAGAAGTTTAAAGAAAACAGAATTTGTAGATCTAAGTTCATGCACTTAACTTTTTTGACTTAATTTCCCCTTTAACGTTCCCCAGCCTCTGCTCGTTGATGAGAGCACGGCAACTTTAGACCCTCGAGTTCCCAAAAGTGTTTTATGTAGTTGAACCTCAGCCAAGAAACACACAATATTCCTCTTATTGCGCCGTCAGTGGCTGCCGACACAATGGAATCACCAGTAAAAAGGTTTTTTGAGTGGAGATGAGTTGACTGTTAAAGGTGCCATCATGATCAGTAATTGTTTTCTCACTTTCTGGCAGTACATAAATTCTACAGCCACAGTCCCAGAGACTATTATCCACTGTTACTATAGGCACCATCTCTCCCTACTATACCTGCTATCACACAGTCACACTCCCTTCCCAGAGACTATTATCCACTGTTACTATAGGCAGCATTTCTCCCTACTATAATGGTCAGGGTCAGAAGTAGGGTTACTGAATAGTAGGCAGTGGGACATGGGTTTTACTATTGAGTGCTGTTCTAAAGCTGGCCATAGACGTAACAATTACGATCTTTCTCGGAAAAGATCTTTCCGAGAAAGATCGTTCGTTTCAACACACACGTGTAGAGCTGAATCGTCAGATATACAGGTAGAAACAATAGAATTCTACTTGTATCTGACGATTCAGCACTAACAATGGCCGATGTTCAGGGTGATTTCAAAGGCATCCGATCAAAATTTTCCGTCCAGTCCGATCAACCAGCCGACCGATATCTTAATCCTCTGACGATGTCGGTCGGCTCATTTCCCACCATACACGCACCGAATATCGTACGAAAATTCGTTTCGTACGATATTATCTGTGCGTCTATGGCCAGCTTTAGATCTACTAGGAAGATGTTATCTTGTGTTAGGGAGCTGTTATCTGGTTACCTTCTCATTGTTCTTTTGTTAGGCTGCGGGGAGTTAGAAAGGGAGGGGATGATATCACTCCAACTTGCAGTACAGCAGTAAAGAGTGATTGAAGTTTATCAGAGCACAAGTTACACGACTTGGGGCAGCTGGGAAATTGACAAAATGTCTAGCCCCAAGTCAGATTTCAAAATGAAATAAAAAAAATCTGTTTGCTCTTTTGAGAAATGGATTTCAGTGCAGAATTCTTATGGAACAGCACTATTAACTGGTGTATTTAACATGACAGGATCCCTTTAAACTGTACCCTTCAATACAAACATCTGATGGAGGGTGCAAGGTCCTCGTACTACCCGTCTTATAATTCTCTGCCATGTGTCCCATGAGATCAAGCGAAACTCACTCCCAGCTACAGACCTTTCTGCTTTACTCCTAAACAATTCCTGTTAAACATTGGAAACAACAAATCTAATGCTAATGCTATTCTGTATATGCCCAGCGAGTTTCAACAAGCTGCCTTTTGATTATGGAAAGGAAAACACATCACTGAAATTATTTATGAGCAACCCCTACTCAAACCACCCACACCTTTACCGCTACACCCGAATTGAGGTAACTGGGAGCCAATCAAGAGCAGGAGAGGAATAGGTGATCTATTGAGGCATTAAATATGGCCTTTAACTCTGGATAACTCTTACTTTCCCTTCTTTGGAGAAACAAGGTGACTGCTGGGTACACACATGTTGGAGCAAAGAAAACACTACTATATGGTTTCCATTAAGCCCACAGCATTAGATGCAACAAGTACAATTTCTAAAGGAATGTGGTTTGGGGTAATAATTATCCTTTCTGCTTCTTATTACTAGTGATGGATGAATTTGTCCCATTTTGCAGAACTTTTCACGAATATCCTGCGAAATTCGGGAAACAGGACAATTTTGACACCGGCGACAATTTATCGCACGTCTATCACATTGATCAATGGGCGAGCGTTAAATTGTCGCTGGTATTAAAATTGGCGCCGGCTTCAAAATATTTTTGCAACCGTTTAATGAATTTATTCGCCAGCCGCGACACATGGAGAAAAAAAAGAAAAAAAAAATCGCTGCTACATAAATTTGCCCATCACTACTAATTACGGTTATCAGTATTTAATGGGGTTGTTCACCGTTAAAATTACCTTTTAGTATGACGTAGAGAGTGATATTCTAAGGCAATTTGCAACTGGTTTTCATTTTTGAGTTATTTAGCTTTTTATTCAGCAGCTCTCCCGAATTACCCTAGCAATCATTTACTGATTTGATTAAGAGACTGGAATACGGATAGGAGAGGGACTGAATAGAAGGATGAGTAAAGTAACAATAAATGTGTAGCCTTACAGAGCATTTGTTTTTAGATGGGGTCGATGACCCCCATTTGAAAGCCAGAAAGAGTCAGAAGAGGAAAGCAAATAAATTCAAAAACTATACAAAAGAAAAAGCAAGGCCAGTTGAAAAGTTGCTTAGAATTAGCCAGTCTATAACATACTAAAAGCTAACGTTAAAGGAGAATTCAACCCCTCCCACTCCTCCCCCTGGCCTACCTCTCCCCCGGGGCAAATGCCCCTAAATCGCTACTTACCCCTCGGTGCAGGTCCCCTCCAGCCAGGTTCCCGGGCGCCATCTTCTCCAGAGCCGTTGGCGCTCTGCTGCGCATGCGCAGGGGGTTAGCGTGGGAGGGGTTTGATTCCCCTTTAAGGTGAGCCACCCCTTTAAAGATCCCATAGGTCTTGCAATGGAATTTTGCAGGGAGGTGGGAGAGAACATAGAAAGCATAGAAGGCGATTAGGGTTCTACTGTGCACCCAATGGTCTCCATTAGGATACTAGTCCTAATCTTCCAACCCCACTCATCCAATCAAACGGCTTGTTGCTTCAAGATGATGGATTTGACCAATCAGGTTCTGGTTTGACCACATTAGCAAATTGTAAAAGCTAATAAAACCATGAATTAATATCCAGCAGCATGGGCCTGCACCCCCACTAGCATACCCAGCAGATTTCTCCGCAGAACGATCCAGTGGCTCGCGTGGCCAAATCTACTATTTATCTCAGCATTTAGTGACCAAGGACACAATCCTGAATTCTGCTCTGCAAAGTACCATGACATTTCCACTTGAAGTGGTTACTGAGAGCTTTTGCAGGGGACACATTAGTAATAAATTAATGCTGTAGGCTTTTCTTACTGAAACCAGATCATTCCTATGTATGTATGCCAGGGTTATGGCTGCAAGGCAACATTGAGAATCAGAACTATTAAAATATTCATTCCCTTTGTACCCTTAATTCTAAACCTTAAAGGAACAGTTGAGTTTAAAATTAAAACTTGGAAAATAGATCGGCTGTGCAAAATAAAAAATGTTTCTAATATAGTTAGTTAGCTAAAAATGTAATGTATAAAGGCTGGAGTGACTGGATGTGTAATATAACAGAACACTACTTCCTGCTTTTCAGCTCTCTAACTCTGAGTTAGTCAGTGACTATAAGAGGGGTCACATGGGACATAACTGTTCAGTGAGTTTGCAATTGATCCTCAGCATTCAGCTCAGATTCAAAAGCAACAGTTATGGCCCATGTGGACCTCCCTCAAGTCACTGATTGGTTACTGCCTGGTAACCAATCAGTGGAAACCAAGAGAGCTGAAAAGCAGGAAGTAGTGTTCTGTTATATTACACATCCAGTCACTCCAGCCGTTACACATTACATTTTTGCCTAATCAGCTATATTAGAAACATTTTTTATTTTGCACAGCCTATTTATTTACCCTGTTTTTATTTTTCTACTGAACTGTTCCTTTAAGAGCCTCAAATAAAGGTAACTTGACTGTGTCCTTTATGGCAGAACTACACGGCTGACTTACCTGCGTTTTCGGCGGATCCGGCGCTCTGCGCAAAAACAGATGCAAGTAGTCGGATGCGACAGGAACAAGGTAAAGTAATAGGAAGTCGGATGGTGTCGCAGGGTTGATCCGACGCGACTGTAGGATAAAAATGCTGCAAGCTGCGTCTTCATCCGACAGTTGTGTCATGTCGGGTCAACCCTGCGACAACATGCGACTTCCTATTACTTTACCCTGTTCCCGTTGCATCAGATTCCTTGCGTCCGTTTTTGCGCAGAGCGTCGCATATGCGGAAAACGCAGTTAAGTCGGCCGTGTAGTTCTGCCCTAACTCAGGAGGCTATAGATACAAGGAATGTTCTATCACAAACTGGATTATCCCAGGGTAAACTATACATGGAGGCAACTTGGGAACCCATTGAATATTCTCACTAATAACTGCTGCCCCTCCCTCTTGCCCTAATTAACCCAGCATTCCTGTCGCATTAAACCCTAGGTCAACGATTTTGTTAATTGCTCCGACTGTCTCGGTGCCGCGCACCACATGACCCCATTGTACGGCCTGTGTATCTCGCTGTGCGTCCGCAGCAATTCTAGCAATGCCTCAACTACAAGCCTTTAGTTGGGAATATTATCTGCTTCTCACAATGTGTAGGAACAATACTTGCTTCAAAAGTTGTTGCTACTGAAGATGACGGAGAACCCGTCCATCAGAACAATGGGGCAAATTCAGAAAACTGCGGAACTGCGCTAGCGACAGCTTCGCCGGCGTTTTAGTTTTTTGCTACGCGAATTCACTAAAATGCAAATTTTCAATCAGGGCGGTGAGCGGTAGCTAAGTAACGCTAATGTTACTTTGACAAACAATGGGCATTTACGCTAGCGATGCCTAATTTGCATATGGCGCAACTTAAAAGTATAATAGAAGTATATGTTACAGCCACTACATTCCACTACACAAGCCCAGGAAACCTTTAATAAATAAAATTAAGTTGTCCTATTGCCCTACATGTGCCCCCTGTATAGTTTAGTTGCCATATGTTAGGAAATGTAGGGGGGAAGGAGGGTAACCCCCCCAAAAAGATGTTTGCTGTTTTTCAGACAATCACCCTACAAGAGGTAAAAGACGCCAGCGTTTTTTGGGACTTAGAAAAAATTTCAAGTTTTTTTTTTTTTTCAAACTCCTATCTATTGTATTGAACTTCGCCAGGTAACGTCTAGCGTAAGAGGTAACCTTCAGTAAAATGGGCATCTTAGTGAATTAGCATTTAGACTAATTCACTAATTCACTTACGCCAGGCGAAGTCTATCTACTACTCTATCGAATTTTCACCAGGGACACTGTTAGTGAATCGGCAAATTTCGAATTGACGTCACGCTGGCGACTTAGCGCTAGCGTTAGATGCTTCGCACATTAGTGAATTTGCCCAAACCAAACGGTAAATTTGTGCCGCAACAGTTACAGTTACACTGAGGATCAGAAATGGAGGAGACTCGTTACCCAGAAAGTTCCAAATAACGGAAAGGACTTACTCCCATAGACTCCATTTTATCCAAATATTTAAAATGTTAAAACATGATTTCCTTTTTCTCTGTAATAATAAAACAGTAGCTTGAAATTGATCCCAACTAAGATATAATTAATCCTTATTGGAGGCAAAACCAGCCTGTTGGGTTTATTTAAAGTTTACATGATGTTTTAGTAGACTATGAAGTTCCAAATTACAGAAAGGTCCATTATCCGGAAGACCCTAGGTCCGGAGCATTCTGGATAACAGATCCCATACATGTACAGTGTAATAAACTGCCCTCTTTGAACACTACAATTCCATTTTCATGCATTTCATGGTGCTGATATAGGCCTGGACAACTACAATAAGTTGCCTGCACAACTACATTCCCAGCCTGCACAACTACATTCACGCCACATAGTGCACCCCATGAACTACACAACAACATTTGTTGCATCTCACAGCCTGTACAACTACCTTCATATTGTCTAGTGAATCTTTAGACCATGGACAATTACAGTTAAAGTCATGGTGCTTCTCCAGGCCTAGAAAACTACATTAACAGCGCATGGTGCATCTCTCAGCCTGCACAACTACACCACATAGTTTATCCCACTACCTGTATTTACTGCAAGAAGCTTGTATGTTCTCTCTGTATCTGTGTGATTTGCCTACTCGTTTCCCACCACACCTTAAGAGCGCAAGCTCCTCTGGAGCAGAGACTGATGTTGCGGAACATGCTATACAAATTAAAAAATAATAATGATAGTGCATGGGCAGGAATGAACCCATAGACCCTGTCATTAGGATAAGAAAAAAACCAGGCCTAATAAAGAGAACATAATAAGCGACTAATAAGCACAGGAGGGAGGCATTGTTCTGGCTTGTTGAGCTATGATGCAATAAAGAAAATAAACCATTTAAGGGTTTAGTAGAAGAGAACAAACATACATGTACAGATTAATATAAAGCTTATAATGAGGATAGCTACACGTTTGATTGGTACTGGACGCTGTGTGCAGATATCTCCGGCTTGGCGCTCTTTACCAAACACTTTGCTCTCTATTCAAAGTCCATTCAAATTCCTCGTCAGTTTGTTCTGCTTTCCGTATGTACAGGGGAGGGGGTGCGCTGTATCACGCCGATTACTGATCTATCCGTACAGTGTGGTCTCATGTAGAGGTATACACATGCTGAATAATCAGCAAACATACATCATATGTAGATCTGAAGAGACACAGTGAATTAAACAACTACCGTCATGTTTTCCCTTCAAGGAATGTCATTCTAATATAATGTTTACCCTAAGCCGGCCACAAATAAGGAGAAAGGCCGTTTGGTGGGGTCCTAGAAGGTGCATCTCTGCCCAAATCTGGGAAGTCAAGTCGTGGGCCAGACAGAAGTGATCCAATCATAGAGCCCACAGGCCAACGTCATCAGAGCACAAGTCACACGCCTTGGGGAAGCTGGGAAATTGACAATATGTCTAGCCCCATGTCAGATTTCAAAATGAAATATAAAGAAATCCGTTTGCTCTTTTGAGAAATGGATTTCAATGCAGAATTCTGCTGGAGCAGCACTATTAACTGATGCATTTTGAAAAAAAAAATTTTTCCCCATTACAGTATCCCTTTAACTTTGGGGACAAGCAACTGGAGCATTATATACATCAGGTGAAACTTCTGTTGTCACTACTATTACTTCCTCAAATACTGAGGTGCATCTTCTCTCTATACCCCTTGAAAAGCACTACTTTTCATAAGGCTGGAGTAGAGACCTGGGTGGGTAGAACTGAGTGAACCTTCCCCTGACCAAGGCATGCCAAATGGCAACTCACAATGCACATTTTAAAGGGATAGTGTCATGGGGAAACTTTTTTCCCCTCCAAATGAATCAGTTAATAGTACTGCTCCAGCAGATTTCTGCACTGGGATTTGTTTTTAAAAAAAGCAAACAAATTATTTTATATTTAATTTGGAAATCTGGCATGGGGCTAGATATATTGTTCGTTTCCCGGGTGCCCTCAGTCATACCACTTATAAACTTCAGTCACTCTTTACTGCTACACTGAAAGTTGGAGAGATATCACCCACCTCCCTTTCCTCAGATCCCCAGCAGCCCATCAGCAGAACAATGGGAAGGTAACCAGATAACAGCTTCCTGGTAGATATAAGAACAGCACCCAGTAGTAAAATGTATCACTGCAACTCCTACAGGTACATTGAGTAGGAGAGAAACAACAACCTGCTAGAAAGCAGTTCCATCCTAATGTGCTGGCTCTTTCTGAAAGCACATACCTACACACCAATACTACAACTAAAAAAAAAAAAATACTTGTTTGGAATACATTTTACACGGTAGAGTACATTTTGTGTAATGTAGAAATAAAAACTACACCATAAAAATCATGACCGAATCCCTTTAACTCACTAGGACCACTACTTGACCACACTTGCAACAGCTTAACCCACGACTTGATCAACTAACCACCGTGGTCATTGAAGGGCAGGAGAACGATTTTGGAGAAGTAGAGAATACAGACACCCTGACCTAACAACCAAACCTGGTAATTAACTACCTGCTCAATATCCACTGCAGGAATTTACTATGGGGTCAGTATCCCTCCATAAAGCATATTCGCCACCATTACTACACACTTGCACATGGTATCTAGAATGCTGTTGCGGTTGGTATCATTCTTTTAGTGGACTGTTTAGTAGCTGTGCGTAGTACAAAAAGTCTTCTTCGTTGGTTAATTGCAGTAGAGTAGGATATGCTAAGACAGTGATCCCCAACCAGAGGCTCCTGATCAAACATGTTACTCTCCAAACCCTTGGATGTTGCTCCCAGTGGCCTCAAATCAGGGGTTTATTTTTTAATCCCAGGCTTGGAGGCAAGTTTTGGTTGTATAAAAACCAGAGTTACTGCTAAACAGAACCTTCTTTAGACTGCAAGTCCAAATAGGGGCTACCAAATACCCAATTGCAGCAATTATTTGTCACCCCCTGGAACTTTTCATGCTTGTGTTGATCCTCAACTCTTTTTACAAATGATTGTGGCACACGGGTAAAAAAGCTTGGGGACCCCCGTGCTAAGACGATCCTTCTTTCCTCCTGCCTCCAGGCACCACCAAAACAACAACAATATAGAAATTCATCTGTACAGCACCACATAGTTAAAAATTCCTTTATTTATGTTTCATGGCAGAATGTAGTCACAACGTTTCAGGTCCAGGAATTGATATTTGTCAATAACAGGTACTTTTGAGACCTTCCATACAGAGCACTTTTTGAAGCCCCTGGAAGGCTATATCTGCCCAATAGCCTTTAGTTTAGGAGTGATGCAGAAAAATAAAGGAGCTGGTCATCTGAGCTATATAGGCCAACCAGCATGTAGTATGGCACCAAGAATATTAAGTGTGAGAGTACGTGTGTATATTATTATTTATATAACACTATTTATGTACACAGCACTGTACAGCAAAACAATAAATGAATCAAACAAACATTACAGTAATAAGTACAAAGCCGGCTAGGAAGGGCACTGAGAAGGAGGTCCCTGTCCCGTAGAGCTTACAATCCAAGTCCAGCTCCTACATCATAATTAATGACGGAAATATGAATCTCAGATAAGCCTTTCCTCTATGTTGACCCTCACCAGCCAGAGACACCATCTCCTATAAGATCTACTAACTTGATGCACATCTCCTGTACTGTATACATACTGGTGTGAGAAGATTGTTGCACTACAACTCTCAGATCCTGACCTTATACCCTAAAAGGCTTCACAGTTCACCAGCATTTAACAATTGTCCAACTGGAGGTCCACGAGCAAGAGGTGTCCTTCAAGGGTTTTTCTAGATTCAAGTGGATCCTTAAGCTTCTCTGTAGGACATCTCCATTAAAAAAAAAAATTCAGGTCAGACTCAGACACCTGCCCAAACTGTGGGGTCCTAAAAGCAGACATCTACCAATGTGTATGGTCCTGTTCTTTGATTCAACAGTTTTGGGTCATATCTTATTGTAAATCCATGTTAAATATTCACATACATTCCCCACCTGTCTGGGCAATATTTGGGGATACCACAAAAGTTCCAAAGGCAGATAAGAAATTAGCAAATATTGTTTCGGCAGTTAGTAGACAAGCCATACTTTACTGTTGGATATCAAGTCTGCCCCCATCACTTGAAATTATGCTTACTAAACTTGATTTCGCTTTATCATATGGATTGGTTGCAAGCTACTCTTCACAGAGAACGTCAGGCTACAAACTTTTTTTCCACTTGGGCAAAAGACGTGCAAACATTACCTCCTAGGTGAAAAGAAGAAATCTCCTATGTATTGCGGCTCACCACCTGGTATATGTCAGAAGAGTTGGCGGGGAGGACTCCTTAAGTGACAGGAACTGAAATGTAGGAGAATATCTATAAAAGGCTCGGATGTTGTCTCTATCTGGTGCAGACTTAGGTGGTACTGGAAGTAGCTGGGGGGTATAACTTCTCCAATGTCTAGGGGGTTTTGATGATCACTGTACGATGGTGGAGTGCTCTACCTGGTTGACGATCCCTTGTTGGAAGTGCTGGGTGCTTTACCCGAAGACCCTTCCCTTGCACAGGGTCATGGATACATGTAGTAGAAAATCCAGAAGCACATCAATAAATTGTTTAGTGAAGTCAATGTTTTATTAAAGGGCAAGGAAAGGCAAAAAAATAAAATCCCATTTTTACTTTCTTTAAAAAGGTTGTTCACCTTCAACTAGTTGTTTTCAGATAGATCACCAGAAAAGACGACTTTTTCCAATTACTTTCTATTTTCTATATGTAACCGTTTTTCTAATATTGAAGTGTAAAGTGTCATTTTTCACCTTCTAAAGCAGCTCTGGGAGGGGGTGTCGCAGACCCCCCTAACTGTCCCAAATATACATTTAATCATGGATACATTTCTTATCCTTGTCCCTGCTGAGCAGAATCTCTGGGTTTCATTACAGGCAGCTGTTAGAATTGATACAATAGTTGCTAATACTCCAGAGATGCTGCTGTGAAATGTATCAATTAAATGTTGCAAAATTGTATCAGTTTAGAGTCCGCGCCTCAATTACTGAGCTGCCAGACTCAAACACCAACTTTAAACTTAGATTTTGGAAAAACAGTAAAAGATAAATAATGGAAAGTAATACAAAAAAGCCTTTATTTCTGGGGAACAATCTGAAAACAACTGAACAGAAAAAAAGTGTTTAGAAGGTGAACAAACCCTTTAATGAAAAAGAAATCTATCTCCAATATACTTTAATTAAAAAATGTGTACCGTTTTTATAAAAAACCTGACTGTATGCAGTGTAATTCTGCCTTCATTTACTGCTGTAGATAGGAATTGTCAGACGGTCCCTAACTTCTGGCAGGGAAACAATCATACTTATGAACAGCAGAGGGAGCCCCTGCCTTATTTACCAGACATGCAGAACTCAAGCAGATTTGTGTTTTGATCATTTATGACGATCCCTAAGAAGCCCAGATCACACTGAGCATGTGTATGTAGTCTAGTCTTGCAAAGATGTATAACAAAGTTACAAGATGACAGCCCCCTGTGGCCAACTTTGAAAGCATAAATCATTAGACTTTCCTTGCCCTTTAAGCCCATGTGTATTTGCAAAAAGGGCAACGTTTTGGTCCCTCTGGGCCCTTTATCAAGCATCAAGCAATTTATTGGTGTTCTTCTTCATGATTACTGTGTGACCTTAACCACTGGGGTAGGTCGATGAATGTGTGCGGATATGTAGCCCCATTCATGACTGTATGGCACGTTTCAATCTGTATTGTGTGTTTCTTTTTGATGCTAATAAAAAACATTTCTTAAACAAAAAAAAAAAATCTTCAGCCCTCTAACCATTTGGCTTATGCAGAAATTTGTGGGATTGAATTATCCCCTCCGAGTCCTACCCCAAGGCATGGACTCCGTTGCTCAAGTGTCCCAGGCACCGGCTGCAGACAGCTTATACAGGTGGGTCCCTCTTCGCCGAAGTTAGGGAGGGCCCACCATCCCCAACTACCCAAGGAGTTTGGGGTTGTTTGGACTCCCCTTCACCGAACCTAGGGGGGAGTCCCGTCTACCCTGGGTTCTGCTGAAAGCTTCCCCCACAGCGTGTCATGGCCTGCGAGTCCAGCCAAAGGGACTGTGACCCCATCCAGGGTGCTCAAAC
>CM044436.1:113977092-113996375 GCA_024363595.1 Xenopus borealis
TGATGGGAGAATTTCACTGCATACAGACAGGTTTCTTATAAAAACAGTACACATTTTTAAATGAAAGTATATTGGACATAGATTTCTATTTCATTAAAGAAAGTAAAAATGGGATTTCATTTTTTTTGTCTTTATTTGCCCTTTAGCGATGTGTAGAGTAACCTTGTGTACCATTAGTTGTATGAAACAAGGCATCAGGAGGGGGGCACATCAAAAGCCAATGTATTCCTCACAGTCATTTTAGTTGAAATGCCCATATTGAGGGTCAGCGTCATACAGACCATTACATACCATACAGGTGGCCCTGGGGCCCCTCCAGTTGTGTGAGGGTGAGGCAGCTTCTATAATAGATACAAATGGGCACCAATGAGCAGAAGGCTGAATAGCCTATGTATGGTTTGCTTTGTTTGTGTGCACCAAGAATCATAGGATCCCAATGGGCGGCCCTTATTTATTTATTTTTTTAAATGGGAGTTTTCTATTTATGATTACCCAATGGCACGTATTACTAAAAAAAGTACAGTGAAACCCTGATTTTAAGTCCCCTGATTTTAAGTTTTCCCGCATTTTACATTTTTTTATTTGTGGTCCCACCAATTTATAATGCATTTCAATGGGTGCATTTCCCTGATTTTAAGTCATGTTTTCCCTGATTTTACATCCAAATATTGTCCTGATGTTCCCAAAAACTGCTTTTTGTCCTCTATGAATGTTATTAATTGTGAAATAAAGAGGTTTCAGATACTAACCAGATTCTGTCTGTTCTACCTGTAAATGGTATCCTATGAGTGCCCCTCATACAGTCCTGCACCAATCAGATTGCAGGTCTGGACTGAGAATCAAAATAGGCCCTGGCATTTCAGGTACACAGAGGCTCAATCAGCCCACGTAGAGGCACAAACAGTCCCCACCAGCCCACTAAATACTGACTTTCTACAAGTCCCACAATGCAATGAAGGAGTCTGACAGCCACAGTCAGGCAAATGCATTGTGGGACTTGTAGTTTCTTAACAGCTGGAGGCACAAGGTTGAAAATCACTGTTCTATGGCACCATATAGCAGCCCATCTGGCATTTGCCAGAACCCACAGATTGCCAGTCTTGCTCATGCCCCCCATAGTGTAACATTAACACTGCAATGCTTAACCCTTATTATTAACACAGTAAATATTGTATCTCAAGGTAAAACAGACTCCTGTGCTTATATCCTTTCAGTACTTGAAGAAAAAGTTACTTTAACACATTTCTCATCAGGGGAGGGGCTGGTGTCATCAGGGGGAGGTATGGGGGCGGGCTGGTTTCATCAGGGGGCAGTGTGGGTGATGTTGGGGGCGGGACTGATGACATGGTGATCTGTGATTGGATTCAGTTGTGTAGGGATAATGAAAATGCTTTCTATTGTTGAATATTTTGGCTGTAGGAGAATCCATTCATGCTGGCGGAGGGGAGAGGCAAATTGCATAATGGGCTCATTTACCAGCATGGGGGGGAACTTTACACCGGGGCAGTAATCCAGAAAACCCAATCAGCGATCGGCTCTGGTCAGTCATCTTCTGGAAGAACAAATAAAATATAATAGGCTGGCATGGGTTACTACCCAGGCGCATCTTTGCCCAGTGTTGGTAAATGGACCTTTACCCTTAAAATACTGACGACAGATGTTTGTATAAAGGTTTTCAATTTGTATCTACCATCAGTCTGTTCTATGTGTGGCCTACCAGAGTGCCTTGCACCAACCTTTGTTGGTTTGTTTGCATATGGATTAGCCGATCCCTTGAGCCGAGGACCTGAGACAGGAGCACCTGGGCCACCAGTCTACTTTGGGTTGTTATTCCATAAAGATATAAGTCAAGTTGAGTTTAAAGGAGAAGTCTACCCTCCCGGAGCACAAACCCTTCAGGAATGGGGGGGGGGGGGTAAGTAGAAGACAAGCAGGGAAATATTATTAATTTTTTATTGAATTAGACACTTTACATGTGAGCGAGTCCGTACCTGTTTATTTACACAGTATAAAGCTACAGGATTCTTTTTTCCACTTTTCATTATTTCTTTAAAAAAAAAAAAACAGGAGAGAGAGACAGTACATTGAGAGTAATAAAAAATATACATAGTTGAATTAAAAAAATATCTAACGCTTTTTCTATTTTATTACATGGAAACATTCTGTGTATATAAAAAAAAAAAACGTAACCTCAAAATAAAAAATATTATTTTGGTCAAAAGACTTAAGTGGCTGTGTATATAAAAAAATACATTATCTTATGGGCAGTCTTTTGGGGGGGGGGTCAATACCCCCTCCCCCCCCCCCACACCTACATGTACCTACAGCACTATTTTTTTCTCTTCCTTCTTTCCCATGGTCCTCAGCAAGGAGAGGTGATGAGGGGTGTTTTTACTGCTGGAGGAGACTATATACAAAAAAAACAAATGATGAGCGTGACACCATAGGGGTAACTGGCAGTGACCGTGTACATAGCGGTGTATATATTATACATCATGCAGCGACACCTGGTGGTCAAACAGTACATTACAGGTACTTTATAATGAATAAAGTACCCCCTATTGTAATATATAAGGATATTATAAAAGTTATCGAGGAGTTCCATATACTTCTAATATCCTCATATTTTCCAACAAGTGGTACTTTATTTGTTGGAATACACAAGTTTTAGTGAGTCATGTGACAAAAATGACATGACTACTCACCGTTTATAACTGATGACATCACAAGCCACGGTTTATCAGAATATAAATTTACAAGATATTCACGGCTTGTGTGTATTATACGGTGATAGTTTACATAGCGGGGGGCACTTACAGACGAGCAGGCACATATATAAAAAGTTGGAATTTAATGTGAATTCGAAATGATTTAAAAACTCCCGTAACCTCCCATAAATTCTATTCATAATAAAAGCTTTAAAACTCTGATGAACTGAATTTAATCTGAATTAAAAAACCTTGATTTGAATAAAGAGGCGAGGCTGCAAACTATTCCAAATTGATCCCTGGACCTCTCCCATTGACTTAAACAGCAATTTGGCAGGTTTTAGGCAGCGAACAGTCGCATTCAGAGTTGTTAAGGGGCCAGAGTATGAAATATCGAAAATCGGATTCTGTTAAAAAAAAAAAATTAATTTGAATAACTGCTTAGTCGAGTTTTGACCATTAAAAAAAAGTGAAAATTCGATAATCTGCCCCTCAGTGTCCAGACAACAAATACATTTGCAATGCAGCGTTACAATTACACACAAGCCATGGTTTAGCACAGTGTAAATAGAATAATACGTATTTATACCACAGTATGAATAAAGGTAGAATTAATTCAGTATATTAACTCCTCCCTCCATCCTTGGGGACCAATCTTTTTTTTTCTTTTTTTTTTTTTTTTAAATCGGTGTATTGCATCAGTTCTTAAAAGGTTAATTTCTTCTATGTATACCCAGTACACAAAATTATTTATATATATATATATATATATTTTAATATATATATATATGGCTACAGCCTAAAAATAATACAATTAAAGTATTACAACATTGGTTACACCAAAAGTTCTTCTCCCATAATCATGGAGTTTGACGGGGCATCACGTCAGACACAAGCTTATTCCGCAATGCTTATTTGTTAAAGAAGGGGGTCTCCCTTGGGGTGTCAGTGGGACAGAACTGCAGGATTTACTGATTCCCAGATTTGGTTCTGAATTCTGCTGAATCTAAGCTTTCTTTAGCAGGATTCGGTGGAATCATAGAGTCTGGACCAACCGAATATGAACCTGTTCTGGTTTCGGCTGAATCTAAGCTATCTTTAGCAGGATTCGGCCGAATCCAAGAAGAAGGCTTCCGTTTATCCTTAGACATGCTGCCCACATTACAAGGTTTTATCATGGTGCTACTTTTTATGTGCTGTTGCTTTGTGCTTCACCACCATAGATTCTTAGGTCAATAGACTGTTATGTGGATTACACCCATAATGACTACACAAAACAAAGTAGCCAAGGGGCTGCCTTGTTTGTAGCCTGTAGAGTACACAAAACATGCCCAAGAAATGGCCTAACACATTTCATGCCTACAGTGGGCACTTACTTTTAGGTTACAGAAAAGGGTGCAAAGTTGCCTTATATTAAGTACAAACCTAAGCGAGGCACAAAACATGCCAATGAAAGATAAAGCTTGCCGCCTTTTGCTCCTAGTTTAGGCGTCTACAGCAGGTACTCTTGTTTGTAGCCAACCGGTGCAAAAAATATGCTTGAAACGCGCAAGGCTTTGTCTTATTTGGAGCTAACTTTTAAACTGGGATATGAGATTGGAAAGATGAGACTTCTTCCTCCTTTTCCAGCACTTAAGACCGGACACCTCCTGGAGTCGTTCTGGGCACAGATACCTAGCCAGCAAAGGAAAGCTTGCAACATGGCAGCCATTATGGTTTATGGGTTCTCTCTAGAGAGGCAGTTGGCTTAGGGAAGCTAGAAGAAGCAACAACTGTTTCCCAGAGATGTGGCCATCAGACATTCAGCAGAAAATGGCACGGCCACACCTATTGGCATGAGCTAAGATACGCAGAATGGCTGCCAAATCTACACCGAATCCCACTCTAATACGAAAGATACTACCTTGAAATATTAGTACAACAAAGAATTTCTTCTCTAAAAACAAATACAAAGATTTGCGGCAGTGTAGAACAGCATACTTCCCCCTCTTTTTCTGTAATGACTGCTAAAATCCAGAAAAAAATGCAATGAAAATATCTTTTTTTTTTTACCATTCCTAACTTAAGACTAGCAAAACATTTTTTTTTTTTTTCCTTTTAAAAAGGAAGGGGGCAATTTTGCTCCTGAAACGGTAACCGATTCTAAAATTCATACCAAAACGAGCACATTTTCTTACCGAATTGGATTCTAGAGGAATTTCAGGAGGGCCAAGTCCATAATTTCTACAGTAAAATACAACATTTTCTTTCAAGATTTCGTACCGAGCAAAGTTCATCATCAGGTTACTGAAAAATTTTGGAAAGTCTTTAAAAAAAAAAAAAAGTCTTATTTTCATATATAAAAATATACGTGTATTGTTCCATGTGTCCCCAAACACGGAACACAAAACGGCAGTGATAACAGCTTATTAAGGGCAAGCGAGGCAGAAACGTCCCCACTGAATTGTAACATATTCAGGAAAAAAAATATACATATTTTGCAGTTTTTTTTTTCTGTTTAACTTCAAAAATACAGTAAATAATTGTTACGAGAATGTCTTTAGGGGAAAAAAAAAAGACATTATTGGTCCAGTAAAGGATTTTCTTCATGGTCCCGTCTTTAAAACATTCAGCTGTGAGAGACTTTGTTGCAAAGCTGGCATGGGACTGAGTGGGGAAAGAGGTAGCTAACGGGATAAGGAAAGTCAAAGGGGAACGATCTCAAAAATGAAAATGTAATGGCTTCCTCATACTGAAATAAGAAACTTTCTAAATACAAAGGATTAAAAATTCTGCATTGTTTCTGAAATAATCAAGTTTATAGTCATTATCCCTCTCTCAGCATCAGTTTCTCTTCATTCTCTCTTCATGCAGCAGTTGGACGTCTGATATTCATTGACTCTATTAAACTCACCAGACATCATGTCTCTCTACATGCAGGATTTGTGCAAAAAGCAGTTATTTTGTTAGATTTTGTTTGTACTGGAATCAGTTATTTGAGTGAGCTTCAATTCATCTGCTGGGAAAGGAAGCCTCCGCTATAAGATATGGGTATGCGATGAATGTTCCACCTTATGGGGGATCCTTTTGCCTAGAAGATGTATTAGAGCTCACTAATAAAATTACCAGACATCATGTCTCTCTACATGCAGAATGTGCGGAAAAAGGTAGTTCGTTAATTTTTTAGATTTTGTTTGTACTGGAATCAGTTATCTGAGTGAGCTCTAATACATCTATAAAAGGGAGCCCCCCTATAAGATATATTGGATGTAACTGTTAATGAACATCTGACACCCAACTGCTGCATGAAGACAGAATGAAGAGAAACAGATGCTGAGAGAGGAATAGTGAACATAAACTTGATTATTTCAAAAACAATGCAGAATGTTTAATTGGTTGTATTTAGAAAGTTTCTTATATTAATATGCTGAAGCTTATATTAAATTTCACAGTAGTTCCCCTTTAAATACAAAGGGCAACAGTGACATGAATATTGGGGGAAAAGAAAATAGGAAATGGTGGTTAATGGACAGAGGGAAGGAGGTGATTAAAACCAGCTAAGCAAAGAGAGTCAGAGCTCAGGCAAACACCTGCATGTTGTTGCCCGGCTCTGGTAGGTGGGATGCCTGTCCATGTGTTGCTCCCACCACTATGGGGCTAGGGGTGGCATCAGACCACTCTGACACAGAGTGAGGGGACGGGCTGGACCACTGCCCAGGTGACTCAGGAGAGGGTGTCAGGTATGGGTGCTCATTGGGAATGTGCAGGTAGTGTTTAGTGGTGACCTCTTGAGAGGGAGCGAAGGTCTGCTGAGGAGGAACAGACATGGCTGGTGATGTTTGGATGGTGGCATCATTGGGCACGCTCTGTTGTTTGAAGTAATTGCTTTCAGTTGGGGTCAGCGGCTGGATTGACCTCTCGTTGACATGGGGCATACTCTGCTGTCTCATGTGCACGGGGTTGGGAGGCATGGACACCATCTGGCACTGCTGATCCATGGACATCTTCACCGGGCTCTGCATGGCCATCTGATTCTGCATCATTAGCACCTGAGCGTGGAGATGGTGCAAGTTGGGAACGGAGGCTGCCGGAGCTCCTGTCATAACATTGCGAGGGGGGTGAGAAGTTGGCACCACGTTCTGCCATATAAAGGGCATGGTGTTTGTGTTGATCATACCCAGATTCAAACCATTCACCACACAGCTCGGTGTTCTCTGCAAAGGAACTCTGCCCTGTAATGCCATCATTCCAATCCCTTGGGCATCACCCAACTCATTCAGCCTCGCCAGGGACACGGCAAAGGGCCCTTCCATAAGCCCATTCAGAGGGGTAGAGGGCACAGACAAGGAACCAAGGTTGAAGTTCCCTGGGGCTGGCATCACAGGAGATCCTGGATTAGCACTATAAGCACGGGGTGAATCCAGGGAGTCAACGGGTGAGAGAGTGACTGAACTCTCCATCAATCCCCCGTTTCCAGGGTGACAGTCAAGAGATAGCTTCTTGCCCCTGCCCTTTGCATCCTTGGCTTCTGCCCGGCTCAGGCTGGCTCCATTAGCTTTAGCATTTGCCCTCCGGTTCTTCTTGCCTTGTGGGGTCTGCTTCATGTTGCCCATAAAGCCATTAGGATTGCAGAGGAGTGGTGACATGGTGTGTCCACCCATGGGGCCCTGGGAACTCCTGATAGTGTTGTGTTCCTCCAGAAGCTGCACAATGTCGTGGTGTAAACGCTCTTGTGCAATGTCACGAGGGAGCCGGTCCATGTGGTCTGTGATCTCACGGTTAGTGTAGTGATCAAGAAGAACTTTAGCAGCTTCGTAACTACCCTCACGGGCAGCAAGAAACAGTGGGGTCTCCTCCTGTGAAGAATGTCAGAATGTATCACCAATCTCTTAAAAATAGTCTACTAACAAACATAGTGAACCATTTACCTATATGGAAAAACCCCTTCTGTATTACTGGCCCATACAAGCAAAATCCTCCTATACTACTGGCCCATAAAAGCAAAATCCTCCTATACTACTGGCCCATACAGACAAAATCCTCCTATACTACTGGCCTATACAGGCAAAAATCGGTGGCCCATACAGACAAAATCCTCCTATACTACTGGCCCATACAAGCAAAATCCTCTTATACTACTGGCCCATACAGACAAAATCCTCCTATACTACTGGCCCATACAGACAAAATCCTCCTATACTACTGGGCCCATACAGGCAAAAATCGGTGGCCCATACAGGCAAAATCCTCCAATAATACTGACCCATACAGGCAAAATCCTCCTATAATACTGACCCATACAGGCAAACTCCACTTATACTACTGACCCATACAGGCAAACTCCCCCTTTACTACTGACCCATACAGGCAAACTCCCCCTTTTCTACTGGCCCATACAGGCAAAATCCCCCTTTAATACTGGCCCATACAGGCAAAATCCTCCTATAGTATTAGCCCATATGCCCACTGGTTGCCCTTGTTGCTGGCACACACTCACCTTGCTGTCCTGCATGTCTTTATTGGCTCCGTGCTTCAGCAGAGCCAGGGTTGCCTCAATGTTATTCACAGCTGCTGCCCAGTGCAGAGCCGATTTACCTGTTGGGGGGGGGGGGAAGGAATTTAGTTGAGAGGCATCAGATATATAATCTATAACACATATGGGGTGATCATTGTTTATGCATCCATCCTCAATCCTGCCACTCGGCAGTCACAGCTAACATGGAGCCAAAGCCCTTACCGAGTTCATCCACGGCGTTGACATCAGCATGACAAGTAATCAGTTCTTCCACCATCCCTTCCACAGCCAATCGTGCTGCCAGAATTAGAGCAGTAGAACCATCGCCCATTCGCGCATCCAGGTCTGTGGACCGGTTCCGGATGAGAATCTGGAAAGGAGAGGACATGGTTACGCATTGGCCTCTTAGGGTAGACAGATTATACACCCATAAACAAACATATGTTCAAACTGTAGTAATGTATTCCAGTAGACTTTCTATTTGATCAGAAATAGCCAGTCTGCAGCCCTCCGTCTGTTCTCCAATACTTTTTAAACTCACTGCAGACACTAGTGGTGGGCACAGGCCCCTTTATAGATACAGTTCAGAGTGGAGATAACTATTACAAAAATGAAACATTTCATATAAACTTCAGCATACCAAAATAAGAAAATATGTAAATACAATCAATGAAATATTCTGCATTGTTTCTGAAATAATCAAGTTTATGTTCACTATTCCTCTCTCAGCATCTGTTTCTCTTCATTCTGTCTTCATTCAGGGTGTCAGATATTCATTGACAGTTAGATCCAATATATCTTATAGGTGGGCTTCCTTTCCTAGTAGATGAATTAGAGCTCATTCATATAACTGATTCCAGAACAAATAAAATCTAACAAAATAACTGCCTTTTGCACAAATCCTGCATGTAGAGAGACATGATGTCTGGTGATTTTAATAGAGTGAGCTCTAATACATCTTCTAGGCAAAAGGAGCCCCCCATCTAATGGTCAATGAAAATCTGACACCCAACTCCTGATTGAAGACAGAACAAAGAGAAACAGATGCTGAGAGAGGGATAGTGAACATAAACTAGATTATTTCAGAAACAATGCAGAATGTTTAATTGAATGTATTTAGAAAGTTTCTTATTTCAGTATGCTGAAGCTTATATAAAATTTTCATTTTTACTATAGTCCCCCCTTTAAGCTAAGGGTTTCTTTCTTATTATATCATGTGCGGATTGGCTAATTGACAGTTAATTAAAATTGCTTCTTAGTAACTGGTGCATCAGAATTGTCTCCCAGTGCAGGGGCCATTACCCACAAAGCCTTTACTCCCAGATCAGAAAGTGCCCGACTTGCCTGGAAGTGTCTCTGTGCAGCAGCAGCAGTGACTCCAAGCAGTAAGATTTTAAACTACACTGCCTATACGTCCCCATAAGTGAATGATAAGATCACTTGCCTGGAAGACTCCCTGTGCATCAGAAGCCACAGCAGCATGGAGTGGGGTGCGGCCAGTGTGATCTTGTGCATTGGGGTCTGCTCCAGCATCCAGCAGTCTCTTGGCAGCATCAGCTCGGGCATAGCGTGCAGCAAGGTGTAGGGCCGTCTCACCAGTGCGGTCAGTCTGGGCTCCAAGAGAAGCCCCCTGGCAGATGAGATCAGTAATAGCCGAAGCTTCCCCTTCCTCTTCTTCTTCCGGTGACTCAGGTTCCAGTCCCCCACCCAAAAATGAGGCGAGCATCAGAGGTGTGAAGCCATCTGCAAAGTAGAGCAGAGTTTAATTCAGAAATGATCAGTGATCAGTAACCTTGCAATCTACCATTGTCTCAAGCACATTCTTCATGAACACCTCCTACAGCCTCCCTACTGTGTTATGATCATTATTTGTACGATGCCACTGGGGGTGCAACTAACTATATTATACAAGGCATTGTGCTGGTCTAGAATGTATTTATGGAGTGATTACTCCCAGAAAAAAAAAAATAATAATAAAATAAAGTCTTGATACTTAATAACTGCTTCTAGGGGGGGTCAAAGCTTGGCCTGTATGCATAACAATTTGGCAAAAACGACTCATGCTTCACTAATATACAAGACTGCAAACCCCATGGGAGGTATAACGGGAGCCAATTGGCCTTTGGGCAGCCTTAAAGGCATTGTACAGTATAAAATAAAAAATTGGTTAAATAGATAGGCTGTGCAAAATAAAAAATATTTCTAATATAGTCAATAATGTAAAGGATAAAGGCTGGAGTGACTGGATGTGCAACATAATAGCCAGAACTACTACTTCCTGCTTTTCAGCTCTCTTGGTTTCAACTGGTTGGTTTCCAGGCAGTAACCCTATCAGTGACTTGAGTGGGGGGCACATAGGTCATAACTGTTGTTTTTGAATCTGAGCTGAATGCTGAGGATCAATTGCAGACTCACTGAACAGTTATGGCCCGTGTGAACCCCCTTATAGTCACTGACTAACTCAGCGTTCGAGAGCAGAAAAGCAGGAAGCTGGGTTCTGTTTTGTTATGTTAGACATCCGCTCACTGCAGGCTTTAGAGATTACATTTCTGGCTATAACTATATCAGAAATATTTTTTTATTTTGCACAACCTAACCAATTTTTATTTTTACACTGAACTGTTCCTTTAAAGGGATTCTGTCTTGATTTTTATGATGCATTTTTCATTCCGAAATGACATGGTTTACATTGCAAATAATTCACTCTACCATGTAAAATTTAATTCCTGAACCAGCAAGTGTATTTTTTTAGTTGTAATATTGGTGTGTAGGTGCATCTCAGGTCATTTTGCCTGGTCATGTGCTTTCAGAAAGAGCCAATACTTTAGGATGGAACTGCTTTCTGGCAGGCTGTTGCTTCTCCTACTTAATAGTAAAAACCTATGTCCCACTGCAACACATTGGGGGGAATTCACAAAAGTGTCGGGAAGGAAAAAATGTCTTTAAAATGTCTTTAAAATGTCGTAGCAACAGACAACAAATTCACACAGCATTTCCCCGCCAATTTTCCGACATCTACGACACTTTTGAAAAAGTGTAGTGAAAAGTGGGCGTGGTTTTTTCTGCACCACTTTCCCCGACATTTTTATGAATTACTCGTAAACTCATTTTTTTTGCAGACAATTTTTCCGACACATTAGGCTCTCCAAAATGAAATTGTCGGTCAAATTGTCTTTTAAAATGTCTTTAAAATGTCTTGTAAAATGTCTTTAAAAAGTCGTGTAAAATGTCGTCTGTACGATGAAAAGATATACGACATTTTAGAAAATTGTCGGACTTACGAGACATTCAGAGATGGTAACATCTGCCTTTGTGAATTTGCCGTTAGTAAGACATTTTACAAATTTGTCGACCGCCACTTCTGGGTTATTTATTTTACCGACACTTTTGTGAATTCCCCCCATTGAGTGCTGCTCTTAGATCTACCAGGCAGCTGTTATCTTGTGTTAGGGAGCAGTTATCTGGTTACCTTCCTATTGTTCTGTGTTTAGGCTACGGGGGGGGGGGGTTGCTATCACTCCAACCTACAGTACAGCAGTAAAGGTGGCCATAGACGCACAGATAATATCGTACGAAACGAATTTTCGTACGATATTCGGTGCGTGTATGGTGGGAAATGAGCCGACCGACATCGTCAGAGGATTAAGATATCGGTCGGCTGGTTGATCGGACTGGACAGAAAATTTTGATCGGATGCCTTTGAAATCACCCTTAACATCGGCCATTGTTAGTGCTGAATCGTCAGATACAAGTAGAATTCTATTGTTTCTACCTGTATATCTGACGATTCAGCTCTACACGTGTGTGTTGAAACGAACGATCTTTCTTGAAAAGATCTTTTCCGAGAAAGACCGTAATTGTTACGTCTATGGCCAGCTTAAAGAGTGATTGAAGCACAAGTCACATGACTGGGGGCAGCTGGAAAACTGGCCCCATATCACTTTCAAAATTAAAGATAAAAAAAATCTGTTTGCGCTTTTGAAATATGGCTTTCAGTGCAGAATTCTTCTGGAACAGCACTATTACCTGAAGCATTTTGAAAATAACATGTTTTCCCATGACATTAGCCCTTTAAGCAAATCTCGGTTTCGGCTTTGACTAAAAAAAGATCTGATAGCTATAGTTAAGGGGGTTGGGAGATTGCAAACATAAAGCCATCAGATTATATATCCTTGCTACGTCGTCAGCTGTTTTGCAGAGTGCTTTATTATGGAAGATTTTTAGATAACGGATGTCAGTGACAAGGGGCCCGGTGCCGGTTTTTCTTCTCAAGTTAATTAGCTTTAGGCCAAAACAACAGAGTGAAGGAATGTAACCTCTCTCACTCCCTCTATGTCATTCCCAGCCTGCGGCAAAGCAGCTGTGGTGTAAGTGTTTCACTGGAGACAGTTGTGCGGTGCAGCTGCTATATTATATCAATACATAAATTAATATTTTTTTGTTTTTTCTCAGATAGATACCCTCAGTGTACCCACCTGGTCCTCGCACATTGACATCCATCCCATCGCTCTCGTAGTCACCCTGTGGTGGTGTAAGTGCAGTGGCAGGAGGGAGTCGGATGTCGGCAGCTGCCAGGTGATGCTGGGTCCATGGACGTGGGTCAACAGGATCCTGTCTACATGGGGAAAGCTCCTCGGTCTATATGAAAGAAAGGCAAGAGAACAATTACTATACAATATGGATTTACCTTCACAAATATGCCTTGGAATGAACGGTTTTCTTCTTAATATTAAGTATATTATTATGTAAATAGTTTATTTACATAAAGCAGGGTTTTATATAGGAGCTGTTGTATGCGATAGATTTTTTATAGAGACCTACATTGTTCAGGGGAGTATAGTTTTCCTTTAAGGAAGGAAGCATTATAACTAGTTACAAGTCAAAGGAATGTAATTGCTTCTTAATATTAAGTATATTATTATGTAAATAGTTTATTTACATAAAGCAGGGTTTTACATAGGAGCTGTTGTATGCGATAGATTTTTATAGAGACCTACATTGTTCAGGGGAGTATAGTTTTCCTTTAAGGAAGGAAGCATTATAACTAGTTTCAAGTCAAAGGAATGTAATTGCTTCTTAATATTAAGTATATTATTATAATTTACATAAAGCAGGGTTTTACATGAGCGGTTTTATGCAGTATCTTTTTATAGAGACCTACATTGTTCAGGGGAGTATAGTTTTCCTTTAAGGAAGGAAGCATTATAACTAGGTACAAGTCAAAGGAATGTAATTGCTTCTTAATATTAAAGTATATTATTATGATAATTTACATGAAGCAGGGTTTTACATATGAGCGGTTTTATGCAGTATCTTTTTATAGAGACCTACATTGTTCAGGGGAGTATAGTTTTCCTTTAAGGAAGGAAGCATTATAACTAGGTACAAGTCAAAGGAATGTAATTGCTTCTTAATATTAAGTATATTATTATGATAATTTACATAAAGCAGGATTTTACATATGAGCAGTTTTAAGCAGTATCTTTTTATAGAGACCTACATTGTTCAGGGGAGTATAGTTTTCCTTTAAGGAAGGAAGCATTATAACTAGTTACAAGTCAAAGGAATGTAATTGCTTCTTAATATTAAGTATATTATTATGATAATTTACATAAAGCAGGATTTTACATATGAGCGGTTTTATGCAGTATCTTTTTATAGAGACCTACATTGTTCAGCGGAGTATAGCTTTCCTTTAAAGGGATCCTGTCATGGGAAAAAAATGTTTTTTTCCAAAATGCATCGGTTAATAGAGCTGTTCCAAAAGAATTCTGCACTGAAATCCATTTCTCAAAAGAGCAAACAGATTTTTTAATATTTCAGTTTGAAATCTGACATAGGGCTAGACATATTGTCAATTTCCCAGCTGCCCCAAGTCATAAAAACTGATGCATGTTTTCCCATGACAGTTTCCCATTAAGGAAGCATTGTGACTAGAGTGACCCGTCATTTACACAAATCAAAGGGAGGTCTCTACACCACCATGTAATATAATATAATATAATAATATGTTTCTCTTACCTTTAGTTTCTTAGTCTCAGGGCAATCTGTCTCTATCCAGTCTTCTGAAGGGTCTTCCATAAGACGTTCTGCTTTAGCAATGTTTCTGTGGAGAAAAGAGAAGTTGAGGTAAGGCCTTCAGGAAGTCTAGCTTAGAGGGGGGCATTGGTTTAGAAAGGATGCCAAGCAGCAGAAAGACCCCTAATATGTAGAGTCAACCTGGGGATAGGAAGAGTGACTGGTCAGCAATGAAAGAGAACAGAGTTGACGACAGAATGGTAACAGAAGTTATTGGATGATTGAATTTGTGGACACAGCGGAGAGAAAGAACCATTAAGAACAGAATAATGGGGGGTGTGGGCAAGAATGTCTGGTGGAGCCTGAAGGAGCCAGAAACCAAACCTAGTGCCCCCCCCCCCACTATGTGCATTGCTTACTTGAGTCCTAGAGCATCCTGTCCCACGGGCTCTCGCCGGTCTCTGTCTTTCTTCAATATAAAGCCCTCTGGGAACCAGAGGGTGCTATGTGCTCTCTTTCTGCGAGAAACGATTACACCCAGAACTGCAACGAACAAGATGAGCACACCAGCCACCCCAAACAATGGCAGGAAGCGGGAGTTATCTACAACGTCAATGATTTCCCTTATTTCACCTAGAAAGAGATGGTAACCCTTAATATAGGTGTACATTCATTTGCTCAGGTCTCCTTTTTATTAAGCCTTCTCTAAGCTACCAAGTTACAAGCTGGTGACTTACTGCGCACAGCTTTGATTGGATAGGGGAACTGTAGCCTCTCTAATGCACTCAGAGCTGCAAGAAACCGGGCCGCAGTTTCAGCATTTGGGAAGCAGTCGGGTGTCTCCTTCACACAAATTCGGTTATCGATCTCCAGCATAACTTCTGACCTGTAAAAGAAGCAATGTTACCAATAGTAAAAAAACTATATTTTGCAAAAATTTTGCCTGCCTATTTCCCAAGCATCGAGAGCCTAATTGGCAATTGCCAAACTGCCCTTCTTAGCCCGAGAGGTGAAGGCTAATAACTTAGTAGTTGGCATGGAATCCAGACACGCAATGGAAAACCAATGAGAAACTTATCAAGTTAGGGTGTGAGAAGGCCTCCTATTGAGATGCCTATGGATGTGGATAATGTGGTTATGTTCTTGTGCAAGAAGAGGTTTCTTTACTGCCTAATGAAAGTGTTTTCTCCATCCACTAGTCTAGATATTGTTCCCTTTGTTTTATACTCCGACAACCAATCATCAACAGACATAAGAGCCTTAAGGTGGACATATGCGCATTGATATTTTCGGTGCTTGTATGGTGGGAGACAAGCATAGCGAAACTGGCAGAAGATAATGGTCGGCTCGTCGATTGGGCTGGCTAGAAAATTTTGATCGAGTGCCTTTGAAGGTACCTGAACATCTGCCAGTTAGTGCGGAATTGTCAGATACAGGCAGAATTCTACTGTTTCTACCTATATATATCTATATATCTGACAATTCAGTTCTACAAGTGTGTATTGAAAGAAAGATCTTTTTCTGGAAAGATCGTAATTGGTACATCTATGGCCACCTTTAGCCTTGGAGTGACATATACAACCACCAGCACTCTCTAGATATTTTAATTTTCCCAAGTCTTTCCTCCAATTAACTTCAGTGGCATCTTACCCTATGATATCTATGTCCAGTTCCCTCTTCTTCCTTCCATCCAGCATTTGGCTTCTCCGGTAAGGTCTAATCTCGTAATTGCCGTCGCCATCAGTGCAGTAGCGCAAACTTGTATGTAGGATGGAGCTGAGCCGCTGCAGGAATGCAGTGCTCTGTTTCAACAACTCATTAGGGGGAACCAGCACAACCACCACCAGCACTCCATCTGCCAAAACCTCCTTATCTGAGCTTTTGGCACAGTCCAAGCCATCCCAGCCACATTCCTCTGAATTACATCCCTGGTCACAACGGCCATCGCCATAATGATCCATACAGTACTGCTCATACACGGGGCTGAAATAGAGAAAGCAATTAAGAAAAGATTAGAGACCAGCACTAGGATGAATCCCATTTACTTTTGAAAACAACCTGATTCTGTTTGCCTAGACCTGCTTAGTAGTGATGGGTGAATCTAAACCGCAATTATGTTAAGGGGAAAGAAATCCCCTTAAGACTTCTTTTGTCAGCCATTTATTTTTTAATGTGGCGCATGTGATCTTTTGTCCATAACCGATGGCTTTCTCTCTGCTCCTTTGTGGGCAGCTGCATGGAGACTCCCTTGATATTATTCAGCTAGGGGGGTGCTGTGTAGTAGCAGTTTAGGTGCCTGAGTATGTTGGTGCCATTGAAGAATTATGGCAAGCACTTCATGTAGAATAAAACAGATCTATGTCAGCATTGTCCTGACGTGTTTCATATCCAAAGATACGTAGTCATAGGTAGTATCTTTGGATATGAAACGCGTCAGGACACGGATGTTTTTAAACTGCTGAAATAAAGTTCATCGTTTTATTCTACAAGTGGTACATAGAGTGCTTGGCATCATTTTTTCGAGTGCAATTTCACCTTCAGCCGCGGGCTCGGGGCGATACACCCATGACCCGTTGCACCTGTTTTGTTGAAAATTCACTGAAACAGCTAAACTTTGCTGAAATCCATTGAGGTCTATGGGCAAGAACATTTTTTTTTTTTGACAAGCAACAAATTTTTTCATCCATTAGAATCTATGGGCATCATTTTCGTGGCAAAACTTAGCAAAAGATTTCACTCATGACTGCTGCTTAGCTTTCTGTCTATGTCGCTCATTGCACGTGCAATCTTACTTGCAGCTCCGTTCCTCCCTTCCACGGCAGTCAAAGTTATCGTACAGGCAGTCAGCAGAGGTGCACTCTTCATCACACTGCGAGTTGTTGAAAAGTACTCGGCATTCTTGATGTGGGCAATTCCTCCAAGGATCATCCACACTCAGGGAACAGTCTCCACCATCCCAATTGCAAGCGGCAACATTACACTCCCGGTCACAATGGCCATCTCCTGCCTTTCCTGGACACTGTGATGGGACACACCCTGGAGCTTGCGTTTGAATTAGAATTCGGGGGGTTTGCGTATCGCATCGTGGCCCTGACGTTCCAGGAGTGCACTTACACTGGTAGTAAGGGAAATGGTTACTGGGAATGCAAGTGGCTCCATTACGACAAGGTGCATTAGAACAGGGAGAGGGTGCAGGGGTCGGAGAGGAAGCGTTGTTAGGTGTGCGACAGAGAACCCCAGGAGGGCAGATACAACGAGGTCCTACTGGAGGAGGGAGGCAAGTAGAACCAAAAGGGCAGGAAAGTTCCCGACAAGAAAGGGGTGGGCGCTCACAAGAGGGACCTGTAAAACCCTGTACAAGATAAAAAAAAGAACAAATAATGAGACAAATGTAAAAATAAAATGAAGAGAAAGGTGAAGCAAGCGATTTATTTACCTGAGGACAACGGCAGGTGTAGCCAAGTGGTGTGTTAACAGTAACACTGCACACGCCTCCATTCCGGCACGGACGAGACTCACACGTGTTCACTACACTTTGGCAGCGGCGTCCTGAAAAGAAGAAATAAAAGTGCTATAACCGGAAATTTCAAACCCCCGCCATGAACCGTTTTATGGGATTTATCCCTCAAGCAGCCCCATGCTCCTAACAAACACAGCCAACAAACGCTACGAAGCCTTCCCTTGATACGAGTGCTATTGAGAGCCTTGAGCTGAAGGCCGTCAGTGAGCTTTTGAACTACTGAAAAGTCCATCCTTTCAACTTTTAAAGGTCACACAGCGCTAAAAACTCCTGAACTTTCAACTTGCAGTTCCTTCAGAAATTTTAGCCTTTTCTACCAAAGCCTTTTCCTCTAAATTAGCACCATTGTTACTGAGCAGCTGTCTTGCCAGTGCCATGAACTCTAAGGGAAGAATCAGGTTTTCAGATCAAACGAGGATCCGGATGTCGGATTTAGAAGGAATATATGCGACATTGCTTTTTTAAGTGTCTTAAAGGGGTTGGTCACCTTTGAGTTAACTTTTAGTATAATGTAGAGAGTGATATTCTGAGACAATTTGCAATTGGTTTTAATTTTTTATTGTTTGTGGTTTTATAGTTATTTAGCTTTTTATTCAGCAGCTCTCCAGTTTGCAGTGTCAGTAATTTGGTTTCTAGGGTACAAATTACCCTAGCAACCCTGCATTGATTTGAATAAGAGACTGAAATATGAATAGGAGAGGGACTGAATAGAATGATAAGTAATAAAAAGTAACAATAACAATAAATTTGTAGCCTTACAGAGCATTTGTTTTTAGATGGTGTCAGTGACCCCCATTTGAAAGCTGCAAAGAAACAGAAGAAAATTGCAAATCATTAAAAAAAACTATGTAAAATAAATAATGAAGACCAACTGAAAAGTTTCTTAGAATTGGCCCTTCTACAATATACTAAAAGTTAACTTGAAGGTGAACCACCCCTTTAAAGTAATGAAAATATTATTTACTGTTGCCCTGTGCTGGTATAACTGGTGTATTTGATTCAGCAATTATACTATATTTTATATAAACAAGCTGTTATGTAGCCATGGGGGCAGCCATTCAAAGGTTAAAAAGGAGATTTTGTGTACTCACCGTTAAATCTCTTTCTCTTCAGTCGCTTGGGGGACACAGGAGACAGTGGGGTATAGCTAATGCCACTAGGAGGCAGGACACAACATAATAATAAAGAAGGTGACTCCTCCTCTGCCGGCTATACCCCCAGCAGTAGGCGGAGCCCAATCAGTTTGTACCAAAGAAAAACAAGTAACTCAATAACCGAATAATAACTTGAAACTGAAACATACTGGCTAGGGCCAGGACCATGTCAGATGAAGCAGAACAGGGCCTCCATCCGGGGAGGGAAGTCCTGTGTCCCCCAAGCGACTGAAGAGAAAGAGATTTAACGGTGAGTACACAAAATCTCCTTTTCTCCATGTCTGCTTGGGGGACACAGGAGACAGTGGGGACGTTCCAAAGCTGTCCCTTATCTCCAGGGAGGGAGGATAGGCCCTATGTGGAAGAAGCCACGGCAGCCTGGAGAACCT
>CM044436.1:114009166-114020515 GCA_024363595.1 Xenopus borealis
AAAACATCTGGTACAACATTTCTAATATAATTCTTTAGTTAGGCTTTAGTTCTCCTTTAAAGCAACACTATGTTTATACTAATGGAGGCAGTTAACTCATATGTTTAGTGTACTTGAAGGGTCAGTTGTCACAAGTCACCTAAACCAGTTTTATCATTTGAAACATTTAATGTTTTGTAAATCAGGATTTTTGACAAACGATCAGTAAGAATTTTTTTTTCTTCTTCTTCCTCCATGACCCCGGTCATTAAAACAAAACAATAAACTTTGATTTTACGGGAGCAGTAAAGACGTAAATGGAGTCAGTTATCCCATTCCTGTGCTTGTTAAAGAAAAAAAAATGTTTGAAGCTGAAGTCCTGATTTTATTGCGGGGTGCCCGTCTATTTGATCCCTTAGAGAGTATGGGCAACGGTACATAGGGTGTTTGAATATCTATGGCCCACTCAGTGCGAAATATACTCTCTCCCCACAAGCAGAGATTGAGGTCATAGCCAATTCTTTAAAGGGGTGGTTCACCTTTAAAGGGATACAGTCATGGGAAAACATGTTTTTTCAAAACACATCAGTTAATAGTGCTGCTCCAGCAGGCTTCTGCACTGAATTCCATTTCTCATGAGAGCAAACAGGTTTTTTTTTTATATTTTATTTGGAAATCTGACATGGGGCTAAACATATTGTTAGTTTCCCAGCTGCCCCAAGTTATGTGACTTGTGTCCGCACTTTAGGATCGAACTGCTTTCTGGTAGGCTGCTATTTCTCCTACTTGTAAGTGTCTCAGCGGGACTTTTACTATTGAGTGCTGTTCTTAGATCTACCAGGCAGCTGTTATCTTGTGTTAGGGAGCTGCTATCTGGTTACCTTCCCTTGTTACCTTGTTCTTTTGTTAGGCTGCTGGGGGGGAGCATCTGCTGCTGGGGTGTTATCACTCAGCAGTATCAGAACAGCAGTAAAGAGTGATTGAAGCTTTTCAGAGCAGAGAGACTTGAGGCAGCAGGGAAACTGACAATATGTCTAGCCCCATGTCAGATTTCAAAATTAAATATAAAAAAATCTGTTTGCTCTTTTCAGAAATGGATTTCGGTGCAGAATTCTGCTAGAGCAGCATTATTAACTGATGTGTTTTGACAGTATCCCTTTAAGGTAACTTTAAGTATGTTATAGAATTGCCAACTCAAAGCAAATTTTCAATTGGTTTTAATTATTTCTTTTTTTTAATTTTTTTTATAGTTTTTGAATTATTTGCCTTTTTCTTCGGAATCTTTGCAGCTTTCAAACGGGCCCCGATAACCCTTTCTAAAAAACAAATGCTCTGTAAGGCTACAAATGTATTTTTATTGCTACTTTTTATTACTAATCTTTCTATTCAGGCCTCTCCTATTCATATTCCAGTCTCTTGTTTAAACCAATGCATGGTTGCTAGGGTAATGTGGACCATAGCTACCACATTGCTTAAAAATGCTAATTGAATAGCTGCTGAATAAAAAAAGCTAAATAACTCAAAAACCTTTAATAAAAAAAATAAACAGTATCACTCTCTACATCAGTGATCCCCAACCAGTAGTTCGCGAGCAACATGTTGCTCTCCAACCCCTTGGATGTTGCTCTCATTGTCCTCATAGCAGGTGCTTATTTTTGAATTCCAGGCTAGGAAGCAAGTTTTAATTGCATAAAAACAAGGTATAGTACAAAGCAGAGCCTCCTGTAGGCTGCCAGTCCCAAAGTGGCTACCAAATAGCCAATCACAGCCCTTATTTGGCAACCCCAGGGACTTTTTCATGCTTGTGTTGCTCCCCAACTCTATTTACATTTGAATGTGGCTCACGGGTCAAAAAGGTTGGGGGACCCCTGCTCTACATCATACTAAAAGTTATCTCAAAGGTGGCAACCCCGCTAAATGAACAGTTCAGTATAAAAATAAAAACTGGGTAAATAGATAGGTTGTATTTGTATATAATAAAAAATGTTTCTAATATAGTCGGTTGGCCAAAAATATAATGTATAAAGGCTGTAGTGACTGGTTGTCTAACACAATAGCCAGAACACTCACTACTTCCTGCTTTTCAGCTCTCTTGGTTTCCACTGATTGGTTACCAGGCAGTAAACAATCAGTGACTTGGGGGGGGGGGGGCACATGGGATATAACTGCTGCTTTTGAATCTGAGCTGAATGCGGAGGATCAATTGCAAACTCACTGAACAGTTATGTCCCATGTGGCCCCCCTTATAGTCACTGACTAACTCAGATTTAGAGAGTTGAAAAGCAGGAAGTAGTGTTCTGTGTTATATTACACATCCAATAACTCCAGCCTTTATACATTACATATGTGCCTAACTATATTAGGAATATTTTTTATTTTGCACAGCCTATTCACCCAGTTTTTATTTTTACACTGAACTGTTCCTTTAAGAGAAAGTAAGTGAAAACGAAAACCACATTATTTAAATGATGTTACATCAAAAACAGGACGTTGCTAAACACAAAGTGCTTACATAATATATCTACACAGCAATTCTATTTGTCTGACAAACTCTGCATCGGATTGTAACCATAGAAGGCCAGCAGCGGTGGCACATTTATGCCAAATATGGTGCCTATTTCACAGCAACAAGATGACTATACCCCAAACCCCTCCTTTCCCAATGCCATAAATGATTCACTTTGAAAATCAACATTCCCCAGAATCCAAATCCCAGTTTGAAATTATACGACGTACCCTAAATATTTATTTCCGATTTTATTTTACTTATGCTCATGGAACTAATTTTTTTTTTTTTTTAATTTTCTATACTACTATCAAACTTCTACAGACCTCTCCAAAACCAAATGACAATGTTCACTGTAGGTAACCCCCATCATTTCAGAAGCACTAGACCCTCTAAGGAGGGGAGTGGAGGCCTCACCTTTCTGTGCAGTCCTGGATGTTGGTTTCACAAATGGGACCTGTGTAGCCAGGAGCACAAGAACACACATAGCTGTTGACGTAATCCTTGCAGGTGGCCCCATTATGGCAGGGATTGCTTAGACACTCATTTATCTCATCCGCGCATCGAGATCCGGTGAAACCCGGCATGCAGGTGCAAGAGAAGGAGTTGATTCCATCCTTACAGGCGCCACCATTGAGGCAGAGATCTAAAAACGCACACATATAAGGCAATGTCAGTGTCTCTGAGCAGCTATAGCATCAGAGAGACTGAACTCGGTTCTGCAAACTTACTGGGATTACAGTCATCAATATCCGTTTCGCAGTCTTGCCCTTTAAATCCAGATATGCACGCACAACTGTATCCACCTTGCATGTTGGTACAAAAGCCTCCGTTCTTGCATGGACTCCAGGCACACTCATCAATGTCAGTGTCACATGTTTCCCCTGTAAGATTTATGGGGATTACCAAGAAACCCAATCAGACATTAAACCCAATGGCTACTCATAGACATCCAAGTCCACTTACCTTTCCAACCAGCAGAACACTGGCATGTGTAGCTTTCATAGTCAGGGCTGGGTGTGCAAATGCCACCATTATGACAAGGATCAGGAGCACAAGGGTCCAGGATGGTTTCACATTTCTGGCCTGAAGACAGGAAGATAAATTCAGTTATTTACCTTGAGCCTTAAAGCGTACCACAGTCCTGCATCTACCATATTAATTCACCAGCCATACCTAATTCAAGGAAGGCAATGCAATTGTATTCCCCGTCACTGCCCTCCCCATGTTTACATGCCTTGTTGTGTCCCTTAACACCACATACCTGTATAGGGCAAAGCACAGAGGCAGCTGTATCCTGCAATACGGTCCACACACTCCCCTCCATTCAGACAGGGGGACACGGCGCACTCATTAATATCAATTTGACATGTGGTACCTGGCAGGAGAATTTGGTCACAAAATGGTTCTTCTTGAAAATGCCTTTACAGGTTATCATAATCACTAGTATTGTTATTAAAGGGAAACTATTGTGAAAATTACAAGCTTCATAATACCGAAATATCTAAATACAACAAAATATTCTGTGTTGTTTCTGAAATAACCAAGTTTATGTTCACTATTCCTCTATCAGCACCATGTTTCTCTTCATTCTCTCTTCATGCAGCAGTTGGGTGTCAGATATACATTGACAGTTACATCCAATATATCTTATAGGGGGGCTCCTTTTGCCTAGAAGATGTATTAGAGCTCACTCTATTAAACTCACCAGACATCATGTCTCTCTACATGCAGGATTTGTGCAAAAGCCAGTTATTTTGTTAGATTTTGTTTGTACTGGAATCAGTTATTTGAGTGAGTTCTAAAACATCTGCTAGGAAAGGAAGCCTCCGCTATAAGATATATTGTATCTAAAAGTCAGATTACCCTGCATGAAGACAGAATGAAAAGAAACAGATGCTGAGAGAGGGATAGTAAAGGTAAACTTGCTTACGTACAGAATTTTTAATACACTGTATAAGTTACTTATTTCAGTATGAAGAAGCTTATATAAAATTTTCATGATTGTTCCCCTTTCTTCTTATTATTATTATTAATAATAATAATAATAAATAATAATAATAAATACTGAAGATTATGAGGCTTATCTAACAAAAGAAAGATTTGCCCCCTAGAGGAGTAACAGATAGTGATGAATTAGAAGCAGCCATACAATTTCCAACCAGCAATTACCTCTAAACCCATCTCTGCAGCGGCAGACAGGCACTCCTTGGTGGTCAATACAATTTCCTCCATTCTGGCAAGGGTTGGTGGCGCAGACATCACTACCCCTCCGATCGCACATTCTCCCAGTCCAGCCCATCTTACAATCACACGAGTATCTGAGGAAACAGGCAACATGAACAGAAAAACCAAGGAGGTGGAGGATCGATAGAAGTTGGGTGGGAATAAACAAGGCGAGATTACAGTAATAGGTAAAACAGAAAGAAGAAAAATGAACGGCTGGGCTTCTCATTTGATACTCCTGTAGTGGCAGGGGGCAGTGTATTGTGTTGAAGATACAACTACACAACTCACCCTTCTGAGAGTTTGCGGCAAACCCCATGCACACAACCTGGCGGGCAGAGCTCTTTATCAGGATCTTGGGTGGGGTTGCATAAAGAGTCACGTCTTCCTCGTCCTTCAGGGCAGAGACACCGGAAGCCATTTTGTGTAACCTGGCAGGTGCCCCCAGCACGGCATGGATTGGACGCACAGGGAGAGACCTCGATGTTGCAGAGAGGACCTGTGAAATGGGGGCACAAGAACAGAAGATAAGAATACAGAAGCACCAGAGATACATTTATTCATATATTTCTTGTCTGAAACTCAAGGTGTTTTTTGCTTACATCATCATTCCCAAACTAATATTCCCCTAATTTCTATCATCAATGTCAGCTTTGGTGCCTTGTGAGCCCGAATTCTGAGACTGCTCACAAAATTGGTCTTCATAATTTTTATGGACTTGCAATACTGCCTCCATCATCACATCACCATCTAGAACTCTACCCCTGTACCAAACAAATAATAATATTATTTACCTGTGAACCCTGGTTTGCATACACAGTCATATCTGTTGATGCCATCTCTGCACTCCCCGTAGTCACAAGGGTTACTGGCACAATCATCATAATTGTGCTCACAGTGCACACCTAGAAAACACGACCAAAATAATCTGTGAGCTATTACAAATGTGACACACGTTGTTGAAAAGTTTTTACCCTTACATTTTGTATGCTTGGGTGCAGAGACAGCAAAATAAACTAAAATCTATCGAGAAGAATCCGCACTCACAAGTCTTACTAATTAAAATGTAAGTTTTTATTTTTAAACACGGACTGACGTTTCGGCCGACCCAGCGATCTCAACTATTTAAGGCAGGCACATGGTGTGTATGCAGCCATTTAAAAGCTGAGCACGGTATTTCCTACTGACCACACCTTAGCCCATGGTAAAGCCAGTTTTTGTTTTGTTTTTTGTTTTTTTTATATTTTAATATTGGTCAGTGGAAAGGGACATTGAGCCAAATTAACCAAGCAAATTAATTGTGGCTTAAGTCCCTGCCCACATGAAATAAGCATTTTTCAGCTTAGCAAGCAAACCTTTACCGTTTGCAATGGTTTAACTTTGCTATACAGTAGCAGTCCCACCATATCCCCTATAATATGAAGGACTGAATGCCAACAGTTCAGCCCTCCTAAACAGCCCCAGATCCCCAGCATCATCATCATCAAGTTCCTCTAGGAATGCTTACCTGAAGTTCCTGGTTGACAGTAACAGAGGTATCTGTTGACAAGGTCAATACATTTCCCTCCATGCATACATGGGTTGCTGTGGCACTCGTTTATCTGATTTTCACAACGATAGCCTGTATACCCTGCTTCACACGTGCAGGTGAAACTGGCAATGCCATCCCGACATTTTCCATGATGACAAGGATCAGGGGAGCAGTCATCAATGTTACGGTCACAAAGTGGCCCCTCGAAACCTACAAGAGATCAGAAGGTGAATGAGCCGAACAGAGAGTGCATCAGGAGGAATGCAGGGGACAATGGCTGGAGGGAAGCAATAAAGCAAGGGCTAGCGGTGCAGGAAGGTGGCATTGCCAAAGCAAAGGGCAGCAGGACACATCCAGGTGCATCAGAGGAATAAGTAAAGCAGGAATGAGCCAAAGATGGAAAAAGGGCAGGCAAGGTCAGAAAAAGACTTACCTCCCTGAACATAGTAAAAAACATCCAGAAAGCGTGAGAGAGAGAGAGAGAACACAGGATACAAGATCAGAGATAGACCGATGGAGTAAGGTTACCTACAGTGAGATAACCTTGAGTGCAGAACTCACCCTCAGCACAACGACACTCGTACCCATTGGGTCTATCCACGCACTTAGCTCCATTCTTGCATGGGGTACTGGCACACTCATCTATATCCATCTGACACATGGAGCCGGTGAAGCCTACCAGGGAGCAGACAATTATTTATTATTAAATATTGATTAGGCTGTATGACCGATTTACAATTTAAGGGTACGGACTAACATTTCTTTTGTACCACTCACCAGCAGGACAGCTGCAAGTGAATCCATTAACTACATCCTTGCAGACTCCCCCATTTACACATGGGTTGCTCTCACACTCGTTGATATTCACTTCGCAGAATGTTCCAGTGAATCCTGAGAGGGGTGAGAAAAGGGATCTTTACAAACAGGCCAAAAGTACTCTGCTATCTCCAGTAGCACTCAGGACACCTCTATCACCTTGATTCCTGTGTACTGGGACACTAATCATAATAAATTGAATGTACGGAGTTCTCACCAGCCATGCAGATACAAGTAAACTCTCCAATTCGGTCTAAACAGGTGGCGTCGTTTTGACATGGGGTGGAAAGGCACTCGTTTACGTCCGTCTCGCAACGGGGACCTGTATAGCCCCGTCCACACTGACACTGGAAGGAGCCCTGAGTGTTAACACAGCGTCCAAAGTGTTCACATGGGTTAGCGCCTGCGGACAAATTCAACTTATTAAAATTTAGCTGCAAATAAAAATATCAGCCTGCTTGCTTATCCTTTAGTTTGCCAACAAAGTATACATTTAGGAGGTTAACAAGTCATTAGAGGGAATGCATCAAATAGTGCTGGTCCAGCAGAATTCTGCACTGAAATCCATTTCTCTAAAGAACAGATTTTTTTTCCAATTTAATTTTGAAATATGACATGGGGCTAGACATAGTTATTATCCCAGGTGCCCTCAGTCATGTTACTTGTGCTCTGATAAACTCTTTACTGCTGTACTGCAAGTTGAATTGATATCACTTGCTTTCTCCCCAACAGAACAATGGGAAGGTAACGAGATAGCAGCTCTAAGAACGACACTCAATAGTAAAATCAAAGTCAGTTACATTGAGTAGGAGAAACAACAGCCTGCCAGAAAGCAGTTCCATCCTAAAGTGCTGGCTCTTTCTGAAAGCACATCAGCAGGCAAAATGACCTGAGATGGCTGCCAACAAACAAATATTACAACTATAAAAATACACTTGGTGGTTCAGGAATTAAATTTTACATGGTAGAGTGAAATTTTTGCAATGTAAACAGTGTAATTTAGAAATAAAAACTACATCATAAAAATCATGACAGAATCCCTTTAAAAAACACAGACATAAAAATACTATTTCTAATATTTACCTATAGAGCACTCATCCACATCCTGGTCGCAGGCTCCTCCTGTGAATCCGGGTGGGCAGGTACAGATAGCGCGTCCATTCACTGGGTTGGTATCACACATGGCATCCTTGTGGCAAGGGTTGCTCACACAAGCATCTTCCAAATGGCACAGAAGACCTATCAAAAGGAGTTGGAAGGATGATAAGAATCAAACACAGGTTGCGGTGGGTTACTACACCTGCTGCGAATTGTGTGACTTTAATGACCTCTATAATGTTATTGATTTGCTAAGAATATTCATGTGAAGGGCAACTCTGTAATCAAGGCTACGCTGTGTGGTCCCCACCATATCATTCCTACAGCACCCACCTGTCTTGCCCATAGGACACTCGCAGTAGAAGGAGGCCACTCGATCATGGCAGGTGGCTCCATTGAAGCACACAGCTGTAGCACAGTCATCAATATTCTCACTGCAGCTCTCCCCCGTCCAGCCATTTACACAAACACAAGTGTGGCCCCCCATGGTGTTGAAGCAGGTGCCTCCGTTGTGACAGGCGTTGGGCTGAAGTTGGCATTCATCGACATCCTCAGTGCAGTACTGACCTGTTGCAAGGACAGAAAAGTTAAAATGTAATTTTCTTAACACTGGATGCCTGTATGGCTATATTAAGAAACACTGGACACTTAAGACACATGGCCACAATGAATAGCAGGGTCAGAAATAGGGGTTTTAATCCATGTTAGGCACTTTCATTCCAGCAGGACAGCCTTCTTGGATCAGTTTTTCGTATGTGGGTAGCAAACATTTGAGTGAGAATGGCTACAACCTACCTGAAGGCAATCAGAATTAACCAACTATTGCACTAAGTTATTGACAATGACTAGAACCAACTTGCAGTCAATGGGACAACAGGATCCATCTAGAACAGTGATCCCCAACCAGTAGCTCGCGAGCAACATGTTACTCTCCAACAGCTTGGATGTTGCTCCCAGGGCCTCAAAGCAGGTGCTTATTATTGAATTCCAGGCTTGGAGGCAAGTTTTGGTTGTATAAAAACCAGGTGTTCTGCCAAACAGAGTCTCAATGTAGGTTGGCAATCCACATAGGGGCTACCAAATGGCCAATCACAGCCCTGATATGGAACCCCAAGAACATTTGTAATGCTTGTGTTGCTCCCCAACTTCTTTTACTATGTTGCTCAGGGCTTCGAAAGGTTGAAGATCCCCGATCTAGAACTAACCCAGGGATCCCCAACCTTTTATACTCATGAGCCACATTCAAATGTAAAAAGGGTTGGGGAGCAACACAGGCATTAAAAAGTCTCTTGGGGTGCTAAATAAGTGATGTGATTGACTATTCGGTAGCCCCTATGTGGACTAGCAGCCTATAGGAAAAACTTATTTGCAAACCTGAAATTAAAAAATAAGCACCTTCTTTGAGGATACCGAGAGCAACATCCAAGTGGTCGGAGAGCAACATGTTGCTCATGAGCTACTGGTAGGGGGCACAGGTTAGTTCAGTGATCCCCAAACCAAGTTATACATATAGCACTTACCTGTCCATTCTGGGGCACATTGGCAGTTGTAGGTATTCACGCCATCCACACATGTGCCACCATTCATACACTTGTGTCCTGGGCAATCATCCACATTTATCTCACAGTTTGGACCTTCAAAACCTGCAGAAGATTGAGACGGTGAGATATGATGTCAAATTCCCATCCCATTTGGGCCTGAGCAAATAGGGAGGGGGGATTAGTATTTTCTATCTAGCTCTTCTCAATCGGACTCACCAGGAAGGCAGGCACACTGGTAGGTTAGGTCTCCAGTCTGTCTGCAGGTTCCCCCATTTTGGCACTGGGAGGGGGCACAAGGCACATAAATAGCTTCACAGAATTGCCCTGTGTAACCACTGGGGCAGCGGCAGCGGAAGGAACCAGGGGTATTAACACACTGTCCTCCATTTTGGCAGAGCCCAGGGGTGCGACATTCATCTATATCCACACGGCAGCTGCGGCCCTGATAGCCGGGCGGGCAAGTGCAATTATAGCGGCCATTCCAGTTAGTGCAGCGTGCACCATTCTCACAGGGGTTTGAAGCACAAGCATCAATGAGGGAACAGTCTTGTCCTAATGATAATGAGACAGAGAGGGGGAGGTGAAGGGGTGCAGGCAACATGACAAAGTTGTGAGAAACATAATGAAGGTGAAGTGACTATTTTAGCAGGTACAGAAGCAGGAAATGCCTTAAAGAAGAAGGAGAAGCTAAAACTAAGTAACTTTATCAGATCTATATAAAAACAGCAGTAAACCCTCAAAGTAATGCTGCTCTGAGTCCTCTGTCAAAAGAAACACAGCATTTCTTTTCTTCTATTGTGTACACATGGGCTTCTGTATCAGACTTCCTGTTTTCAGCTTAAACCTCCAGGGCTAGGGCTTGAGCATGCTCAGTTTGCTCCTCTCTCAAACTCCCCCTCCTTCCTCCCCTGCCTGCTGTAATCTGAGCCCAGAGCTATGAGTGAGCAGGGAGAAACTCAGGCAGGAAGTGATGTCACACCAAGTTAATATGGCAACTGCTATTCTAAACAAACAGTTTCTAGAGCGGTTTACTCAGGTATGGTAAAGCATTCTGTAGAATAAATAGTCTTATAGCTTGTACTATTGTGGCTAATCTATTGGCAACAAATTGCTTTGGCAGCTTTCCTTCTCCTTTAAAGGGCCACACAAACCCTACATGGTAGCTTGGTGACATCTGTTTTAACTCACAACCTAATGATCAGAGAGCCTTGGAGGGCAACAGAGCGGGGTTATGGGAACAATGATGCAATATCTGCATCTTTCGGCTGGATCCTCTTGTTAAGTGAAGGAATTAGTTGTGGCATCATTCTTTGGAACAACCAGGTACATTTGATAGTGGCTACTCACCTCTGAATCCCTTGGCACAGCTGCATTCATACTGTACAGTGCCGCCTCGGATGGAGCTCTGGCAGGCCCCTCCATTAATACAGGGTGAGGGAACACAGGGGTCTTTAAATTGGCACAGCTCCCCAATCCATGACGTGAGACAGCTAAAAATAAACACATTAAATGATCATATATTGTGAATTACGCTACTCATTGCTGCTCTGCAGGGACTAGCACACAGATTAGCAAGGCTAAGGCACTATTAAGGCCTGCATTTTACATTATAGAAATTCACAAATTAATTACATGCAAAGATATATATATAT
>CM044436.1:114038301-114054902 GCA_024363595.1 Xenopus borealis
AAAAAAAAAAAAAAAAAAGAGAAAATGCCTTACTGAGAGACCAAATATATATCAAGCAGTCATAAACAGGGGCCATTACAAATACACCAGCAAAGATTAAAAGCGGCCATAAAGGAGTAGATAAAGCTGCCAATATCGGTTGTTTAGACCAATTTGACAGCTTATCTGCCCATGTATGGGGGCTTCCGACAGATCTTCCTGATTGATATCTGGCCACGATAATGATCGGTAAGGTTTGATTTTCTCCCAACCGTCCTGTCGGAGTCTATTGCCCTCGTCGTAATCTGATCATTTGGCCATGGGGCAGAACGTTTGGATTACCCCGGTTATATCTCTTATGTTAGTGGCATATCTGGAAAAGATCCGCTCGTTTGGCAATGTCGCCATACGAGCGGATCTTAAAGTCTATGGCCAGCTAAACAAGCCATCACGATCTGTTCCTTCAATGAAATAAACCTGGTGCCTGAAGTCTTCCATAATTTAAAGTATCTAAAATCCAAAAGAACGCATTGAAGCTTCACGAAATGAAATAGATTGTTCAGCCGTCAAGTACAGATTTATGCAGTCAATGAACCTTAATTACAGAGCATTGTTTAATTATCACAAAGGAACAGTTTATCAGCCACAAATGAATAACTGATTATTGAAGCAATGGACCTTAAGTTAATGGTACACATAGCGATTTTACGCCAGCTGAAAAAGGCCCAGTAATAATTAGTCCCCTCAGTACTAAATTAGTCGCCCCGAAGAAGAAGAAATTTGCCCCGCGGGGCGACTAATCTCCCTGAATCTGACCGTGTGTACCTGCTCTTAGATATGGAAACTGCCTGTCACAAGTGGCAACACACTATGCACAAACATTGCATAAACACACACTTATGCATTATCCTGTGTAAAACAACCATTCCTAAAGTGATACGCAAATTATTTTAAAACTACTTATGGCATATAGTAAAACTTTAATTCTTTGCCATGTTGCTGTGATAAAAACAACATTACACAAAAAAAACGGTGTGTGAAGGCAATAGCTCAAGCCATGCCCTGACCGTAATCTCAACATGGCTGGCCTGCTGCTCCTGACAGGAAGATGTAACTTACGTGTCACATGACAACCAGGAAGTGATTATTGGAATACAGCATTCTATACTACATCCAGGACATAAGCAAAGGATAAATAATAGTCAGAAAATTTCAACCTGCACCCGACCCTAACCCACTGCGCCCCAGCCCACACCCTACCCTAACCAGCAGACTCCCTTTTTATATACCTGCACCCGCCCCACTGTGACTTCATGAAAGGGGTGGGCCGGGGCATGTGCGAGTACATAAAAAGGTGTGCGCAGAGGCAGAAGTGGTGCAGAAGGCGGCTGTTCAGCCTGAACCCACCCGAAGATGTACTGCGGAAGTCAGCCAGGCTAAATCAGTAGCTTACAGATTTAGGGCGATAACGAACAGGGAGATTTGTTGCCTGTGATAAAAATGCAGATGACAAATCTCCCAAAATGTTTCTCCACCGCAATACCTGAAACGGCTGGTGGTAAAACCTACACAATAAGGCTGGGGACAGACAGGGAGATTCGGGGAGATTCTGTCGACTGGCGTTTAATAGCAGGCGACAATCTCCCCAAACTTCCTTTTCCCTGTCCGTCGCTAGTTTAAATGAAAAAGCGCCGGCGCTGTGCACACGCGGTGCGGCGATTTCCGGAATCGCCCGAAGTATCCTCACAAAGTAACTTCGGGCGATTCCAGAAATCGCCGCGCCGCGTGTGTACAGCGCCGGCGCTTTTCCATTTAAACTAGCGACGGACAGGGAGAAGGAAGTTTGGGGAGACTGTCACCTGCTATTAAACGCCAGGCGACAGAATCTCCCCGAATCTCCCGGTCTGTCCCCAGCCTAATCGCCTGGAGTTTCCTCCTGAGGCAACTTTGGAAAAACAAAGTGATGCGTTGGTTTTACCATCAGCGATTTCAGGTATAGGAGAGGCATAATCGGGAGATTTGTCGTCCACAGTCGTGGAGTTTTATCGCAGGTGACTAATCTACCAGTGAGTCAGGGCCCATAAGCTTGAGAGCAGTTCCGGGTTCTATAGAAGAACAATTATCGTTCTTCTGACTGACTGGATTTTGTTTACACTGGTTATCTCTTTCACTTTGCTAAATTGCTCAAATAAACGGCTTATCTTACTGCACAAATGTAAATAACAGAGTAGCAGAGTTATCACAATGCAAATCTGTTCATTCTTCACATGCCCCGGCATATAGCTTAAAGGTATTGGTGTTGCCTGTCCTTCTAAACTGGTACAAACAGAAACTAGGAGCCTAAGGGCAAGTTTTAAAGGACCCCATACACAGGTAAAAGCTGCCGACAGACCAAGTCCACAGTTGTGCACTTTTATCGCAGGCAGCAAATCTCCCAATGGGTCAGGGGCAGGGCCCATAAGCTTGAGTGCAGTTCCAGGTTCTACAGAAAAATGCATTATAGTTCTTCTGACGGACTGGATTTTGTTTACACTTGTTATCTCTTCCACTCTGCTAAACTGCTAAAAAAATGGCTTATCTTACGGTAAAAATGTAAATAACAGAATAGATGTGTTATCCAAATGAAAATCTGTTCATTCTTCACGTGCTCCAGCATATATCTTAAGGTGTTGGCGTTGCCTGTCCTTCTAAACTGTGGTAGAAACAGAAGAAACTAGGAGCCTAATAAGATGTATTGCCAGTTTATCTTGTAAATTCTCCCAGCAGGAGCTTGAACACTATACTCACTAGTCACTTGCTATATCCAGGCTACCCAATGTGGCATATGGCTTGCTGGTTTAGAAAGAACAATCTAACACAAATCAGCTTAGCACACATGCCATATTAACAAGATGCCTACAGTCCATTGTAGAATAAAGTATTGTGCCCTAAAGCCTATTGTGTTCTTCTACAAACTGCACCTGCTTCAGTAGCAGTTGAAGGTATTTTCCCCTTAGAAACCCATAGGTAAGGTCTGTGTAGGCTTTGCTTGCCTGATCCTCCCACTAAAGAGCTTTTACATTCACTTTAAAGGGCCAGTATACACATAAAATACCTCTGCTGAAAATCAGCACTTTAAATAGGTCTTGTGTTGAAATTGCATTCTGTATATAGTTTCAATTAGAAAGAGAAACTTTATAAAACCCTAATTTGCATTTTGGGATATTTTTACTGAACTTTATACCCACATCCTTTATAAAAGGTGTCATTCATTCGCAATTTCCCATCCACCTCTGAGCAATCAAACCCCAACCTTCTCTAAGTAGCAGCCTTTGAGCTGCTCACTATCAGGGGGCTTTTTAGTGGTCTGGTAATTAGTTTTATCAGCTCCTCTGAGGTTCTGCAGGAAAGGAAGTGATAGGAAGTACTAAAGTGAAACTGGCTTTCGTGTCAGATATAACAGAAACCATAGGTATTTATCAATTACAACAATAGGCAAAAAGTATGATTAGCACATACCCTAAGGAGTGTATACTGTTTCTTTAAAGTTCTATAAAGGTCCAGCAAGCATACGGTCATAGGATATTCTACCCAGTGAACTTTATTTAACTGCTTCCTTGTGGTAACTGATACGAATGGGAGAAGCTATGATGGCTAAGATCAGGAAACTTCACGGAGAGGGGTACAATTACTTTATGTTGCATTTACCCATGTTTAGACTGGTAGCCTTGTTTCATGATAAGAAAAAATTACAAAAGACGGATTGGAAATTTATAATATATTTTTTAAAAAATAGGTGAACAGTATATCCTGTCTATGTTTCTAATGGAAACCTGCCTGTTTGATGGGGAAAATAAACTTGACAAATCAGTTTGCCACTGACAAATATATCAGAAAAATGCCTAACCCAAGCTAGGATAGGGTTAATGGGATAATAACGTAGTAAGGTTTTTCTGTTGTGTTTTAGGGTGGGGAACCGTGGGAATGTCACACCTCCTCGGATTATTTACGGGAATACGAAATATTACAGGTGGTTTAGTTTTGTGGTTTGTGTTAACCTGAAATCCTATACACATACCTGCTATTGAAATGGCACAATGGAAGCGTAAGCCGTATTGTGTCTCTATTAAAGAGGGGTGGCGTTAATTTAACCAGAGGGATCTTTATACAGGTTGGCCTTCCAAGAACAGCAGGAACCCCAGATTCAATCTTCAGTCCACCAGGCAAGTGTCCAGTTACTTAAAGAAACACCAGATGCAAGGCACAAATGGCTGTTTGTAACAATCACAAATACACAGTGGCATGTATACACGTGGCGTTTATCGATTGTTTCAAAGAGAAAAGCCAGGGGCTATCTGAAACTGCCTCCCATTGGAGGTAAAGACAAATATCTTTACTCAAGTGACTATTGACAAAAATATGGAATTGCATGTTTTTGGTGATAAAGTATGTACCCTAAAATTGCCAACTCACATAAATCGTAAAAGGAAATTCTTACATTTTATTGCTGTGTTTTCTTAGATTGGTTAAAACTAGTACCCAAGGGATCCATACACATAACAGTGGTCATGCAATTCAGACAAAAATTCTGCATGTTCAGATTTAAGCCCCCCCCCCCCCCATTTACGGGGCCCTCCAACAAGGCTACCCAACAGATATCTGCCCAAAAATTGCACAAATGATGATCAGCAGGTTTAATTTTAACGTTGGATTGAGGACCACATCTGCTCGTTGATTCATTCCTCACCACCAACAGTCCCTATACCAGCCATTGTAAAGGGATCTTCTGGCCCAAGGCCACCTTTAATGGGCATATCGGTGGAAAATGTCACTCATTTGGCAACCTTGTATGGCCACCTTAAGACTTTATAGCCACCTTAGATTTAGCGAGTGATCCGTTTCAACCTTGGCGGGCAAACTAAAAAACTATTAAAATCAACACCTACCCGGTTCAAAGGCATTCGGTGCACCCAAAGGTTTCTTCGTTGGTCAAACAATTATCACTTAAAATGCATTTTGAACTATAATTGCCTAACAAGCGACTGCACCCACAGGTGCAAAGGATTTCCACTGCCTTCAAGGCTAATGAATGGTGCTGCATCTTTGACTCCTTAAGGCTAGGGTCAAACAAGGTCAAACAAAACCACCCTGATCTGATGCATTTCTAATTGGGGGCTAACATAAGGACTGGGAGACTAAACAAAGTTTTCTTTGAACAAATAATTGAGATTTAGGTAATGTTTGATTTACCCAGTATCTGCTGTAATGGACGTGTTTGCATTAAAATGCTTTCTGATGTCATTCATGAACATAAATCCTAAATAGACAGCTGGTGGCTCAAATACAAGCATCCCAGCCAGCCAAACCAAGTGGAAGATGTAGCAGCCAAGTTGCAGATGCAAAGGTTCCATTGAATGGTTAGTTGTGCTTCTATGATCCCTTCAGATCCAAATGCTATTACTAAAATGCCCAAAGCGACTAGTGGAGATTAATTGGCATTAGTGATATTAGCCAGCGTTGACTGTCTGCCATTGAGTGTAGCCCTAAGCTACAGGCTGCACTGGCCAAGTTACTAGCAGGGAGGCATCTAATAACAAAGGAACAATGGCGAGAGGGAGCCTGCACTGTGAAGATCATTTGCGTAACTCATGCCCAAGGCCATAAATCTATTTACATTACAGAGATTTTGTTGGTGGGGGGTGCAAATGTATAGCTCCAGGCTACTATCAGAAGGATTGTATTACTTCATAGATTCATCACTGAGATCAGTGGTGCCCTACTGTTTCCATTGAATGGCCTGATTATTTACTATACTGCTTGTTTGTGGGCCAGATTATAATTAAATGAAGATCCCACCCAAAAAGGTCAATGGAGGTCTTCAGTTTAGAGACCTTAAGGGTAGGGACAGACAGGGAGATTCGGGGAGATTCTGTCGCCTGGCGTTTTTAGCAGGCGACAATCTCCCCGAATTTCCTTCTCCCTGTCTGCCTTTAGTATAAGGGACAAAGCGCCAGCGCCTGTGCACACGCTGCGCGGCGATTTCCGGAATCGCCCGAAGTTTCCTCATGAGGTATCTTCGGGCGATTCCGGGAATCGCCGCGCAGCGTGTGCACAGGCGCTGGCGCTTTGTCCCTTTTACGAGCGGCAGACAGGGAGAAGGAAATTCGGGGAGATTGTCGCCTGCTAAAAACGCCAAGCGACAGAATCTCCCCGAATCTCCCTGTCTGTCCCTACCCTAAAAAAAAAAAAAAAAAAATTTTTGGCAGGCCTCATCCAGTCCAGCTAAACCTAAAGTATTAAAAGATATAATACTAAAATCAGTCTGAGGATGGGCTCTTGAATTTTATCTTCCTTTTTCCCCACATGAAGCTTTAAAAAACAGCTACTGAGCAGATGTGAGCAAAATGTTTGGTATCTCAGCAGGTCACCTCCAAGTAGTTACAATCAGAGGCCCTTAATATCTGGCACCCAGTATTGAGGAGCTCCGGAGTTCTGCTGTCCCTGGCACAGAAGAATAAAAGGGGAAAACAAAGCCAGAATGCAGGATTAAAGATATGGAAGTAACATGAGGATAAGCATAAAGAGCTACAGTGTGAGTGGGGGAAATAGAGAGATGTTGAATAAGCTGATTGAGTCATTCCTTCTCCCATACAATGCATGGAGGCCCTTGACCTCAGCCCAACATTGAGGCTGCCTAATAGCAATACCATGACAAACTGGCTGAGAAGTGGGGAGGAGGGGGACCATTCTGCCAAATCATACAGAACTATACCCAATCCAGCTACCATTATAACCTGTTGCCTCAGCAACAAGGAAGCTTCACTAAGCACTGCAAGTACAAAATTGAATAGTCCTCAAAAAGGCAGATATAGCCAATTCATAAAAATGTTTAATTCCCCCTCAAAAATGCAGGCTCATTGTGGGCAGAGAATACTCAAGGCCAGCATATTTGCATCAATACACAATATTGGGAGAGGTGGTTTAGTTTGCCCTTGGCTCTCAATTCAATGTATCATCTATAAAGGGTGCTGTTGCATTGTCTGTTGAGAATGTTTACTTTGGACAAGCAATCTAACAGCTTGAGCCATTATGTATAAATTCAAATATGCAGATAAACTTTATGAAGAGACTAGAATTGCAATGTTGTCTTAGAAATGCAGGTATTGCTATGGCAACAAAGCATAGATGTGCTCTACAGCCTAGAAGTTGTGCATGGGATCACCATGTAACTTAATTGCTGGCCAGATTGCCAAAGCCATTAGATTTGGTTCAGCACTTGGGTATCAATACTGGCCAATCTTTCTGCAAACTTTAGAAATGTACTTAATAGAGTCCAGTGGAATCCCAACAACCAGACCAGATGTAGAAGAACTAAAATACAAGGTTTAAAGGTGGCCATACACAAGCAGATATAGCTGCCAATATTGGTCATTTAGACCTACCTGTCGAAGCCCCTTATTGTCATTGTAATCAGATTGTTCAACCATATGGCTGAATGTTCAGATTACCCCCGATATGCCACTAACGGCATGGCTATATTGGGGGTATACTGAACGATGTTGCCAAACGAGGGGATCTTTGAGTCTATGGCCAGCTTAAGACAAAAATGATTTTGTGTGCACTACCTATATCAAGTAAATTAGGGGTATTTAGGAGAGTGAACATACAGCACTGGGAAGACGTAGATAAAAAGGGCTTTTGGGAAAATGTGAAAGGGTATAACAAACGCAAGAAAAGAGAATAAGTAAATGGCTTGCAAGGGAAGGCGCAGAGAACCCAGGGGTTGAAGGCCAATGTATATAAGGGTCTACAAAAGGAGCAAGGTTTGGACAGGAGTCTGAGTAAAGCTGGCCATACACGGGCAGATAAATTTGCCGATATTGTTGATTTAGACCAATTTGACAGCTTATATACCTGTGTGACGGGTCTTCCGATCGGGAAGGTTGGATTTTTTTCCGACCGACCCATTGGAAGTCCATTGCGCTAGTCGTAATCCAATTGTTCGGCCATAGCGCCGAACGTTCGGATTACACCAATATAGCCCTGCCAGTTAGTGGCATATCGGGGAAAGATCTTTGCATCTATGGCCAGCTTAAGTGAATGACAAAGTGTATAGGAATGTCACACAGACAGTAAATGGGGGAGAAATAGGGTGGGGCCAGAGTGAGTGACAGAACCAGGACAGTAGAAATAATGAGGGCAGACAATTTAGAAGATGGATAAAGAAAGATTCACACAAACAACCGTCTTTCTGGTGGCCTAATTGTCTGCCAAGTGCCAACTGAGGGGATGGAACAAAAACCCAATGCAATGGTCAGTTTTTCCATGCGTACTAAGGCAATATCACATCAGTCTGATCTGATGGACCATTTTTAGTTCCATTTAGAACAACTTGATGACATGCGCCCGAAAAGTAAATATTTTGTTATTAACAGGACTACGAAGAGGAGGGCGATATGTGTAAAGAGGAAAACAAGGAGACAGGAAAGCAAACAATTTGAAAACGTAATGGGAGAAGCAGAAAGATCTGATGTACAAATATACAGTGTATATGGCTGGCTGCCTAGTGTGCAGCCTTAATGGCGGTTTGCCAAACACCCACTTCCAGTGGATCCCTTGTTTTCTTTGGGCACATTCGGCCAGCCACAACAAAGTTGGCACCCTCTAAAGGCAAAGCCATCAAAATCGTGGAAGAAGATGTAATAAAGAATTCTCTAAGGGGCTAGTGGAGCACGTTGGGGGATCTCCAGCATCTAGAACTGTTGGTTTTCCTGGATCTAAGGTCAAGCAACTGCTTTAATTTTATATATTGCAAGTTGGGAAAAATAAGATTTGCAGATTTCTTTTTAGCGGAGATTTGCATGAGCTTTTGTTTCTTGATACAAGTGCAAACATTGTTTTAGAGGGATTAACCAGAGAGCACCCATGTATACTTTTCATTATGTGGCTTTGGAACCAACACATTTAGGCTAGCACGATAGTTTCACCCTGTATAGTATTTTTCTTTTGCTGCCTGTCACATCTCAGACACACAGCATTAGAAAATTCTTTTTCCATCTTGAGAATATTTTTTTTCTCTCTCTCACATCTTATTCAATAGGGTCCTTTCTTTTCTAGTAGCCCTTTACCCCTATACCCAAGTCCCTCATTAAAAATGCCAGAAAGGGGACTTTAAAACAAAAACAAAAAAACCCATATATAAAACCCGTCCTCTGCTCCCTGAGAAATTCGAGTCCCTCGTTCCCCTTTCTCCTGCTTTCCCAGACAGGCTTTTATAGGGGTGGGGAAGATTCCCATAGAAAAAGGGACGTGTGTATTGTTCCCCTTCAGACTGTTGGGGGGAGGGAATGAGGGAGTGGAATTAATAAGGGAATAGTCCCCAGAATTAATTTAACTGCATGCCTGCCAAGATAATCATATAATGTTATTTTACATGATATTTGAAAAATGTTTCCCTGGTTCTACTGGCTGTCTTTAGCTGTGGTGGGCCCAGGGCAAAAGACAATTTAAATAACACAAAAAAAACCTTTCCAGTTCTATGGCCACTTGCCTGGAACGGTCAGTGGACACCAGGAATTGCACTGTAACAGTAGTCGTGGGGCTTCCAAATGTCTCAATATTGACCTACTATAACTAGTATCCAGAACTCTTTTTACTTAGACTCAACTGCTGGTCTGTGGGGCTCCAATAACCTCCAGTCCCAGTGCACAGTTGTTTCCTTTTAGCATGTTCCTTTCATTGTTATAGGGCTTTGCCTTTAGATGGTCCCATTAAATAAAAGAAGTATTATGAATACATGCAAATGAAGCAATTGTGACATTGATATGTAGGATTTTGCAATACCATTCCCTGAAACACAAGTCGATTGCAACTTGAAAATCTCCAGATCTTACAACATATTAGTATAAGATTCCATTTGCCCAAATCAAAGAGGGGGGGTTATTGTCAACTATCCAGGCTTTAGTCCTTCAACCATAGCGGCTTCAGGTTCCAGTCTCCATCTTCTTGGGCTATGGCACATTAGGTCACCCAGATATTGGCAACATAACTTCATATAGTGTTTCCTATGGAGTGTAGTGTAAAAGAACCACCAGGGGCACCCCCTTGAGAGTAGCCTTGTGCAAAAAAACTTGCCAGAAAAAAACCTAGCAACCCATAATCTTGGGTGGGGGGTTGTGAATGGTTAATGATCCATGCTGTTTTGATTGCCAGCAAAGAATGTCAGCCACAAAATGAAGCAAATGGAAATATGACTAAATTCACTGAAATAATGAACAAATCAACACAAGAAAAAAATGTTAAATTGAAGGTGAAACTGCAAGATGTAAAATGGAAAAGTAGGATAGAGAGATAACGTACAAAATATGGCAGAAAGTGGAAAAATGATTGATGGAGGGATTAAAAACCATAGCAAGATATGAGGCAAGAAGCAGGCAAAAGGTCAGGGCAGGACATGGCAAAAGATCACAGAGGATACACCACATTAGTATATTTTTTTTTTTTTATTTTTTTTTTTTTTAAATAATTCAGCAACAGTAGGATTTAAACCTTTATTTTTTCTTTTACATTTTTGTCATACAGATAAGCTGGTGTAGCAAATTTGCAAAGGAACAGATTCCCATAACACAGTGATCCCCAACTAGTGGCTCACAAGGAACAGGTTGATCACCAACCCCTTTGTATGTTGCTCCCAGTTGCCTCAAAGCAGGTGCTAATTTTGGAACTACAGGCTTGGAGGTAAGTTTTGTTGCATAAAAACAAGTTTACAGCCAAACAGTCTCCTGTAGGTTGTCATTCGTTCCTCACTGCTATTATATAATATCTAGGTGCACCAACATGTTGAGAACAGTGGGTACCCCATCCTGGAGCCTAGTTGCTCCACCTCCCCAGCTGCTCCTAGTTGCTCCACCTCCCCAGCTGCCTTGTTGCACCACACTGTATTTTTTTGTTGTTCCCGCCAACACAAAATATATTTATTCCTTTGGGTTATTCAAAACAGCTTAGTTTGAATAGTAACGGGGAGGGGAGGAATCAGGGTTATTAAGGTTCCATCAGAGGGAAAGCACAACACAGAAAGAACTTAGATCCCAAATGCCCAAAATTTGTTGAAAGACTGCCCCAAGGACATTTTATATACTTTCCTACTTCTGCGGGGCACTGAGCACAGTACAATTAAGGCAATAGGAAAATCCTAGAGTAACAAGGTCTCAGTACAGAACAGAGAATAGGGTGTACATCAGCAACATCCCAATGGAATGAGGTGCTGAGCAACAAGGTCACAATGCAGCAAGGTGCAACTGAATGCAACAATACCACAACAGGGAGGAGCAAAGAACAAAAAAGTCACAAATAAAGCAAAAAGAAAAGCCATGAATAGGCTGGACAAGGAGAACAAAAGAAAGGGGGGTTGTAAGTGCAAAGGGTCAAAGTAATTTACATTGTATGTAGATGGTGTCTCTATTAGAACTGTCCATTTATAATAAAATTAGATCTAGATGCAAAACATATACATTTTCCTTTTATAGAACTCTATGCACAACTGCTTTTCCAATGGAAAAAAAAAAACAAAAGTTGGACCAGATTCAAGTCACTGTGATTCTCTCCTCTGCATCAATGTGGTTTCAATGTTCTATGCCTCCCTGCATCATTCATCCATCTAATGGGAAGAAGATCTCAATACATATTCGAAGAATAATTCATAGAAGGAATTTCTGTACATGCCAACCGTCTACCCATCCATCCAACAGAAACTCAGACTCACCCAGAAACTTCCTCATTGGCTGATAATTTGGTTGAGTGGTTCTTGAGGAGCACCAAATTCTCTTTGATGGCCACATCCATTTCATGGGACTTCAAGATGGACAACAATGGGCAGGAAAATCTAACCCTACTGGAGAACAATGGTCAGGAAACCCTAAACCTACAGTTGCCATCATCTCTCCAATTGTGTAGGCTGGCAGCAAAAATAATGGCACCCCTAGTCTGAATTAAAGTGAGGGACTAGTCAAGGCACAGAAGACCGGGGTTACTCTAGATATTGTTCAACTACAAGTCAAGTCCATTGGCAGTTCTAAGTTGTCAGGGTTTGCTAGGAGAAGCAGGCCAATGATAAAGAGGGTTGATGGATACCCAAGGTAGGTCTAGGCTGCTGGTTGGACTTCAGAGTTCCAACAATGTTTATACGGTCGTTCCCCCATAGGAACCACTATGTCAATATGCTGTGAATGGAGAAAAATAGCAAGAAGTCTACATTTGAAGTGGACAAAGTTCCACAGAAGGGCATAACAGGAATTACGTGTTAGTATACCAGTCGCAAATGTGACTCTCTGGAAGCTGCCATACTGCTGCTATTGGTATGTCCAAAAGTCAGATGTAAAGGAACAGGTCATTGTGGAGATGTACCAGTCAGATCGCTGGAAAAACCCCGTGATACAATTAGTGAAGGCACCTGATGGGAATGCCAGGTGGCATGGATGTGCATACTAAAACACACACAGGAACCCAGATAGAGATTTATGAGGGGGTTACAGGCAATGTATAAATAAAAGTAGTTTATGAGCAGCAGCCAAGCAAGATGATTGAGAAGAACCAGCCAAGCAGGACAAACACACAGAGCCAAGCAGGCAATCAGATGAAAAATGAGCTGGCCAAGTGGGAAAATGGCTGGAATGATGAGCACTCACTGGGCTAGAGAAAAGGAGGAGAAGAATGAAGTCAATGAAAAGAAACCTGTGCACAAGGCAGGATAAGTAAGGGAAGTCATTGAGAAAGAATAACAGGATCAGAGAAAATTCCCTAGCAAAATCTATGGATGTATCCGGCAGAATTATGTCTCTTTGCAAGGAAGGGAAAGTTTGGCATGGATAGAGGCAAGAAATAAAAGAAGAGACAAACAAGGAGGGAGGGGAAGGCACTGGCTCAGAAAGAAAATAAGCTGGCAGGGAAGAAACTGGCAGAAAGTTATAAAGCAACTAGGGAGAGGGAGTGAGAGAGAGAAAGAAAATAGAAAAGAGCATGAGGGGGAGAAGATTAGCAAAAAGAATGCTCAAGGGAGACAAATATGGCAGAGAAAGAGCTCAGCAGGGATACAACTCTACTGAGAGCTGAAAGAGAATGACAGAGAATTCAAGGAGGTGAGACTGACATGAGCAGTTGGGAGTAGGCATGACAAGGGAAAGGTATACAGACTGGCAAAATCAATATGGGCAGAGAGAGAGGTGCCAGGAAGGACTGGCGAGAGAGTGGAGAAACAAACGCTACAGTATAGCAGGGAAAGGCAAAGAAAGAGTATGGATTCCACCAAAATTAAATAAGAAGGGAAAGACTATGAGGGGGGCAAAGAGTATGTCAAGCCTAATGGACATAAGAATGGAGAGTATCAGGTACCCAGTATGAAAGGAGAAAAAGACTGTTAAACAGACAAGATTTGGAGAAAGAAGATACTACAAGCAAAAGAAGAGAGAGACCATGAGGAGTGAGAGACTGCCAGAGTGTAAAAAGTAGCAAGATAGACTGGCAGAACCAATGAATGAGTGGGCATGGGGGGAGAGCAGGGAGCCAAAGTACTAGACTGGGGGGAGAACACGGGTGCAACGGACTGCGTAAAAGGGGAAAATACAATGGGTCGGGAAAAGAAGAGATCGCACAAGAGAGAGGGAGACAAGCAGCAGCTGAGAGAGACAGAGAGGGGAGCTGCGGGAGGCAGCAGACAGATTTGTGGGGGCACTTTATACAGCATCCCCCCCTCCCCCTACTCTCTTATCCCAATTGTTATCACACAAGAAAGGTCTCTCTCTTCCTCCTCTCTCTCCTCCCCCCTCTCACTCCTTCTCTCTGCCCTCAGGGAGGAGGGGGGGGGGAGAAAGCTGGAGGGGGATGGGTGGGAAAATTTGTAAAAGGATTGTTAGAGGAAAAAAAAAAAAAAGCAGCAGTGGGAGCGAAGGAGAAATCCCATGTAATAGGCACGATGCATACTAAATCCTGTACTGTAGAAATTGCAACTCCCTTGCTAAGGATGCTGGGATTTCTACACAGGTATAATGAGGGACACAGGGAGGATTTTATTTCTTAGAAAAGCTGTGATATATATTAAAAGCAAAGTCAGGCACAATTAACAAATATATAATTTTTATCAGATGGAGGATGATGGGAACTGTAGTAGTATCACAATTTGGAGGCACGTTCGAATCTTTTTTGATAAAAGAAAAAAAAAATGGATGAGCAATACCATCACTAGATGGTAAAGGGGTCGTTTTTGCAATGTTATAATAGATTACTAATTTTCAATGAAAGTACATTTAGGATTATAGCAGCCTACAGGACAATGAGATTACTCTAGCAAGTAATACTGGTTACATATGCAGGACAGCAATTACAGCTCTTGCCCTGTTGCTCGGAGTAACAAAGGGGTAGGAGAGCATTGTGGGAAAGGCTGCGTCCGACCCTGGGACCTTATTTTGGCCGGTCCTGCCATGTGAAATAATTGTAGTGGCTAAAGATTAGTGGCAGATCTGTCTGGGAAACTTCAGTCGGAGAAAAAATCTACGAATCTAACAAGTATTAAAGATTATTTGTGAAATGCAGGTTCAAAAAAGGAATGTTTTATCCCATCTGACAGCCTGCGGGTTTCTATACTGTATAAAACTTGATCCTGCAATCTTGCAAAACTCTCCCTGTCACCTGCAGACTCATGAATACAGATTTTATCAATGCCTCCCACAACTGACCCTACAGGTTAGCACAATCCTGCAAGCTGCCCTGCAACCATTTAAACACTTGTAAATCACAAAGATTTTAATCCCTCATAAAGCTGGCCACACACTATAACATACCCACGTTTGATGACATTGCCAAACGAGCAGATCTTTCCCTGATATGCCCACCAACGGCAGGGCCATATACTGGTTAAATCTAAACGTTCGGCCATAGGGGTGAACAATCGAATTACAACGAGGAGCAATGGGCTCCGATGAGTCGATCATCTGAAAAGTTAAGCCTTCCCAATCGATATCGTGGCCAGATATCATTTGAGAAGACCTGTCGGAAGCCTCCATACACAGGCAGATTAGCTGCCAAATTGGTCTAAAGGATCTATATCAGCAGCTTTAATCTACCCCTGTATGGTCACCTTAAAACTTGCACAAACTTTGAGAAAGCAGGTATAGTAGGGAGAGATGGTGTCTATAGTAACAGTAGATAATAGTCTCTGGGAAGGGAGTGTGACTGTGGGATAGCAGGTATAGTAGGGAGAGATGGTGCCTATAGTAACAGTGGATAATAGTCTCTGGGAAGGGAGTGTGACTGTGGGATAGCAGGTATAGTAGGGAGAGATGGTGTCTATAGTAACAGTGGATAATAGTCTCTGGGAAGGGAGTGTGACTGTGGGATAGCAGGTATAGTAGGGAGAGATGGTGTCTATAGTAACAGTGGGTAATAGTCTCTGGGAAGGGAGTGTGACTGTGGGATAGCAGGTATAGTAGGGAGAGATGGTGCCTATAGTAACAGTGGATAATAGTCTCTGGGAAGGGAGTGTGACTGTGGGATAGCAGGTATAGTAGGGAGAGATGGTGTCTATAGTAACAGTGGATAATAGTCTCTGGGAAGGGAGTGTGACTGTGGGAGAGCAGGTATAGTAGGGAGAGATGGTGCCTATAGTAACAGTGGGATAATAGTCTCTGGGAACAGATTCATGACATAGCAGGTATAGAGGTACAGGTACTATGAGTCACAAAGTAAAGAGACACAGATGATGTTAGCAATTTTGTGTCACAACCTTCAGCTGTCAGGGGTTTTGAGAGTATACGTTTAACAACAGCAAGTTAATCAGTTTTGCTTAACATAAATATAAGCTCCACAAAGTCAGTTTTATCCAGGGGCATTGCACTAATGAAGACTGCCCTGAATCCCAAAGAAAGGATATTAAAAATGCCATGTTTGGCAAGTTGTAGATTAAAATAACAACAACCAAAAATTCCAGCAACTGTTCAGTTCCATATCAAAATATCTAACAGGAAATGTTTAATACGAGATGAGAAACCACTTCCCGTATTGTGCCAACTAAGGCTAATTCTGCCCAGTGCCTTTCGACACAAGGGGGGTTATTTATAAACACTGGGCAGGTTTGCACCTGGGCAGTAACCCATGGCAACCAATGAGATGATTGCTTTCACTGTTCAACCTAAAGCTGGCTGAAAAAAAGCTAATAACCCTCTGGTTGCTATGGGTTACTGCCCAGGTTCAAATTTGCCCAGTGTTTATAAATGAGCCTCAGTGTGTGCCATGCCCTGGGATACAGCACAAAAAGAATTTCTCAGCTGGAGAAGAAAAAAAAAAACCTCCAGAGATCTCCAGCTCACTTATTTATTATGGCATCTCCACAATAAGGAAAATGGTGAAATCTCACACGATTACATATATTTTGGGATACAGACTACTGTGCCGGTTCTCTTCAGATCAAGTCTCTGTAGGCTGTTTGTTAGGAGAAATACCTGAGAAAACAACCCAGAACGTCAAGGAGTGGGATCAGCTGCCAATGACAGTTGCACACACACACACACACACACCTCACTGCCAATTGCACACACTCACCTCACTGCCAGTTGCACACACTCACCTCACTGCCAGTTGCACACGCACACACACAC
>CM044436.1:114065709-114082484 GCA_024363595.1 Xenopus borealis
ACAGACACACTCACTTCACTGCCAGTTGCACACACACACACACTCATCTCATTGCCAGTTACACCCCCATGCCTCCCAGCACAAGGATGATTGTAACAATTTCACCCAACAAGGTGTTACAGTTGCACAGTCCAAGCTAAACATTATAACAACAGGAAACAAGAGCATCCCGAGCCCTCAGCCAAAACAATGTAACCATCAGTATGTGCAGAATCCTCTAACTGCCACTCCACACAGACTCATCTCAGTCATGTTTGCAATGAACTCAGGCAGTATATAAAAGGCAAAAGGAGCCTGTCCACTCTGCCTAATACAGTTATGGGCTCTGTTATCCAGAAACCAATTATACAGAAGGCTCTGAATTATGGAAAGGCCACCTCCCATAGACTCCATCCAAATAATCCGATTTATTGAAAATAAATGATTTGCTTTTTCTCTGTAATAATAAAACAGTACTTTGTACTTGATCCAGACAAAGATATAATTAATCCTTACTGGAGGCAAAACCAACCTACTGGGTTTATTTAATGTTTATACGATTTTCTAGTAGAATTAAGGTATGAAGATCTAAATTACAGAAAGATCCATTACCTGGAAAGCCCAAGGTCCCCAGCCTTCTGGATAACCAGACCCATACCCTTGATGAGGTATTGGGAGTGCAGGTCCTTTGAAAAGTGTTATACATAAGTGACATGTAATTAAAATAGTTTAGGAATGACAAATCCACCCTGACTTCAGTTCATTTATATCCACCCCCAGCAGAAACTCAACCGATAAGAAATGCCATACAACTGTGTATACAAAGACATACACAATCCCAGTGCTGCAAAGGAAATCTCTTTCCCACGCCTGGACCCCCATCAATTTGGCTGTCACAGTACTGTGTGCCCCTTAATTACCCCAATGCCATCTTTCCCCCAACAATTTATGCTGGCTCAATAAAATCAAGTACCAGCTCAGCTGACTTTTTGGAGCCAACACATGCAGTAGCGTAGACAGTCAAAATAAACAACTTTTTCACTTTTTCAAGACCTGCTAAGTGATGTGATATTTGGTTCTAAACGGTCTATTAATTAGCACCCAGGCACCTGATTTTTAGCTGTGTGTGCTCCAATGTATATATTATATATAGTGAGTAAATTACCCCCTCTTGTAAAATATAAGAATATTATAAGTTACTGAATGTAGTATACAGGTCATGGAACACCAAGGTGACTTCTAATATCCTCATATTTTGCAACAGGGGGCACTTTATTTATTATAATGCACACATTTCAGTGAGTCATGAGACAAAAATGACATCACTGAGCTCTGATTATAACCAATGACATCACCAAGCACGGTTTATAAGGATATTATCTACAGGATATCCATGTATATATAAATAGTATATCTTTTTTCCCCCCCTACTACTTATGCTGGTTCTATCAAGTGCCCGCCTGGTATTGGCGGTAGACAGCCAGACATCACTCTAAAGCAGCACATATTTAATTACAAACAATATTAAGAGGATTAATACAGACACAAATTAAGATCCAATAGAAGAGTTGGCAGCAAAGAGCTGCAATGAATGAGGATGATGTTACATATACAGTACATTGTGTCAAGAAGCACCAATTAAAGAGCATGATATGATTGAGATATATATTTATATACAGAGAGATTGTTGCAAGAAGCTGCAATAGAGTTGAGATATAGATTTATATACAGAGAGATTGTTGCAAGAAGCTGCAATAGAGTTGAGATATATATTTATATACAGAGAGATTGTTACAAGGAGCTGCAATAGAGTTGAGATATAGATTTATATACAGAGAGGTTGTTGCAAGAAGCTGCAATAGAGTTGAGATATATATTTATATACAGAGAGATTGTTGCAAGGAGCTGCAATAGAGTTGAGATATAGATTTATATACAGAGAGATTGTTGCAAGGAGCTGCAATAGAGTTGAGATATAGATTTATATACAGAGAGATTGTTGCAAGGAGCTGCAATAGAGTTGAGATATAGATTTATATACAGAGAGATTGTTACAAGGAGCTGCAATAGTTTGTTGCAAGGAGCTGCAATAAAGTGGATATATATATATATATATATATATATATATATACACACACACACACAGACAGAGTGCATGATGCTGCACATAGTGAATAGCAGGTAACTAGCATGTACATGCACCAAGCCGGACTCGGGTATATTATAAAAGCAGGAGCAAGTTTCAGGGTAACACATAGCGCATACTAAGTAGAAAGCTGGAGGCCCCCATCCCCGCCCCCATGCCATTGTTAAAGTGAATCCTGCTGTGAGCGATAGCCCGGTGCCAGCTGGAAGGCGGCAGGTTGCACAAGATCGCTGCGCGGAATACAGACACTATACAGCTGGGACATACCATGGATTCCTTTCCGACTGATCAGTATAGCAGTGACCCAGATAAGTTCGCATAGCCCCGGCCGGCCCATGATGCTCTCCTCCCCCGGGACCCCTCCAAATCCAATCCCGGATCTCCACTCGGCTCGGCTGCGTTAGATACACTGAACAAAGTTTACGGCAGCTGGAAGCAAGCGGCGTCTTGGTCGCGCCCACTGTGACAGAAACAGCCAATGGAAGTTGCGATGGGCAGGGCTTAGCACCCCCTACTTACTCTGTTATTGCGAAAGGAGCTGGTAGAGGAAGACACACACCCGCCTGTGAAGTATTTGAGAAGCCTTCTCCGCCCCGAGAATGCTAGCCACGCCCACTTATGCATGCCTCGTTTCGCTCTTGAATGATTGAAGGGGGGAGATAAGGACATGATTGACAAATCCGACGCTCAGTCCTATCAAAGCAGAGGAGCGAGCTCGGAATGAGGCAACAGTTTATGGGCGGGGCTAAGAAACCCTAGCAACGGGGGCGTGTCCTAGAGTGGATTCCGGCACAGACACCACGTGGGGCAAGTTATTTGCTCTGCTTGGAATGAATAAGTCTCTGTGCCTGTGACCTATTGTCCAGTTGCAGATCCGGGCCTCCCGTGGGAGCCATGTTACAATGTGTCCTGCAGCGTGTGATGTGCTGCTCTCCATTACAGCTTTCCCTCGCTTTTCTCTCTGTCACTGTTTGTGTGCGCACTGGCTTCTTCCTGCTCACTATTGTATGTCAGCTTCACCATTGTGCCATCTGCCGTTGTGCAGCTCCCTTTTCTAAGGACCAGTATCTTCTGCTTCATTATTCACACCCAACAACCAGAGCTCATTTCCCACCTCAGGATCAGCTCCACTAGCGCCTAATTCCACTTCAGCAGCTCCTCCCCCTCATCAAGTCCAATATATACCAATACTCACCCCAACAATCAGTACACACTTCAGTGCATGGTGCACATTTCCCACCTCAGACTCAGCCCCGCTAGCAACTAAGATATCGATCGGGGTAGCCCTTCGGATGGCATGGCCCCACACACCGGACGATAAGTCTGTTGGCAGCTTTTATCGGCCCGTGTATGGGGGCCTTAAGCCCTGCTAGCAACTAATTCCCCCCTCAGACTCAGCCCCGCTAGCAACTAATTCCTCCCTCAGACTCAGCCCTGCTAGCAACTAATTCCCCCCTCAGACTCAGCCCTGCTAGCAACTAATTCCTCGCTCAGACTCAGCCCTGCTAGCAACTAATTCCCCCGTCCTCACCAATGTCCAATATGTGCCATTACTCTCACCCACAGCCATTACCATTACACAGTGCACATTTCCCACCTCAGGATCAGCCCCGCTAGCGCCTAATTCCCCCTCGTCAAGCCCAATATGTACCATTACTCACCCCCACAACCAGTACACAGTGCACATTTCCCACCTCAGACTCAGCCCTGCTAGCAACTAATTCCCCCCTCAGCCGCCCTGCTAGAAACTAATTCCCCCTCAGACTCAGCCCTGCTAGAAACAAATTCCCCCCTCAGACTCAGCCCTGCTAGAAACAAATTCCCCCCCTGAGATTCAGCCCTGCTAGCAACTAATTCTCCTCTCAGACTCAGCCCCGCTAGCAACTAATTCCCTCCTCCTCACTAGGGTTGCCACCTGGCGGTTTTTTTCTCCAGCCTGGCCGGTATTTTTGATGGTTGATTCCAATGTTGTTAAAAAAAAAGATCAATATTTAGGAAGGCTGGTATTTTTTTCAAAAAAAGGTGGCAACCCTACTCCTCACCAATGTCCAATATGTGCCATGGCCTTTCCGGGCCTGATAACAGGGCTGAGTCTGAGGTTGTAAATGTGCACTGTGTACTGGTTGTGGGGTGAGTAATGTTACATATTGGGCTTGACAAGGGGGGATTAGGCACTAGTGAGGTGGATCCTGAGGTGGGAAATGTGCACTGTGTAATGGTAATGGCTGTGGGGGTGAGTAATGGCTAGGGTTGCCACCTTTTCCTGAAAAAAATACCATCCATCCTTTATAATTATTTTTTTTCTCCTATTAATAACATTGGGATAACCATCAAAAATACCAGCCAGACCGGTAAAATACTGGCCAGGTGGCAACTCTACTAGCAACTAATCCCCCCTCCTCCCAACATTTTGGAAATAAAAAGTGGGACAAGAAAATTTGTTGCACGATGTGCAGCAAAATTTTTTGACCATGCCCATTTTTTGTGGACACACCTCCTAATTACCATGTTCATTTTACAACATTTGCCAGGTTATGAAAGTTTGAAAATAGTTCTCATAATCTAAACTGTTACAATTACTTTTGTTATATCAAACCAACTTCACATCAGTCCTATCTGCCCCTCCAGGTCTGAACTGACATGCAGACCCCCAAAGCAGCACTCCCACAGGCAGGGGCACTCCTCCAATGAGGCAAGTTGAGGCTCTCGCCTCAGGCGGCAGCTCCTGGTAACTTTAATTCGGCTCTTCTAATGCAGAACACACAGTTGAGACACTAGCGACAAGGACCCCTCCTTCCCCCGTCTGGCGCTGAAAAAGTGAGTGCCATGGGGGAATGGCAAAACGGGGCCACCCGTCCCTGCCCACAGCCAAATAAATAGTCACTGCCTATGGCATCTTACAGCATATGCCGCATCAGCTCCCCTCTCACTACTAGTGTCTGTTCCCCTTGCACAATGTGGCCCTAACTTGAATCTATTCCCCACTGACTTGCTTCCTTTCTTACTAATGTTTGTTCTCCCAGCAGGATCTCCCTGTTGTCTCTCCCCAGCACATTCCTTCTTGCTAAATGTCCATTTTCCACCTGCTAACTCCCCTCTCATGCTACCCTCCTCTCACTAGAACCCCAGCACCTATTTACCCTTATATCACTTTCATTCATCATTATCGTTACCTGCTCCCTGTGGCATATTTACTCTGTGGGTAGAGGGACCGGGTGCAACCCGTGGCATAATGATGGGGCACCAGGCCCGACCCCCAAAAAATCTACCTACCCAGCACTACTTCCACTTACTCACCCGCTCATGACCCCCACTCCCCACACGTTTGTACCAGAAAGGTGCTGGGAAACACAGCTGGAAAAAAATGAATTTCTTACAGCTATAGAGAAAGCAGACCCATCAGTCCAGGCCCCCCACTACTGCTGGGTCTGCTTTCTCTATTGTTACTCCACCTCCCGTCTCAAACCCTTCTATCTCGCTGCTCCTTACCTCTGGAATTCCATCCCTGAATTCCTTCTTGAGGAACCCTCTCTCAATCTCTTCAAGAAAAAGAGTCTTTCTTTTGGAGCACTAGAACATTAGCCTAGTCCTGTGCCTACTGACTATTCCTTCCCTTGTGCACTTTTTCATCTCCAATTTGTGCCTGTATGTTAGCCTCCCATCCATTTAGACTGTAAGCTCTTTGGGCCATGGTCTTCCTTCCCTCTATGTCTTTTACCACATAGCACTTAAGCTCTTTGTCCTGATACGAGTCTGTATCAGGCCTGGACTGGCAATCTGTGGGTTCTGGCAAATGCCAGAGGGGCTGCTATAAGGTTCCATAGAAAATCAATATTTAGTGGGCTGGTGAGGCCTGTTTGGGCCTCGGTGTACCTGAAATGCCAGGGCCTATTTTAATTCTCAATCCAGCCCTGGTCTGTATTTATGTATTATATGATTTGTCTTCCCCTTGTATACTTTTATTTACAGTATATTATACTTTTATGCACTGTACATAGCTGCGACTCATTAACAGCGCTTTGCAAATAAAGTTATACATACATACATACTCCACTGGGAGCATTTGCACCAGGGCCTGCCCCCCCATGCTGTAGTGTGTGATGGTGTTGCATTAAGTAGGTGGCCCGGTAGATACATTTGCACCCGGGCCCATGGGTTGTTCAGTTGTATGTATGTATATTATTTATATAGTGCTACTGGTGCATGCAGTGCAATACATTCATAGAACAGACAGAATCAACACGATAATAAAATATAAATTAATACAAATTTCATTTACATTCATATTTAAGAGCTAAGTATTAGACACAAAGAGGAAGGGTGTCCTTGCCCCATATAGCTTACAATTTAATTTAGATAATGTCCTTATTTTGTGTCACCTTTCTCATATGTTGCAGCTTATTCCATCTAGGTAGATTTTAAAGTGAACTACAAACAATATGCAATTCATGAAGAGGGCTGCAGGGAGTGATGATACTGCAGGTATCCAAACTCCAACAAGGACTCAGTAGCCCCCGCCTCTGTAATGTTTCAGTGAGTTGTATGTAAGCAATTATAAGTGTGCGCGGAAGCTTTAGCAGCACTGGAGTGTCCAAGTGCAGACTATAAAATAAACACAGGTGGGGCAAATGGTGTTAGATTAAGATATTGTGGCAGTTAATGGATTATTATTGATTCTTATTTTGGGGGTCTGGAATATGTCATTTTATCAACAATAATTTTGTGCTCGAATCAAGCCAACGGTCTGAACAATCCCAAAAGCACCCCTGAGAAAACCTGTTCCACATTTCTTATGTCTATTATTATATATTTTTCTGGTGCATACAGGTCAGAAGGACGATTCTAATAAATCTGGACTGATCTTGGGAACATTTATTTTTATTTGTGGGAAGACATGCTTAGAGAGTCCCTTGCAAATATTCTCATCAGTTGACTCTAGTAGAAGCAGGGAAGAAAGCAGCAGCGGCAGAGTTTCACTTGCAGTGCTCACTCCCTTCTGGCTGAGAAATCTTTGCCCTTTGCCTCCTGGATTGTTCTATTCAAAGAAAACACAATTGGGACAATGCAAGTAACTCACATAGGCATGCATGAGCTGTCTTTTTTCTTTAGCTTAATTAACGCTGGCTTTGCCTAGAAAAGAAGTAAAAAGTATACGTGTTTTAAAGATTTGTGCGGCACAAAAAGTAAAATAGAAAACATGGGTGTCAAGGTCCATCTTTAAGCTGACCAGGTTTTGAGATCATACATGTAGTCTGCAGAAGCCATCAGCAAATTAAAGACCTTTAGATGTTATTCAAATAGAACTCATCATACCCCAACTGACGAAGCTGAGAGTTGTAGTTTCACCTATATGGCTGCATGTCAGCCAGCCTTTGTAAGAAGTGCAGACAATATAGTGAGATTTATCTGTTTATCAAGTTCAAAAAAGAGCTGCATATCATATTGTTAGCTATTGTTTATTCTCCCTGTTGGAAAATGCACAAAGCCACTAAACATCTACATCAGTGATCCCCAACCAGTAGCTCGTGAGCAACATGTTGCTCTCCAACCACTTGGATGTTGCTCCCAGTGGTCTCAAAGCAGGGGCTTATTTTTGAATTCCAGGCTTGGAGGCAAGTTTTGGTTGCATAAAAACCAGGTGTACTGCCAAACAAAGCCTCAATGTAGGTTGACAATCCACAAAGGGACTACCAAATGGACAATCACAGCACTTATTTGGCACCCCAAGAACATATTTTATGCTAGTGTTGCTCCCCAACTCCTTTTACTTCTGAGTGTTGCTCCCCGGTTCAAAAGGTTGGGGATCCCTGATCTACAGATATACTCTCTCTCTCTCTGGTCGGCGAACGGTAGTGTAGTTGCGCTAGTGTTACTTCGCCAGGCAAAGCGGTGTTACGCTAGCGATGCCTAATTTGCATACGGCGGTAACTTAACCGTATAATAGAAGTAAATGTTACAGCCACTACATTAAAACTACACAAGCCCAGGAAACCTTAAATAAATAAAATAAAGTTGTCCTATTGCCCTAAACATGTGCCCCCTGTATAGTTGAGTTGCCATATGTTAGGAAATGTAGGGGGGAAGGAGGGTAACCCCCCCCCAAAAAAAACGATCTTTTTCAGACTATCACCCTACTACAATGGTAAAACATGCCAGCGTTTTTTGGGACTTTTTTTTTCTTCAACCTCCTATCTATTGTATTGAACTTCGCCTGGTCTAACCAGGCGAAGTAAAGTCTAGCATAAGTGGTAACGTTCAGGAAAATCTTGATCTTAGTGAATTTGCGTAATTATGATCCTCCATCAGTGCGCAACTTAGCCTGGCGCAAGGGTGCGAAGTTGCGCAAGTTTATCACCTTTGCTAGCGAAAATTCGCCAGAGTCGGTTTTAGTGAATTTGCGAAGTTGCGAAATTACGTCACGCTGGCGAATTAGCGCTAGCGTTAGACGCTTCGCGCTTTAGTGAATTTGGGCCTCTCTCTATATATATATGGCCAAGTCACACTGTTGGGCTTGTTGTAGATGTCTAGTTCAATGGCAGAATGGGTTAAAGGAAGGGTTTATGGAATTGTACAATAAAGAGCATTTTATGATAGCTCCATGCTTTGTGTCTGACTCATGTGAAACACTTTTGTTCCTGATGAAAAATTCCAGCCTAGGATATAATGGTTAACCTGAAATCAAAGTTGTTCATTGCTGTGTTTTTGGCTTTGTGAATGCCTAGTTTGTACCAGCCTTTTGTTTACACGGCTTCATAGAAATCAGTGCGGTATGTCTCAGAGCAGTTACTATATCTACAACATGAGGGGGGGAAACATGTTCCCTTCTAAAGAAATTAGGACAAAACCCATAAACTACAAGGGTGTATTCCTCCTATTTAATCTAACCTGCAATCAGTGCTTGAAGCTTTATTGACTGGGTGGGGCTAAACATGGTTATTTAAAAAAAAAAAAGAAAAATGTTACTGCCTATACAACACTTAACTTTTGTCCCCTTGCTTGACATGCAGGCATCCAGGGCCAGTAAACATAGGTGGAACATTGTGGAGATTGGTTTGGAGTCACTGCCTCCGTGTTTCTAGGGGCTTGCATGATAAATGGCCAGTCATGCTGCTCATATTATTGCGACAGAGCAAATAATAGCATCACAGACAGTGCATCTCATATAAACTTTTGCTTGTTTACAGGACAAATGGCTTTGAGCATTCTCTCCCTTCATGGATGTTGTTCTTATAAATGGCAGAAAATAACAAAGTGGCAGTGATCCCAGCAAAGATGTAAGTATGAAATACCAAGGGGGTAGTAGTCCTCCTGGTGAGGCTTACTCACTCGTATATGCTCGTATAACTAACACGAGGGCTCATTTAAACTGTGCAAAGTGCGAAAACTGATGCAAAATTATGGACAATTATGTTTACAAAGGTATTACATTTTTGCAACTTGCTGTGAGTTCCAGTGCCCATCTTCCTATGCCGCCATTAGAAATCATGGGGCCCCGTACAACAATGTTCGGCCCACCCTGGCACCCAAGCCCCACCCCTGATCCTGCCCACTTCACATCAAAGTTAAAAGACCACACAGACAGCTCTAAAAAAAAATAACCCCCCCCCCCCCACACACACACATTCTGATGGTCAGGGCTCCCTTATAAGTTAAAAAAAACATTGGTGCCAGGGCCCCCCTTACAAGTTAAAAAAAACTGGGGCCCCAAAAAATATTTTTTCAAAAAAACCTTGGCGCTAGGGACCCCTTACAAGTTAAAAAAAATGTTTTTTTCAGTAGAATTGAACTCTTGGCTTCAGGACTTCAGTGTCAGCTCCTTTCATGACATTGGGTATTTTCAGTGTCGGTTCCTTTATGACTTTGTTTCTTTTCACCGCTTCAGGACTTCAGTGTCAGCTCCTTCGTGACTTCATGTCTTTCCGCCACTTCAGGACATTTCGACTGTCCGGCACTTCCAGATTCAGCTGTTTGGGGACATCGGAAAGCAGCATGTCTTGGGCGCTCGTAAGGGGGGCCCGGCTCTTGGAAAAGTGCAGCACTGCTGGGTCCCCCTTCAGCCCCGGGCCCGGGACACTTGTCCCCCCCTGATGGCGGCCCTGCCCCCTTCAGCTTGCTCTTGCACCCAAGTGCTCACCTTGACATAAGGAAGCCCTTGTCAAGTGAAAAGGATGCTAAGGCTATTATTAACACATTGTTACATAGTTAAATTGGGTTGAAAAAAGAGAAAGAGCATCGAGATCCGAGTACAACCCCTCCAAATGAAACCCAACATCCATACACACATAGGTGCATGCAATCACATAAATTATATATACCCAGATCTATACTAACTATAGAGTTTAGTATCAAAATAGCCTTTGATATTATGTCTGTCCAAAAAAATCATCCAGGCCTAGGGTTGCCACCTTTCCCTGTGGCTGAAGCTGGACAAGCTAATCCCGCCCGGTTTTTCTTATTTTGAAAAGCGGGCAGGAAGCATTGACCCGGGCAGCCCTTCAAAATACCGGGTCAAAACCAGACAGGTGGCAACCCTATCCAGGCCCCTCTTAAAAGCATTAACAGAATCAGCATCACAACATCACCCGGAAGTGCATGACAAGGGGCAGAGACAAATATCTGCCTTTTTCCCCAAACTGGCCTAGAAATAACCAACTCACCATTCATTTATTAGTTGGAGTCTTTAGGCCACAGCTTTATTGCACAAACATAATTTAACAATAGATAATACAGATATCAATAACCATTTATTAACAACATTGTAAACATACAATATGAACAGTGATATACCATTAATTTATAATCCTCTGCAAGGCCCTTGGCAATGGACCCAATTAGGTGCAATCGTACCAGCCACCAGCCGCTTCTGCCTTCTAGCATGATGGGTACGCTCAGTGTCGGACTGGCCCACCAGAATACCAGGAAAACTCCCGGTGGGCCAAGGTGTCAGTGGGCCCTCATGCTGCTAAACTTTTGGCCTATTTCATGGCCATTCTCTATTTCTATGAGAACAAAGAGGCTAAATAGATAGAATAATTGATTACAGTATGTAAAGAAAACAAACTAGGAGAATAGAGGTTGATTGAGGAGATGAAGAATATTAGTACTGAGAGTGGCCCCCTGGCCTAAGGTTTTTGGGTGGGCCCCTGGTCTAAGGTTTTATGGTGGGCCCCTGGTCTAAGGTTTTTGGGTGGGCCCCTGGGCTAGGGTTTTATGGTGGGCCCCTGGTCTAAGGTTTTTGGGTGGGCCCCTGGTGTCCCAGTCCGATACTGGCTACGCTGGATTGCACTCCTTTTTCTTTTCCAAAATGGATGCCCTCCTTAGCAGTTAGTTCTATAAGTAGCCTTAACTCCACCCCCCCCCCAACTACATCACTAAATCCCACAACTAATCCCCTGCCAGGCAGCTCTGTCCCGCCCCTGTCATGTACCCTTTGCCAGGGTTTTGCTTTCCACAACCTCACTGTCCTCACTGTGAAGAACCACCTACACTGCTTCAAATGAAAGTCCTTTTCTTCTAGTCTGAAGGGGTGGCCTCTGGTGATCCTCTTTATGGGTAAAAAGGTCCCCTGATATTTGTCTATAATGTCCTCTACTGTATTTGTAAAGTAGAAAACAACCCCAACAGTGACAGTCCACCGTTATAATTTAAGTCTTCCGTCCCTCTAACCAGTTTAGTTGCACAATGAAGATTTTACTGATACTGATGATTAATCTGGCTAAGTAGGCAGTTGAATAAAAATTTAAACAGGAAGTACTTCGACCATCAAATTATCGAATAGATTTTTATTCGATCTTTTGATACGATCTAATTTTGTAAATTCGATGGTCGAAGTGGGCTGAACTGCATATTCGAACATTCGAGGAATAGAAAATTTTCAGTTCGATTGAATTTCGAATCCTTCAAACGAATTTAGTAAATCTGCCCCTTAGTGTTTTAGCCAATAGACATACGCTGCACTTTTCCTAAGCAGTTTTAGCCTATAGCTGTAGCAATCCCTTTTGCAGTCACAGACACTTCACGTTTATATTTCTCCTGTTGAAAGAGAGCTGCAAGCATCCGTTATCCTCCAGTAAAATAGTACTTACCTCTGACCTTCCCACCTAAGGTCTTCAGGGCATGACCTCCTGTTCTATAATTCTGCTTCCTCTGAAATATAAACCCTCCACAACCTTATTGGACCCTTTGATGATGTTTTAGAAATATCTCCCCCTGCGAGCTAGACATATTAGGTTACTCAAGTGCATCTTGATACGCTTTATTAGAAGCAGTTTAGTAGAACTTGCTGAATACTCTCATGTTTGCTCATTTTCTTTTGCAAACCTCCCAACTGTCCCGTTTTTAGAGGGACAGTCCCTCTTTTGACAGCTCAACCAGCAGTCCCTCATTTGTACTGGAAAGTCCTGTTTTTCTCTGCAATGAACAGCCAGAAAAAGAAACAATGTTTCTAACTTACTTGGCTTTTGGCAGAGAGCCCAGAACAGCCACATCACAAAATAAGATACCTTTGTAACAATTTCAAGATAAGCAAATAAGTAATTGTAACAAGATAAGATAACAGGTGCCTTGGGAAAAGTTAGACTTAACTAACTTAAGGGCAATTCACCTTCATTAGCAAAACTGTTATAACTGAAAAAACACAGAAATATGTTCAAACTTCCATAACCTGCCAGTGCAGCAGCTTATTTGTCCTTCTTTTCATTTCCAAAATTTTGGGAGGTATGGGGTCTTAAAAACTGGACACAAAACTCTATATGCTACTCTGGTACAGGTATGGAATCATTATATGGAAACCCATTATCCACAAAGCCCCGAATTACAGAAAGGCTGTCTCCCATAGACTCCATTTTATCCAAACTTTCAAAAATTATTTCCTTTTTCTCTTTAATAATAAAACAGTAGCTTAATGTAATTGATCCAAGATATAATCAATCCTTACTGAAAGCAAAACCAGCCTATTGGTTTATTTAATGTTTACATGATTTTCTAGTATAGTAGTAGGTATGTCAATCCAAATTATTGAAAGATCCCAAAGATTTCTTGAAAGCAGAAAAGTTGGGAGAAAGTCTGACAGACCGTGGGAGAGAATTCCAGAGGAGGGGAGCAGCCAGGGGCGTAACTATAGAGGAAGCAGACCCTGCGGCTGCAGGGGGGCCCAGGAGGTATAGGGGCCCCACGAGGCCCTAATTCATATATAGTTCCAATAAATATTGGTAAAACAAATCACCCTTTAAGCAATTTCGGGGCCTGAAAAATTATTTGCTGTGGGGCCCAGCGTTCTCTAGTTAAGCCACTGGGAGCAGCTCCAGTAAGCGGTTGGGTGAGTATATAGAGATGAGTTCAGAGATGTACGGAGGGGCAGAGTTATGAAGTGCTTTGAATGTCAGGGTCATTAATTTGAATTTAATTCTGAAGGGCAGTGGAAGCAAGTGGAGGGATTGGCAGAATGGTCAGGCAGAGAAGGAGCGGTTGCTGAGGTGTATGCAGGGCGGGTCGTACCAAGTGCGGGGCCCAATTGGAACCATTTTGGCGGGGCCCCCTAAAAGGAACTTTGCTGTCTGTCGCAGGGTCACAGAGCTGGATGGGCAAATAGTGCCTGCCTTCCGCTCTGTCCAAGTGACGGCTGCCAATTGGGTATGAGGGCAGGCTGGGCAACTGGGAGAAAATGTTCCCTCATTTTGTTTAATCTATGTGCACAAAAAAAGTGCAAATTTTGGTTACCATGGATTATATATACCACATTAATGCATTACACTTGTTACTCAGTTTTATTTCTATCGAGTTCAACTGCATACTCAGCACATGTATAGAGCTGATGTATCAGAGCTCACACTGGAGTGGGGCCCCCATAAGTGCGGGGCCCAATTGGGCCAAATTGGTCCAATGTGCTTAAGACCGGCACTGGCGTGTATGAGCCTCGTGGCGGTGTTCATTATGGACTGGAGAGGTGACAGTCTATGGAGTTACAATAGTCTAGACGTGATATGACGAGAGTGAAAAAGAATTTTGGCAGCAATTGGGTGATAAATGATCGTATTTTGGATATGTTCCTTAGGTGGAAGTGACATGATTTAATAAGTGACTGGATGTGATGAGTGAATGTCAGGGCAGAATCTAGGATAACCTCAAGGCACCGGGCTTGGGGAGACGAGGTGATAATGGAATTGTTAACTATGATGGATACTTCTGGGATGTTACTAGTGTTAGTTGGAGGAAAGAGAACCATTTCAGTTTTAGAGAGGTTTCATTTAAGGTAGCATAGTGACATCAAGGTAGAGATAGCAGACAGGCAGGAAGAGATGTGAGTTAGGAGTTCTGGGTTGAGATCAGGAGATGAGAGATAGATATGAGTATCGTCAGCATAGAGGTGGTAATGGAAACCATATGAGTTGATTAATTTGCCGAGGAAGGGAGTGTTGCGGCTTAAAACCAGATTGTAGGGGGTCCAGTAGATTGTGAGAGAGGAATGAGGTTAGTCAGTTGTAGACTAGGCTGCTCAAGTAGTTTAGAGGTGAAAGGTAGCAGAGAGATAGGTCGGAGGTTGTCAAGATTGGAGGAGTCAAGAGAGGGTTTTTTCAGGATGGGGGTGGCAAGAGCATGTTTTAGTTGAGAAGGAAACAGTTGAGTTGAGAGCGAGAGATTAAATAGATGATTTAAGGCTTTGCTTAGACATGGATTGTTATTGCTGAGGAGTTTTGAAGGAATTGGATCAAGCGGGCAGGTAGTAAGGTGGGAAGAGGCCAAAAGTTTTAAGACTTTCTCATCAGTGACAGGGGTGAAGGCGAACAGGAGAGACTGGGGAGTGTGGAGGGAGGGTGGTGGAAGTCTAGGAGGGGTGGTGTAGTGTGATGTCTCTTCTGATAGTGTTGATTTTGTTTTTGAAGTGATCAGTAATATCTTGAGCAGAGACAGATGTACATGGAGGGGGTGGAGATGGGGAAAGGAGAGTGTTAAAGGTGGAGAAAAGCTGTGCCGGTTTTTTAGAAAGGGAGTTAATGAGTGAAGTAAAGTATGTTTGTTTGGCTTGGGAGAGGCTGGTTTTATAGGAGCGCAGGGCATGAAAACATTGGAGTGTTGGCTTCAATCCTCACCATGAGGGGCAGCACCACAGGTAAGGAACCACTGGCCTACAGTGGGTAGGGGGTGTGTGGAAAAGAATAAAATAGTTGAAAGCAAATAAGGGGAAATATGGAAATAAAAAAAAGTACTGTAAGTCCTAAAGGAGGCCTCTGTAGGGACCAGTGAATGGAGGAATTAAGGCAGGAAGACAATAAAAATTTGAATGAAATATTTGGGTGAGTGGGTATCTAGAAAATCTGCTCCATGGGAAAGCTTGAAAACAAGGGCCTCTTTAATGAACGGGCAGAAAGGGAATTTGCCTGTGCCTCACTAAGATATGTGCTGCAGAACTGTATTGTGGACATACAATGAGTTTACAGTCCTGGCCATTGTGGATGGATGGGGGAGGGCTCCCCTGCTTAGTGCTAACATGTTCAGGGTCAACCTTTATTAATGTACCCTTATAACCCCCTTCCCACCAGAGCAGTGCAACCAAGGCCTCTGGGTAAAATTACAGAACAGTCAAATATTTGCACCCTCTCCTGTTCCAAATGATTGCTGGGAGCTATTAAATAATTCACTGTTTTAGAACCGAAGATGCCCTTTAAAAACAAAATTCCTGTGTAAAATCAATAGAATAACAAACGTAGAAAAACAGAATTTTAAAGTAGAAAATTCCCAGTTGGTCAGATATAGAAAGCTCATTAAATGCATTTTTGTGTTAAGCTTTGCAGTTATCCCACGGTTGTTTGTAGCTGTTTACGGAATTAGACTGATTTCTGTTCCGTGAGTCTGTCCTACTTCACTGCCCAGTGCATGACTAGATATTACTGGGCCCCATAGCAAATTATCATTCAGGCCTCCAAGACGTCTTGAGGCTAACCTGTTCGTAGCAGTATTTATTTAAATTGTATATGAATTAGGGGGCCCTATATTTTGGGCTGCCCTGCAGTTGTGGGGTCTTTTTTCGCCCCTGGTACTGCCCCTGTTTTGTATCCTGGGCATTATAGGAAAGATCTCACTGTTTTGCCCTTAGGAGACCAATTGGAAGATGACTGCATCATTGCATTCACGTGGTCCTTGTCTGATGGAATTATGGAACCTGCCTGATTTTTTGGTCAATAAGGTAACAAGGAGTTCTGGAGGGGGTCAGCAGCCCATTTATACCGCTTCACACAAGGGGGAACTCTTTCAAGTGTAGCTCAGACTATCCTTGCCAGGGCCGCCATCAGGGGGGGGCAGGGGGGACAAGTGTCCAATCTTCAAAGAGCCGGGCCCCCCTTGCGAGCGCCGAAGCCGTGCTGGCGAGTGTGATGAATGCGGAAGTGCTGAACAGTCCTGAAGTGGACCCGAAGTCACGAAGTCACTAAAACAGCCGACACTCAAACCCCGAATAGCTGAAAAATACCCGATGTCACGAAAGGAGCCGACATTGAAGTCCTGAAGCAGCGAAAAGACCCCGAGTCACGAAAACAACTAATTTGCCAGTGTAGGCATCGCTAGCGTTTGCCGCACTTTGCCAGGCGAATTTTCTCCAGCGCTACGCAAATTCACTAAAGTGCGAATTTACACTCAGGTCGGCGAACGGTAGCGT
>CM044436.1:114109921-114123561 GCA_024363595.1 Xenopus borealis
AAAAAAAAAAAAACTTTTATGGGGGGCCCTGGTGCCACAGTTTTTTTTTTTTACTTCTAAGGGGGGCCCTCATCATTAATTGCTTTTTATAACTTGCATTGGGAGGTTTATCGGTTATAGAGCTGATGTCTGTGTGGTGTGGTAGGCAGGGCCCGTACAATTTTGTTTCTAATGGCGGCCCTGCATACAGGTGCATTGTGTTGCAATAGGCACAGCTACCCACAATGCTGCATTGTGGGTAAAAACCAAAGCAATTTACATCCACCATGTGCACTTTGTTACTAAATGTGTAAATTGTATGAGTAAAACAGTGTGTGTTGCATTAGCAGCAGGACTGCATCTGAGCTGGTGGAGCTGTGAGCCCAGTGGTTTCTCTGGATAATGGAGCACATACTCTTTATCTAATATCACTTGTGCCCATGACACTGGATATTTTCATGTAGGGGGTGATTGCTTTTATTGTGGCTGGTGCCTGACCTTGAGAAGTCTTCCTTCAGAGCCAGAATGGGATGTGTTCCATCTACATGCATTACTGGGAAAATCTGCAGTGTTTGCCTTGGAGATAACGTTATCCAGTGTATTCGGTTTTGTTTTTATCTTGCTGACAAATAAAACAATTGTGGGTGAATATATAGGAAGGCTGGTATTTTTTTCAAGAAAAGGTGGCAACCCTAGTCAGAGGCCCTGTGGGACTTGTGGGGTATGGGTGGATCATGGGCACATTCTGGTTGTATTGCGGCATCGCTGGGCAGATTTTGATGCATGGCCAGGCATGGAATGGCCATTGCCAACTAAATTCATCCTACTTTGTTCAGGAGACCCAGATGTTCAATTGACTAATAAAAGGGGCACCATTGGTGTGGTGTGGGGGGTGCTAACTACCTATGGGAGCCCCAGAAAGGACCCACATCTCCCCAGCACCCTCCCTACTGCCTGCAGCCATGCTGTCAAATCTAATGGTGTGTAGACATGAGAGGGAGAGGGGACAATTGTCTGAGGCCCGATGGCTGCTATATTTTAAGGGGGTCCGACTGTGCTGTGTTTCCTGGATTAGTCCCCCTTGAACTGCTGAAGTAGGAGTTGAGTTGAGCCAGAGTAGGAGCTGAGTTGTGCAGGAGAACATTTAAAAAAAAAAAAAAACCTTTGGGCTCTAATTTTTTTTTAACTTGAGGGGGGGGCTATGGCCACTGAGGTTTTTTTCTTCTTACTTGGGGGGCCCTGGCAGCTGATGTGGTGGGTCCATGGCCACAAATGTTTGTACTTGTACCAATCCCTGGCAATTGTACTTGTACTTGTAGGAGGGCCATGCCACCAATTTACTTGCACGGGTGCCCAGAAAATTTTGTTGGTGGCCCTGGGGAGGGGTTTTGGTAACCTTATGCCTCATGGCTCATTCCAGTCCCAGCCCGTTTGGATTTCACAAATCAGGACAGCGCTCCTTTTTATGTTGGTAGGTATAGAGAAAAGGACAGGCAAGCAGCAGTATTGCACTATTTGGCGGGCACTGAAGTATATTTATAGCTGTACTGACAATGATAAAACTTGGGATGCCTGGCATGGTGAATGCACTTTATGGCTTAATTCAACTGGCTACAATCCCACTATCATCAGATCACACCCCTTACGCTGATGGGCCCCCATGTCTCTTTTGGCTTCTTGATAAGAGATTATGGACAAGAAAACACTTTTTTTTTAATTTTTAAATTTGAAAATAACTTTAAAAAAAAAAAAAAATGAAAACATTTAATGAGCGAATTTTTAAAAGTTGCTTAGTTCCCCTTTAACATTTCCATTAGACAAAAAAACGAAAGGAAAATAAACTAACCTCTCCCACCCACGCACCCTTTCATTTGAATGCTTTGAATTTAGGCAAGTAAAGAATACAGACATGAGGTCACAGCTCTGTGTAATGTTGTCATCAGTCATCGGCAGGAACCCGATTATTATTACCTGGTATTTATATAGCGCCGACACATTTATGCAGCGTTTTACAGAGATTATACATCATTCACACCAGTCCCTGCCCTCGGTGGAGCTTAGACTTTGTGATTCCAGTGCATAAATAATGGAGGGAATATGAACTCGTGCTACGGGTTACTGGCGTAATGAGGGACTATAAACGTGTGTCACAGTGATAAGAATAATAGGCACGGCCATGGGCTGATTCAGCTGGATCAAAGTTACTTTTTTCCCCCTGGGTGGCTCTGTATTTACCTTCAATTAAAGGGGAACTCCAACCTAAAGCCAAATTTAGTTCAATGGAAAAAAATGCAATTCTTAACAGCTTTCCAATGTATATTCCTTACTCGTTTCCAATTGTTAAAAAGTATTTTGTACACATAATTGCTTTATGAATGCAGTATGCAGGGTTGGACTGGGGACTACTGTCCAGGGCCCCTCTCTGTCCCCCTGTCCCCCTACTGAGACGTGGCAGCCACACGCTTGCTGCGCAACAGCCAAAAAAGTTTTTTTTAAAAGAATCCAGTATTGGGTGAGGGGGTCTGGCCTGGCGGGGGTCCCTGGGGGTGGGGGCCCACCGAGTTTTTTTCAGGTATCCCGCCGGGCCAGTCCGACCCTGGCAGTATGTGTGCATCCCATTCTGTCTCTTGAAACCGTGTAGCAGAAATCAGTTTATCTCCAGGTTAATCAGCTGCTCCTGCAACATTGTATCAGAGACTGTAAACAGACAGGTACGTACTACTGCTTTCAATAGCAATTACACTGATAAATAACTTTGCAACTTTATAATTGGCTTTCATTTTTTCTTTTTCATAGTTTTTTTTTTATTATTTGCCTTCTTCTTCTGATTCTTTCCAGCTTTCAAATGGGGGCAGCTGGGAAACTGACAATATGTCTAGCCCCATGTCAGATTTCAAAACTGAGTTTAAAAAAATCTGTTTGCTCTTTTTCGAACTGGATTTTAGTGCAGAAGTCTACTGGAGCAGCACTGATGCATTTTGAAAAAAAAAAAAAATTCCCATGACAGTATCCCTTTAAATTAGGGATGCACCGAATCCAGGATTCGGTTTGGGATTCAGCCAGGATTCGTCCTTTTTCAGCAGGATTTGGATTCGTCCGAATCCTTCTGCCAAGCCCTAATTTGCATATGCAAATTAGGCGCAGGGAGGGAAATTGCATGACTTTTTGTCACAAAACAAGGAAGTAAAAAATGTTTTCCCCTTCCCACCTCTAATTTGCATATGCAAATTAGGGTTCGGATTCGGCCAAATCTTTCTCGAAGGATTCGACCGAATTCAAAATAGTGAGTTCAGTACTTTAAATAAACCCAATAGTCTGGTTTTGCTTCCAATAAGGATTAATTATATCTTAGTTGGGATCAAGTACAAGCTACTGTAAATCATTTTTAAAAATATGGATTATATAAAATGGAGTCCACCTTTCCATAATTTGGAGCTTTCCGGATAATTGTTTTCCTGGATAATGGCTCCGATACCTGTACTAGGAATTTACACTGGATTCAAAGGAAATGATACCACCGAATATCATTTGTTATTATCTCTGTTGATACTCATATTAAGTTACTAGTCTGCATGATGAGAAATGAAGATGTGCCAATGCCAAACTGTGATGCTTTAGGGTAGGGACAGACAGGGAGATTCGGGGAGATTCTGTCGCCTGGCGTTTTTAGCAGGCGACAATCTCCCCGAATTTCCTTCTCCCTGTCTGCCGATTGTAATAGGGACAAAGCGCAAGCGCCTGTGCAAACGCGGCGCGGCGATTTCCGGAATCGCCCGAAGTTTCCTCAAGAGGTATCTTCGGGCGATTCCGGAAATCGCCGCGTGTGCACAGGCGCTGGCGCTTTGTCCCTATTACAATCGGCAGACAGGGAGAAGGAAATTCGGGGAGATTGTCGCCTGCTAAAAACGCCAGGCGACAGAATCTCCCCGAATCTCCCTGTCTGTCCCTACCCTTACAAATATTCTCCCGTCAGCACAGAGACTTCTTATGTTTTTCTTGCCGACTACATGGGTGGAAATCACACAACTGCAACTGAAATGGTGCAAGAAGTGGAGAAAAAAAAAAAAAAGGTTTCTTTATGCCAGAAAATGAACGACATTGTGCGACGTTTTCTTCATCAATAATCAGTTCTCCTTGTTTGTTAATCGGGTTGCTTCTGCTACATTGTTGTTTCAGACGTCAGATTGAGAAGTAAAGCCGTAATGAGGATTCTTTATGTCTATAGCAATGACATTGATAAACTGAAATTGTGCTTAGAGTTACATTTTCTTCCATTCGTTTTCAGGTAATGTTCCCCTTTAAAGGGGTTGTTCACCTTTGAGATAACTTTTAGTATAATGTAGAGAGTGATATTTTGAGACAATTTGCAATTGGTTTTAATGTTTTATTGTTTGTGGTTTTATAGTTATTTAGCAGCTCTCTAATTTGCAGTGTCAGCAATTTGGTTTCTAGGGTACACATTAACCTAGCAACCCTGCATTGATTTGAATATGAGACTGGAATATGAATAGGAGAGGGACTAAATAGAAAGATGAGGAATAAAAAGTGACAATAACAATACATTTGTAGCCTTACAGAGCATTTGTTTTTAGATGGTGTCAGTGACCCCCATTTGAAAGCTGCAAAGAAACAGAAGAAAATTGCAAATCATTAAAAAACTATGAAAAATAAATAATGAAGACCAATTGAAAAGTTTCTTAGAATTGGCCCTTCTACAATATACTAAAAGTTAACTTGAAGGTGAACCACCCCTTTAATGTGATATCTGTAGCAATTTCATAATTTTGTGATTTTTTTTTTTTTTTTTTATAATACACAATCAGCATCTTTACATCTTGTATATCCATTTTATAAAAAAAATAATACACAAGAGCCATGAATATCCTGTAAATGATATCCATATGGCACTTGTGTGTGTGTGTTGGCATACAATTTGCCAGCACACGTTCATAACTGATAGCTTAGTTTGCACGGAACTCCGCTGCTTTGTTTATTTTAGTTGCAGAGTAGATAATGTATGTGTTGCGTTGTACAACAGTTGTTTCTGACTAGGATCTTGTTAAAGAGATACTGACACTGGAAATGAAACTCTTTTTTTACCTCTATTATAATATTGGCTTTGAAAGCTACTTCTAACTTTGCCATAAAGTATTTGCATGATGCTTTTACATTACCTGTCTGATCCCCCATGTTCCTGTATGAGGAGGCTGCCATATTTGTGCAGCAGGAGTCCGTTAGCATTAGAAACTGTAACTAACAGGCTGAGATGGGACAGTCAGGTTGGCAAAATCAGAGTGTCAGAGAGTCAGGCTTAAGAACTTCAACTAACAAATATATACAAAAACAAACGTTTCGGCAAAAAAATGATCAACATGACCTATAGGTTACGTTTAGGGGCAGATTTACTAAATTGACATGAAGAATTCGAAGTTCGATCGAAGTTTAATGAAATTCGAATCTTCGAATATGCAAATACGGCAAATTCGACCATTGGAAATTCGAATGATCCGAATGTTCGAATAAAATTTTATTCGAATATTCGATGGTCGAATAACTTCCCCTTTAAATTTTGATTTGACCACCTACTTCGCCAGGGTCAAGCTACCGAATTGGGAATCCTTAGCTGAGATCGAATTAAAAAAAAAATCGATCGATTAAAATTGTTCGAATATTCGATCGATTTAATTTTTTATATTCGAATTGCGGTAAAATCCTTCGAATTAAATAGTTGAATTCGAAGGATTTTACTTCCCCACTATTCCCATGGTCGAATTTAAAATTTTTATTTTAATTCGAAATTTGACCAATAGTAAATCTGCCCCTTAATGTACATTCATATGTTAAAATTAATTTTTTTAGTGTCAGTATCACTTTAACTCCAATGTGACCAGTATTGGACTGGCCCACTAAGGAAGCAGGAAAACTCCCAGTGGATCTAGGTGTCTGTGGGCCCATATGTTTACTAAACCGGTGGGGGGGGGGGGGTACAAATATGGGCTGTGGTTGGCTATTTGGTAGTCCCTATGTGGACTGGCAGCAGAGGAGCTTGAGGAGGGGTGACAGCCACCTGGGTTGCATAGGGCGCCCCGGCTGGCTTGGCCTAGCACTGGAATTCACTATTTGTGATTCAGCCGAATCCCTGAATCCTTTGTGAAAGATTCAGCTGAATACTGAACCAAATCCTAATCTTGATTTGCATATGCAAATGCAGGGAGGGAAAGGAAAACATTTTTTTTTACTTCCTTGTTTTTTACATATGGAAATTAGGATTCAGTTCGGCCTAGGGTTGCCACCTTTTCCTGTGGCTGAACCCGGACAGGGAGGCGGGCCCATGACCTCGGTGTGCGGGCCCGTGACGTCGGTGGGCGTGTCCGTGATGTCATGGGGCGGAGCTATAACGATGCAATCGCTGATTGGCTGATCGCTGCGTCAATCAAGCTAATCCCGCCCGGTTTCCTTATTTGGAAAACCGGGCAGGAAGTATTGACCCGGGCAGCCCTTCAAAATACCGGGCAACCCTAGTTCGGCCAGGCATAAGGATTCGGCTGAATCTGAATCCTGCTGAGAAAGGCCGAATCCTGGTCAAATCCTGAGCCAAATCTTGGATTTGGTGCATCCCTAATTATTTTGTCTTGGCTACAATCCAAAATTATGTTCTATATAACAATGACAAAAAAAAGGGAAAAGCTACATGAGAAGCAGCGAAATCCATTCTTCTTCCCTGGGGCCCCCAACTCCAACATCAGCGATGCCCTTTGTCTCAAAGTATCTCTTACAAAAGAACAGTTAGTGCATTGTGTAATTATCATTGCATATTGCTTGTATTGCTTGTAAGTGAATCCTATTTACCCCAGCTGTTGTTACGCTGCAGCTCTCACAGCCTGGGAGTTCTAGTGCAACATCATGGCTGGGTTGCAGTCAGGAATTAGTTTGCAATTTGCTTCAACGCAGATGTAGACTATAGATAAGCAATGTTAACGGTACTGCCCTAGACACAAGTCTTTGGGTGAGTTTATGTTAAATATAAACTTGAGTGTGCTCTCTGCAAGGAGATTGTTCACCTTGTGACACATTAATGAGATGTGGGCAGACCCGGACTGGCAATCTGTGGGTTAGGGCAAATGCCAGAGGGGCTGCTATAAGGTCCCATAGAAAGTCAGTATTTAGTGGGCTGGTGGGGACTGTTTGGGCCTCTATGATGGATGAGTGGGCCTCTGTGTACCTGAAATGCCAGGGCCTATTTTGATTCTCAGTCCGGACCTGGATGTGGGGACCTCTAGGTAGGGTTGCCACCTCAATGTCTCAATGTCTTAAATATATTGATAATGGGTTGAGTGCAGAGGACCTTTTGTATTTGTCTATATGTATTTTAGGGTTGCCACCTTTTCCTGAAAACAATACCGGCCTTCCTATGTATTTATCTTTTTTTCCTATTAATAACATTGGGATCAACCTTTAAAAATACCGGCCAGGCCAGCAAAATACCGGCCAGGTGGCAACTCTACCTCTAGGCTACATTCACATGCTCCCCCCCCCTTCTAGGCTACTGCTGGGTCTGGATTGATGCATTAAGATCCAGGCATGGACCCAAGCTCTCTATACTGGGTCAGGTTCACAGCGCCGGTGATCTGCACTTATGCACCTTGCCTACCTTCTTCTCCCAGACAATGCAGCACAAATAAAAATAAATGTTAAAAGAAATAGTAATAATAATTAAAAAAAACTAGATGGTTCCCTGATCACATTGGGTCTGTGCATTAATCTGCTCCTGTGTTCTCCCTGCAGTGGCGTAATTACCATTCAGCAAATGATCAAGGACCCGTTCCACTCTGCATCCTCTGCCTGTTTCCCCGAATTCTTGGCATATATTAGGGATTAGGGTGAACTCAGCTCACTTGCAACTTGTGGGGACCCACTGTCTCCAGGGTCAAACTGGATCATTAGGGCTCACCAGGGCAGCAACCTGAAGGGCCCTCCTGGCAGTCATGGGGCCCCCCATTCCCCATTGCACACATGCACAAACACAGCCAATCTTGGGAGCCCGTCTAGACTGCTGGGGGCCCATTAGGACTGGGACCCACCAGGTTTTTTTCAGGTGTCCCGCTGGCCAGGCCCGGACTGGCAATATGTGGGTTAGGGCAAATGCCAGAGGGGCTGCTATAAGGTGCCATAGAAAGTCAGTATTTAGTGGGCTGGTGGGGGCTGTTTGGGCCTCTATGTGAGCTGATTGGGCCTCTGTGTACCTGAAATGCCAGGGCCCTGTACTCGCGTTGGTTTCCACCAGCTACTCCAAACAATACAGGAAAAGAAAGAAGTTCCTAGGCTCAGTGCATTCCAAACTCACATCTCACTGCGAGCATGGTTATATAGAGAGATCATTCCCTGGGAGAACAGGGCTCAGCCCAGGAAAGTTTCATTAAGGGAGGGACCCTGGACTCCAGCAGATGGGCTTGCTGGCCATGCATGAATGGGAATGAGTCCAGGGGGGAGAGAAAGGACAAAGGCAGAGCAGGGAGGGGAGTGAAGACAGAAATGGGAGGGAACTCTATAGATCCCACATATCCTTATGTGTTTGTACACACACTTATCATGTATAAAAAATAAATCCAGGCATATTTTTCCTGCACTCACTGTTTGTTTAGTACTATCGAATGCCTGCGTGTCAGGCCACGTACACATGGATGCCTGTCGCTTCTCCATCCGCCTCATGTTGGGGCGTAGCTAGAGACGAGAGATGGTAGCCAGGGATAAACGGTTTCTGCAAACATAGTGTCGGCATTTTTGGGGAGGAAACTGTTTGTCCTGTGTCACACTTGGCGTCTGCGCCCCCCCCCCCCATGAGATGTGTTTTTTTTTATCTGCTTGTGGTTCATGTAGCACTTAAAGGATAAGTAAAACTTTAAAATAAGTGAATATAAAATTAATGAGGGTGCTATTCTAAGCACTTTTGCAATGTACAGTCATTATTTATGTGTTTGAATTCCAGGATATTAAAGGATACATGTACTGTTAACATGATTTGATTTTGTTGCAACAGCGCCACCTGCTGGTCATTTCCCACCAGTCTCACCACCAAGTAGTCAAGGAAGTTGTCAGGAGAAAAAAAAAAGAGGTTGCTCTGATGTTCTTCTGCTTAGGAAAGATTTGAGAAAGGTTTCTCATTTTATTTCCCAAAATTAATTCATATTAATAGTACATGTATCCCTTAATATCTCAATAAATAAATAATGAATGTACACTGCAAACATGCTTAGAATAATGCCATAATCAATTTTACATGCACTTATTTTCAAGGTTTACTTATCCTTTAAGTGTGAAATTCCCTTAGTCTGCCCTGTGGCGTTGGCTGATGCTGGCAGTTTGTGGATTCTGGCAATTGCCAGAGGGACATGTTGTAGGATGACTATTTATTGGGCCTATGGGGGCTGTTTGGCTCTGTGTTATCATCAGGGCTGCCATCAGGGGGGGACTGGGGGGACAAGTGTCCCGGGCCAGGGGCTGAAGGGGGGCCCGGCAGTGCTGCATTTTCCCAAGAGCAGGGCCCCCCTTGCCAGCGCCGAGCCGATGCGGAAGTGCCGAACAGACGCGAAGGAGCCGACACTTAAGACCTGAAGTCATGGACATACCTGAAGTCACGAGGAGCCAGCGCTAAAGAAAATACCTGAAGTCAAGCAAGTATACTGAAGTCCTGAAGCCATGAGTTCAATTCCACCAACACCAATGTGGATTTTTTTTTTTTTTAATCCCCTGGCCTCAAATGTTTTCTTTTAATACTCTATAGGCCCCTGTCACCAATTTTTTATTTTATGGGGCTCCAATAATTTTTTTTTTAACTTGTTAACGGGGGCCCTGCCACCAATGTTTAAAAAAAATATTTTTGGGGCCCAATTTTTTTTACTTGTAAGGGGGGCCCTGTCGCCAATGTTTTATTAAAAAAATATTTTTGGGGCCCCAATTTTTTTTTAACTTGTAAGGGGGGCCCTGTCGCCAATGTTTTATTAAAAAAAAATTTTTGGGGCCCCAATTTTTTTAAACGTATGAGGGGCTCTGGCACCAATGCTTTAAAAATGCTTTTATGGGGGGGCTTGCACCAATTTTTTTTTAACTTATAAGGGAGCCCTGGGGGGGGGTTTACTTTTTTAGCACTGATGTCTGTGTGGTCTTTTTAACTTTGATGTGGATTCGGCGGGGATTCGGGCGGGGCTTAGATGCCTGGGTGGGCGGAGCAACAATTTTGTTGTGCGGGGCCCCGTGATTTCTAATGGCGGCCCTGGTTATCATCACTTGTTATCATCATTTAACATCTGCTGCCACTGAAATGCGACGGTCCCACAATGCGATTGGATTTGAGTTTTAAAGGGAAAATGCTTTGCAGCATATAAGTGGATCTGACTTGTTTCATAGAAATGGGTTAGAAACCACAGAAGTGTGCAATGTGGGCTGAAGAGTATTTTTTATCCGTGAGAAACTGGGTTGTCGGGACAAAGCTGAAATTCCATAGAGTCTGTGTTGCTACTAAATATCAGCATCAGGTCAAAGGGCACTGATGATTTGAAGTCACTAACGATGTCTCTGATATGCCCCCTGGTGACCATCTTTTCCAAGGACACATAGCTGTAATGCAGCAGCCAGCACTGACCTAGTAGTTACGTGTTGCTCCAACAACTTCTAGTTTATCCATAACTGGAAGGATGGGAGAGGCCAGGGTCAGACCGGGCCTGCGGGGCCCACAAGAGCTGGGGGACCCACCAGGTTTTTTCTCGCCAGTCCAGTCTGATCGTGGTCGACCGAAGTTGTTGCCCAGACCCGCTACCTGCCAAATGCGTGCATACCTCCCAACTGTTTTTGGAGGGACAGTCTCTCTTTTGAAAGCTCAACCTGCAGTCCCTCGTTTGTACTGGAAAGTTCCTCTTTTCTCTGCACTGAACAGCCAGAAAAAGAAACAAAGTTTCTAACTTAATTGGATTCTGAGCCAAGAACACATAACAGTTGCAAATAAGATACTTTGTAACACTTTTGAGATAAGAAAATAAATAAGTGTAACAGGAGAAATATTTTCAGGCTTTCATAATCTGCCAAATTTTGCAAAATGAACATGGTAATTAGGGGGTGTGGCCACAAAATGGGCAAGGTCAAAAATGTAGCCCCTCTTATTTCTTCCAAAATGTTGGGTGGTATATGTGTGCACATGCAGTACGGGGGGCAGGTAGGGTTGGTATTTTACCGGCCTAGCCGGTAAAACACCTGCCAAGGCAGGTATTACAAATTTACCAGCAATGTAGCTGCTGGTAAATTTGTAATACCCCTAAAAAAGGCCCTTGTCCTGCCCCCAATCCAATGAAAATTCCAATTAAAACGCTATGGCTCCGCCTTCTGTGACGTCATACCATGCCCCTTTGCCATAACATCCGCCCCTTTTGTTCGCGCCCTCACTGCTGGCCGGTAAAAAGGTTCCTAAAAGGTGGCAACCCTACGGGCAGGTCGGTGGGGAACCCGGCAGGAGACCTTCAACAGCTACCCAATGGGCCCTGGGCCCCCTAATCCAACCCTGGGAGAGGCTTAAAGGAAAATGATATACCAATATGCCACCTGAGGCGGTCTTTTTGCCGCCCTCCCCACGCACTCACCTTTTCAGTGCCTGGATAGGGTATGGGGCATTTTTGCCGCCCCTGGCAACCAGGGGCGGCGCTGCCGCCTGAAGCGAGTGGCTCAACTCGCCTCATTGGTGGAGCGCCCCTGACTATACCCCTGAAACAATATAGGTCTGTATAAAAAGATACTGCATAAAACAGTATTTCTGGTCAGCTGATCTCTTCCTGTTACAGTTACAGCTGCGGTATTTCTGGTCAGGTGATCTCTTCCTGTTACAGTTAGAGCTGCAGTATTTCTGGTAAGGTGATCTCTTCCTGTTACAGTTAGAGCTGCAGTATTTCGGGTCAGGTGATCTCTTCCTGTTACAGTTAGAGCTGCAGTATTTCTGGTCAGGTGATCTCTTCCTGTTACAGTTAGAGCTGCAGTATTTCTGGTCAGGTTATCTCTGCCTGTTACAGTTAGAGTTGCAGTATTTCTGTTGCTCAATTATTAATTTTGGGGGTATAGTTTTCCTTTAAGCTGGCCATACATTATTAGAGCCACTTGTTTGGTGAGGTCACCTAATAAACAGATCTTTTACTGATACGGCTAACTTGAGGTGGAAAATATTGGGCTGATCTGATCCTGTGGCCCTTGGGCCAACGTCCTCATTGAGGACAATGTCAACTAGCAGATGCAGACCTTGCTCTAAAGGAAAAATTAAACCGCCGTTATCGAAATTTGGCTGATGTCAGCTAAATATTGGTTGGTGGGCCCTTCGGAGTTTTTGAAGCGCCAGTATCAACAGCTTAAAGGAACAGTAACACCAAAAAATGTATGTGTTTTAAAGTAATGAAAATATCATGTTCTGTTGCCCTGCACTGGTAAAACTGGTGTGTTGCTTCAGAAACACTACTATTCTTAAAGGAACAGTTCAGTGTAAAATAAAATCTGGGTAAATAGAAAAATGTATCTGATATAGTTAGTTAGCCAAAAATGTAAAAAGGCTGGAGTGACTGGATGTGTAACATAACAGCCAGAACACTACTTCCTGCTTTTAAGCTCTCTTGGTTTCCACTGATTGGTTACCAGGCAGTAACCAATCAGTGACTTGAGGGGGGCCACATGGAACATAACTGTTGCTTTTGAATCTGAGCTGAATGCTGAGGATCAATTGCAAACTCACTGAACAGTTATGTCTCATGTGGACCTCCCTTAAAGTGGCTGATAGGGATGGGCGAATTTGACTCGTTTTGCTTCGCTGAAAATCAGCTGGTGGTGAAAATTTGGCAAAACACATTAAAGCCTATGGCCGGCAAAATATTTTATGCGTTATTTTTTTTCTCCCATTGAAGTCAATGGGCGTCGTTTCTGCGGTGAAACTTAGCCAAAATTTGCTCATCCCTAGTCACTGACTAACTCAGAGTTAGAGAGCTGAAAAGCAGGAAGTAGTGTTCTGTTCTGTTACACATCCACTCACTCCAGCCTTTATACATTTTTGGCTAATTAACTATATTAGATACATTTTTTTATTTTGCACAGCTGATCTATTTACCCAGTTTTTATTTTTACTCTAAACTGATCCTTTAACAGCAGCGGTGTCCTACTATTGCCATTTAAGAACCACGATGCTCACTGCAGTCTGATTCCCAGTGGGTGGTGGGAAATGTAGTCCGTAAACAGCTGCTGCGCAGTATCCACCATCCAGCGGGAGTCAATGAGTTAACAGGCACCTGCTGTGTGTTTACAGGAGAACCACTCCTGTCTCAAAGAGATAACAAAGAGCAAAAGCACTTAAGGGTAAGTAAACATTTCTAGATGTTTGAAGGAACTGAGATTAGAGGAGGAGGGAGGGATCCACATGAAGCTATGTACAATAATATTCATTGTCTCTGCAATGTTATAAATACTTCCATAACTGAATGTTGACTCTGTATTCCTGATTCAGATCTACCTGCTGGCCCAGGGAGCTGACATACGCAGTGCATTTGATCCCTGTGCTGCTCCTAGGGAGGATAGCAGTAATCATGTGTCATTTTCAAGCAGTCTGTTGATGTATATATATATATATATATATATATATATATATA
>CM044436.1:114131683-114171546 GCA_024363595.1 Xenopus borealis
GTGCAGACTCTAAACTGATACAATTTTGCAACATTTAGTTGATCCATTTCTCAGCAGCAAATCTGGAGTATTAGCAACTATTGTATCAAGTATAACAGCTGCCTGTAATGAAACCCAGATATTCTGCTCAGCAGGGACAAAGATAAGAAATGGATCACCTAAGTCAGTGATCCCCAACCAGTAGCTCGTGAGCAACATGTTACTCTCCAACCCCTTGGATGTTGCTCCCAGTGGCCTCAAAGCAGGAGCTTATTTTTTAATTCAAGGCCTGGAAGCAAATTTTAATTGCATAAAAACCAAATAAAGTCAAGTCAATTAGAGTCCCCTGTAGGCTGCCAGTCCACACCAAATAGCCAATCCCTGCCCTTTTTTGGCACCCATAGGAAATGTTTCATGATTGTGTTGCTCCCAAACTGTTTTTACATTTGAATGTGGCTCACGGGTTAAAAAGGTTGGGGACCCCTGACCTAATGTATCAATTTAGAACCATTTACGGCAGGGGAGTCCAAAATTGTCTGTGGGCCACACATGAAATACACAAACACTTTTGATTTGTAAAAGTAAAGAAAATACACATAAAATAACTACAATACCAGTTGGATAACCAGATGGAGCTATACACTGGAATATGGGACACCTGGATATTAAATAGACTTATTATTATATTATTATTAATAACTGTCCCCTCTACTACCAGGTACCAAGTAGTGGCAGCGGTGGGCCCACAAGGTCCGGGGGAACTTAGTGTTTCAAGGTGGGCCGCATTCATATCCATCCTGGGCTGCATGTCTGTAATAATAAAACAGTAGTTTCTACTTGATTCCAACTAAGATATAATTAATCCTTATTGGAAGCAAAACCAGCCTATTGGGTTTATTTAATGTTTACATGATTGCCTAGTAGACTTAAGGTATGAAGATCTAAATTACAGAAAGATCCATTATCCAGAAAAATCCAGGTCCTAAGCATTCTGTATAACGATCCCATACCTGTATAACGTCTGTGCTCACACGGGGAGGGGGGCAGGTGCCTGGAGTAGCAGCTCTGGTGAACCTCAGATACCCCCTGTCCGACCCTCTGTGTTTGCATCAGAAGCTCAAGCATTTTTAAAGGGGAACTATGAAAATTTTATATAAGCTTCCTCATACTGAAATAGGAAACTTTCTAAATACAACCATTTAAAAACTTCTGTATTGTTTCTGAAATAATCAAGTTTATGTTCAATATTCCTCTCTCTTCATCTTCATTCTGTCTTCATGCAGCAGTTGGGTGTCAGATATTCATTGACAGTTACATCCAATATATCTTATAGGGGGGGGGGTTCCTTTCCTAGCTGATGTATTAGAGCTCACTCACTGATTCCAGTACAAACAAAATCTAACAAAATAACTGCCTTTTGCACAAATCCTGCATGTAGAGAGACATGATGTCTGGTGAGTTTAATAGAGTGAGCTCTAATACATCTTCTAGGCAAAAGGAGCCTCCCTATAAGATATATTGGATCTAACGGTCAATGAGTATGAAGAGAAACAGATGCTGAGAGAAATAGTACAGATACAGTAAACTTGATTATTTCAGAAATGGTACAGAATGTTTAATTTATTGTATTTAGAACAGTATTTCAGTATGATGAAGCTTATATTAAATTTAGTTTTTTACGATAGTTCCCCTTTAATACAATGTAATACTGAGGCTGGCATGCAACATTCCATAGGGCGGCAGGGGCCACATTTGCAAACAACAGACTATAGATGAGCTCAGGGTCGGACTCAGGGGGACCGGGGCCCCCCTTCAGACCCCCGGACCCCACAGCTGCGGCAGTGCCACTGAGCTACAAGAGGAAACGTTCAGTAAAATGATCATCTTAGTGAATTAGTGTAGTTACGTCCCTTCGTCGGTGCGCAATTTTCGCCAGGGACACTGTTAGTAAATTGGCGAAGTTGCTAAATTTCGTCACACTGGCAAATTATCGCTAGCATTAGATGCTTTGCACTTTAGTGAATTTGCCCCTAGGTGTGAGTGTTTCCACTAATTACATGGGTGTAATCCTTTGGGAGGGAGGTGGGGACAGAGGACTCCGGTTTCAGGGCACCCTTTGGGCGTATCCGGCCCCGGATATCAGGCTCATCCAACTGTGGCCCTAGGACCTAATTATTGGATCTCAATGAGAGGAATACAGGAGCTTATGGATCTTACTGAATGATATCAGGACACTTTTTGGAAAGATAATTGTTGGGGAAGCCCATCAGAGGGCCACATACACAGGACAAGACTCTGCCTACATTGTCCTGGATCATTGCTCCTGGATCATTGCTGCTATTGACAAGCTGAAACTTTAGGCTTGTGCAATAAGTTCACTATATAGAATATGGCATAATAATAACATTTTTATAGTTTAGTTTTCTTTTTAAGGAGAACTAAACCCCCCAATAAAGGCAAAGCGGCGGAGCTTATCAGTGACATCTTCCGGATCACCAACCACTCTTCTTTCCCTTCGGCAATTTCCATCACTGTTGGTGCATGCGCAGTTGCTACAAACCAGAAGACTACTCTGACGGAGCATGTGCCAATACAGCGCTCACTTACAGACGGAGACCGCAGATTCAGAAAGTGGCGCTCGTGAGCTCCGCTGCACTTACTCTGCGATATGTGAGCAAACTGTTAAAGGGAAATGTCAGGGGTAAGTAACTATGTGGGGGGGGGAGCAGGGAGGGGGATACCCTAGGGTAGGGACTTTTCTTATTTGGGGGGTTAGTTCTCCTTTAAGGCAAGATGGTGTCAGGCAGTAATTATGGGACAGTAAGGTGAGTAGGTGTTGGGGAAGAGGCTAATCACAGAGGCCCAACTAGTGAGTGCATTGTTTCCCATGCAGCCCCTGAGCAGAGTTTCCCATACGTGAGTGCTTTGTTCCTATCCTAGAGCCTGTCAGCAATAGTGACATGGGGAAGAAATGGGAGATAGAGGAACAAAGGCTTGAAGCACTCAGGGTGACAAATGATGACAGGGGTAGCCTTGTCTGCGGCTCATAAACGTGAGCTGCTGAATGGAGACTGCAAGGCAGGAAAGGGTAAATATCCCCTGTGTGTGTGTGTATATATATATGTGTGTATATATGTGTGTGTTTATATGTGTCTGTGTGTGTGTGTATATGTGTGTATGTATATGTGTGTATGTATATATATATATATGTGTGTGTATATATGTGTATATATGTGTGTGTGTATATATATATGTGTGTATATACTGTATGTGTGTATATGTGTGTGTGTATATATGTGTGTATATATATGTGTATATATGTGTGTGTGTATATATATATGTGTGTATATATGTGTGTATATATGTGTGTGTATATTATTTGCAATGTAAACAGTGTTATTTAGAATAAAAACTACATCATAAAATCATGACAGAAGCCATTTAAAGGAGAAGGAAACCCTAAAAATGTATGTGAACTTACTGCACCAGCCTAAGGTTTCAGCATGTCAATAGCAGCAATGATCCAGGACTTGAAACTTGTCACAGGGGGTCACCATCTTGGAAAGTGTCTGTGACACTCACATGTTCAGTGGGCTCTGAGCAGCTGTTGAGAAGCTAAGCTTAGGGGTCGTCACTAATTATCCAGCAGCAGAATATGAGGTTGGTCTGTAATATAAGCTGATGCTACAGGTTTGCTGATTATTAAATTCTGATGCAGCTAATTGCACTGGTTACTAATTATCTGTATTAATGACTAATCAGCCTTATATTGTGACTATATTTCTATGACACTATCAGGTGTATATTGTGAGTGGGTCCCTAAGCTCAGTAAGTGACAGCAGCACAGAGCATGTGAATCAGTAGAAAAGAAGATGGGGAGCTACTGGGGCATCTACTGGGGGGACACAGATCTTTACTGCTAAAGGGCTGTGGTTGCCTTGGGCTGGTACACAAGCACAAAACATCATGTACAACATTTATACACACTTCTTTAGTTTAACTTTCCTTGTCCTTTAATCAAGTCACCTGAGACACATCTGCCCTTGTGTATAAAAGGAATGCTACACTATATTTGGCTGCAAATCTCCGGAACTAACGGCAGAGGATACTGGGAGTTGTAGGTCTACATTGAACCAAACAGAAGACCCTTTTTTAAAATCTCTGCAGTTTTTCTGTTGCAAGAGAGGGAGTGCCGGAGCTGGGTCTGGGCCCGGCGGGTCCCCATTGGGTTGTCCAGCCACCCTAGTCCGACCCTGATTCGTGGTTTCAGAGGAATTGTGGTTTCTAAAAGATCCAACACAAAAATTTGACCTTTAATAAATGGCCCTTCTATTCATCCTTTGAACCTCCATCTACGTTTCTCTGCTTATTCCTACTCCCCTTCTCTCATTCACTTTTCACTCTGAGGAATGCCGATGTCTGACCCCTGTGATAATAAAAACCTTCTCCCGAGTGTCTATGAGCATCTGTACATACTGAATAAATGTGACGAGATATAAGCGGAATCAGCAGCGCAAAAAGAACGCAATGAGCAACTAGAACCTGCTAGAGCCATGTAGTCTCTTTCCAAGCCCCACTCACTGGCCTGGACCTATTATAATTCTCCCATTTGCATTTGTTTTATTAGTCAGGGGCCGCTGTCCCATCATTCTTTGCTCTCTGTGTCACCCATTTGGGCTGGAAATAGAATGAGATATGGGAGGCTGAATATTTTCTTTTCTGGATAGAGATGTGAGCAGGGAAGAACTTTTTTCGGGGGCCCGCAGAGAAGTCATTCTATACAGAGAGGGACATAGAAATAACCTTATGTCTTTTCTGAAGGGGGTTAAACCTTGTCCCCCACAGGCTTCAATGGCACAGGGCACCCCCACGTCTCAGCAGTAAGGATGCCCATGACGTGGCAGTGAGGGGGTTGTGTTGGAGACTCAGTAATGGAGAGGTCAGATGCTTCTGGGCTGCAGCCAAGCTGTTTATCTACCCATTGAAACTTGGCGTTTACCCTCATGGACTTCTCTGTGAGAACATTCCATCCGGGGAGAAATGTGATTTAATGTGACTTTAACTTCTCCCAGTCCCTCTCCCTCTTTCCTGTCACTTTCCATACGTCCCTCACTTCCCACTCACCCCGTCCCGTCTCTCTTCCTACTCATTTCTGATCATTTTTTTTTAAACTCTTTTATATATACCAATTTTTCAAAGGAAAAGGGCAAAGGGGCACAAGGAGGGGGGGGAAGACATTTTTACTGCTTCCATGTATATGTAACAGTCGGCACCCAATACCAGAACAGTTGCCAAGCACCCTGGTCTCGGCTCGGCTTCACCAGTAGTGTGACCGCCTTTGGCTTTGGGAGGAGCCCTCAGCTTACTCGGATGCCACCTGGACTTAACGAGAGGTGCAAGGCGAGGAGTTCTGGCTAGCAGAGGGGAAAACTGTTAAACAAAGTCTTTGGGCAGAAGGTCATGGTACAAGGCTTCAGGAAAATAAGTAGTCAGATAAAGCCGGGTCGAGGCAGGCGGAGAACAAACGTAGTCAGGCAGGCAAGGGTCAAAACCAGGAAGTCAATCAGGAGGGTTAGGCAGAATCTGCGTCAGATATCAAGCAGAGGTCAGGAGACAGAAGTCAGGATAAACGTTAGGGATGCACCGAATCCAGGATTCGGTTCGGGTTTCGGCCAGGTTTCTGTCTTTTTCAGCAGGATTCGGATTCGGCCTGATTTGCATATGCACATTAGGACCAGGGAGGGAAATCACGTGACTTTTTGGCACAAAACAAGGAAGTAAAAAATGTTTCCCCCTTCCCACCCATAATTTGCATATGCAAATTAGGGTCCGGATTCGGTTCCGTATTCGGCCGAATCTTTCGGGAAGGCTTCACGGGTTCAGCCGATCCAAAATAGTGGATTCGGTGCATCCCTAATAAACGTAAAGCCAGGCAGGGTCAAACACAGGAAATCAGAACAGGACAGGCAGCTTTTAGCACAAGGTACAAGGCACCAGGACGAAGCCTATAATGGGCACTAACAGGAAGCCCAAATAAGCTATTTATACATTCAAATTTGGCGCCATTGCGAGCTGATGTAATTGTGTTGGCATGCCTGCGCCTTTAAATTAAGGAAGTACGTGCTGCGCGCACCCTGCGCCCCTACCGTCCCCCCACTAGACTACCAGGGTGAGTTATCACAGTATATTGCATGTGAAATCATGTCATCTTGACCACATAGAAATAAAACAAAGATGAAAAGAAAAATAGAGAGAGAGAGAATGCTATGGTTTCAACCACCAACTACCAGGGGAGCAGGGGGTGCAATTGCCGCTGGAGATGCTAGGAGAACTCCAATGTGCAATTCATAGGGGGAGAGCCCAATAGGGGGGCCCAGGTGCCAGTCCTGCACCAGGGCCCACCAGCTAGAGGTGCCACCTGGCCGGTATTTTTGATGGTTGATCCCAATGTTATTAATAGCAACCCTACCACCAGCGAGTAGTTACGCCACTGACCACTAATACTAAAACTTTAGAAGAATTTCTGTTTTCAGGCCATGGCTTGTCTACATTTCACTTGACTTGCACACATTTAGGAACTATCACTTATTCAATTTAAAGGGATACTGTTGTTTTCAAAATACATGTGCTGCTACAGTAGACTTCTGCACTGAAATCCATTTCTCAAAAGAACAAACAGATTTTTTTATATTCAATTTTGAAATCTGACATGGGGCTAGACATATTGTCAGTTTCTCAGCTGCCCCCAGTCATGTGACCTGTGCTCTGATTAACTTCAATCACTCTCTTTACTGCTGTACTGCAAGTACCCTTTCCCCCCCCCAGCAGCCTAACAACAGAACAATGGGAAGGTAACCAGATAACAGCTCCCTAACACAAGATAACAGCTGCCTGGTAGATCTAAGAACAGCACTCATGGTTGGGGCAGAAGGGCAGATTTGGGGAGATTGAGTCTCTGGCAACTAATCGCCTCTTCTGCACAGTGACAATCTCCCCGAACTGCCTTCCGTCTGCTTGAATGAAGACTCGCCTGTGCTAACGCATTCTCAACGATTCAATTTATGAAGTTGCCCTCACGAGGAAACTTCGGGCGACTTCGGAAATTGAAGCACCGTGAGTGCATTAGCGCAGGTGATTCTTCATTCAAGCAGACGGAAGGCAAGAAGAAGGCACTTCAGGGAGATTGTTGCTGCGCAGAAGAGGCAATTAGTTGCCAGGCGACTAAATCTCCCCAAATTAGCCCGTCTGCCCAACCCTCAATTGTAAAAGCCAAGTCCCACTGAGACTGATTCAGTTACATTAAGGCTTGTGGCACACGGGCAGATTCAGGGAGATCGCCTGGTGACTAATCGCCTCTTCTTCTGGGTGACAATCTCCCCGAACTGCCTTCCGATGCCATACCGCTGGCTTGAATGAAAAGTCGCCAGCGGTATGGCATTCGCAGTGCTTCGTTTTCCGAAGTTTCCTCATTTCCCCGAATCTGCCCATGTGCCACAAGCCTAAGTAGGAGAAATAACGGCCTGCCAGAAAGTAGTTCCTTCCAAAAGTGCATGTAAGACGCACTGGGAGATTCTGGCGATCTCTTATCTCGCAGCGCGTCTCTCCTCGTCTGGGTTCCCTGTCTAAGACGCCAGCGTCTTCACACCGAGCATCATGACGTCAACAGGGGGCGCCGTATTTGAATTTTGGTGCCAAAAACGCCTTTAAAGCTCCAGTCCTCCACTTTGAAGATGCCCAAGCTGGTTCCAGTTTTACTGTTCCTGCCGAAGAGTTTATTTGTGATCTGAATTCTGGTTTTCGACTCCTGCCAGATTTATTGACTTAGATCATTGCTGCCTGCCTTGACCTCTTCGCCTGACTTCGACTACTGGGCCCTAAGGTACCATCACTACACAAGGTTCCCGAACGAGATTGTTACAGTGCAGGTACAAGTCACATGACTGGGGGCAGCTGGGAAACTGACAATATGTCTACCCCATGTCCAATTTCAAAATTAAATATAAAAAAATCTGTTTGCTTTATTGAGAAATGGATTTCAGTGCAGAATTCTGCTGGATCATCACTATTAACTGATGCATTTTGAAAAAAAAACATGTTTTCCCATGTGTGCCATTGCTTTGAGTTTTTGTTATTTCTTCCATTTTCTGAATTTCTTCAGTAAGGAGAATCCAGTCTTTTCCATCATAGCTTTTGCAGCTTGTAACATCAAAAGTATTGATTTCAATAAGAAATCATTTGAGATCTTTTCCTGCGTAATCTTCTCTATTGTTATTATTAGTGATGGGCGAATTCCCGCGATTCAACGCAGGCAAATAAATTTCACGAAACGCCAGCAAAATTTCGCCTGGCGAAAATTCGCTGGTGTCTCGTTCTATTTTTTTGACCCTGGCAATGGACGCTCACATGTCATTAGGACATCTCCAACATTTGTCCTGTGATTCAGGAAACAACCGTTCTGACGATACTTCTTCGTTGGGTTCACTTTCTCATAAAAAAAAATCTAATACTTTTCCCCAGCTGTTGGTAAACTACAACTCCCAGCAAAACCCTAGAGGACAATGTTGTTATCTGCTCAACAGCAGCATCTGTGCTCTAATGGCTGGGGCTATGGAAGCAGCTGAAGGAGGGCAATTCTGGGTACCGGCAATAGCAAATAATACACAGTCATCCTCTTCTTAGACATCGCTGCTACATCTCTGTTTATACAGCAGCAGAAAGGCAGTTTCCATTGCAACGAACTGAGAAATGTCTTTAATACAAAAGGCAGAATGTGTGTCCATCCCCATAGCTATTTATTGGGCTCCTGCTGAACACAGGTTTATATTTACCTCTAGAGTGAGAGGGACACCCAGTGGTCATAGTCCATAACTGCAAGTTGTTTGTGTTGTGCAGCAATAATGACACTCGGTGGTCACTAAAAATATTGCAGCCAGAGTTCATAACGCATTGCGGGACCAGTTTCATGTATATGAAAGACTTGTAAAAATTAACCAGGTCATTGGAATAAAAAGTGAACTCACCCTGTCACATGGGGGGCCCAGGTGCACATGCCCCAGATCTTCAGCTTGTGGAAAAACACCAAGTTTAGGAAACACCAGCACTTTAGGAGGGAACTGCTTTCTGGCAGGCTGTTGTTTTTTCTTCTCAATGTAACTGAATGTGTCTCAGTGGGACATGGGTTTTACTATTGAGTGTTGTTCTTAGATCTACCAGTCAGCTGTGATCTTGCAGCAAATCCACTATTTTGAATTCGGCCGAACCCCCAAATCCTTTGCGAAAGATGAATACTGAACTGAATCCAAATCCTAATTTACATATGCAAATTAGGGGTGGGAAGGGGAAAACATTTTTCACGTCCTTGTTTTATGACAAACAGTCACAAGAGTAACCTCCCGCTGCTTACATATGCACATCAGGATTCAGATTCGGTTGGGCTGAAGGATTCGGCCAAATCCAAATACTGCTGAAAAAGGCCAAATCCTGGCCGAATCCCGAGCCGAAACCTGTATTTGGTGCATCCCTACTTGTAACTCAACCTACGATTAAGTGCCCCATGTAAGCACAAAATGCCACAGGCTTTATTATGTTAAAGGATATCGAAAGTTTTTAATAAACTAATGGTCATCCATTGACTGAGGTTCAGTTTGTGCTAGCCAGATCCGGACTGATAATTAAAATAAGCCCTGGCATTTCAGGTACACAGAGGCCCAATCAACCCACAGAAAGGCCCAAACAGCTCCCACCAGCCCACTAAATACTGATTTTCTATGGCACCTTATAGCAGCCCCTCTGGCATTTGCCAGAGCCCACAGATTGCCAGTCCAGGACTGGTGCTAGCCCATTCTTACAAGGACTATTTCATGTATAAAAGGTCAGACTGGGGGGGCCGGGAAAAAGCCTCCAAATCATGGATCTGAGTGCGGATCTGGGCTGGCAGGGCCCACAAGAGCAGGCGCCCACCAGGTTTTTTCCCTGTGTCCTGCCTAGGGTTGGCACCTTTTCCAGAAAAAAATACCGGCCTTCCTATATATTTATCTTTTTTTCCTATTAATAACATTGGGATCAAACATCAAAAATACCGGCCAGGCCAGTAAAATACCAGCCAGGTGGCAACCCTAGTCCCGCCAGCCCAGTCCAACCCTGCATGTATATGTAACCCTTTTTTTGCTACATTGCCCCCAGATGAGCCGTCATAATAGATGTAGACAGGGTAGATGTGATTGACCTGTAACTCTCAACAAACATAATTGCTGAAAACAATGGAGGGAAAGTGGTTCTTCATGGGCAGCAGTGGTTCTTTAAGGATAAGTAAACCTTACAAATAAGTGACTGTAAAATTGATGAGGGGACTATTCTAAGCACTTTTGTCATTTACATGCATTATTTATTTTCTTTTTATTCCAATATATTAAAGGGATACTGTCATCGGAAAAAAAAGGTTTATTTCAAAATAGTGCTGCAGAATTCTGCATTGAAATTCATTTCTCAAAAGAGCAAACAGATTTGTTTATATTTAATTTTGAAATCTGACATGGGGCTAGACATTTTGTCAATTTCTCAGCTGCCCCAAGTCATGTGATTTGTGCTCTAATAAACTTCAGTCACTCTTTACTGCTGAACTGCAAGTTGGAGTGATATCACCCCCTCCCTTTTTCCCCTAGCAGCCTAACAACAGAACAATGGGAAGGTAACCAGATAACAGCTCCCTAACACAAGATAACAGCTGCCTGGTAGATCTAAGAACAGCACTCAATAGTAAAATCCAGGTCCCACTGCATTACATTCAGTTACATTGAGAAGAAAAAACAACAGCTTGCCAGAAAGCAGTTCCCTCCTTAAATGCTGGCTCAAGTCACATGACCAGGGGCAGCTGGGAAATTGACAAAATGTCTATCCTCATGTCAGATTTCAAAACTGAAAAAGCTGCTCTGAGTCCTCATCAAAAGAAACACAGTAGTTATTTCCTTGTACACATGGGCTTCTGTATCAGACTTCCTGCCTTCAGCTAAAATTCCAGGGCTTGGGCTTGAGCATGCTCAGTTTCTCCTCTCTCACTCTCTCCTTCACTTCCCCCCTCCTTCCTCCCCTCCCTGCTGAAATCTGAGCCCAAAGCTATGAGTGAGCAGGCAGAGATTCAGGCAGGAAGTGATGTCACACCAAGCTAATATGGCAGCAGAGAGTTCTAGAGCTGTTTACTCAGGTATGGTAAAGCATTCTGCAGAATAAATATAATTTTATAGCTTGCACTATTGTGGCTAATCTATAGGCAATAAACTGCTTCAGTAGCTTTCCTTCTCCTTTAAATTCTATTAAAATCTTATTTTTCCTTTTTCAGGCTGCACAACATTTAATATGATACCATGGCTCTCCTTTTGTGTTATAATCCCCTTGAGGAATGGTTTGGCTTCCTTCATTACTACTGCAGTGAACATTCTCAGCTGTATTTCCATCACTCATTTGTGCCCATAGTTTCCCTTTCAGTTCTGTGGAGGAATCGATCGATACCTCAACATGGTTCTTAGCTACAACAAAGCTACCGGCAGTCACAACAAGGAAAGAGTAAAATACTTTTTGGGTAAAGCTCTCACCCACAATAGATAGGGGATTTGAGATTTATGGCAAGCAGAGTAACAGGATTATATGGGATCCTATTGTCCAAGTAATTGGATTAAATATTATCTGGCTGACCTGATACTTGAGTCCTTTTACTCCCAGAGAAGCAGACACTGTCTCACTTACATATGTTTCACAGTATCATCATTCTTCTGTATTAAAGGGTATTGTTGCACTTTGTCACCTGCGAGGGGAAAAAGTCCTTTATGAATCATTACCCTTAGGACATTACGACACCATGTGATTCCAAACAGAAAACCAGATAACAGAAATGTCATCTCACCCACAATATTTAGGTGTTGCCCTAATTAAACCCAGTCACCTCCTGTAAAGCCTGTCACCTCCTGTAAAGCCTGTCACCTCCTGTAAAGCCTGTCACCTCCTGTAAAGCCTGTCACCCCCTGTAAAGCCTGCCAGATGCTATAAAGCCTGTCGGACGCTATAAAGCCTGTCACCCGCTGTAAAGTCTGTCACCCGCTGTAAAGTCTGTCACCCGCTGTAAAGTCTGTCACCCCCTGTAAAGCCTGTCAGACGCTATAAAGCCTGTCACCCGATGTAAAGCCTGTCAGACGATATAAAGTCTGTCACCCCCTGTAAAGCCTGTCATCCCCTGTAAAGGCTGTCGCCCCTGTAAAGCCTGTCGGACGCTATAAAGCCTGTCAGATGCTATAAAGCCTGTCGGACGCTATAAAGCCTGTCACCCGCTGTAAAGTCTGTCACCCCCTGTAAAGGCTGTCACCCCCTGTAAAGCCTGTCAGACGCTATAAAGCCTGTCACCTGATGTAAAGCCTGTCAGACGCTATAAAGCCTGTCACCTGATGTAAAGCCTGTCAGACGATATAAAGCCTGTCACCTGCTGTAAAGCCTGTCACCCGCTGTAAAGCCTGTCACCCGCTGTAAAGCCTGTCACCCTCTGTAAAGCCTGTCACCCGCTATAAAGCCTGTCACCCACTGTAAAGCCTGTCACCGGCTGTAATGCCTGTCACCGGCTGTAAAGCTTGTCACCCTCTGTAAAGCCTGTCACCCTCTGTAAAGCCGGTCACTGGCTTCATCTCATTCACAGGGTCCCTGTACCCGACTTCTCTAAAGGGGATGTCCCTTTAGGGCCTAACACTTCTGGGGCCTTGTTGACTGCAGGCTCAGTGTATCAACTGCTTAGGTCAACTGCTGCAGCCAAAGAGGAAGTGCCCCTCCCTGCAAGGCACTGCAGAAAGTGTTGCTTCAGAGATCACCTGACCAGAAATATTTCAACTCTAACTGTAACAGGAAGAAGTGAGGGAGCAAAAGACACAACTCTGTCTGTTAATTGGCTCATGTGACCTAACTTTATAGTTTGTTTGGTATGTTTGTGTGCACCGTTGAATCATACGATCCCAGGAGGCCGTCCTTATTTTTTAAAATGGTTATTTTCTATTTATGATTAGCCAATGGCACATGCTACTAAAAAAGTGTATTATTATGAAAATGGTTTATTTACATGAAGCAGGGTTTTACATGAGTTGTTTTATGCAATATCTGTTTATGGAGACCTACATTGTTTGGGGGGGTATAGTTTTCCTTTAAGTCTAATGATGTGTTCCTTTACCTAGGGGTCAGCATTGGCCCCTTTTATAATCATTGCCAGAAGATCTTATAATATATGTCCAGCTTTACTCCTTCTACAACAACCTGTCCACCAAGAACGACTGAAGCTATTCCTAAGGCAAAGGGTCTCTAAACTCCCTAATAAATCCATACATAATTATCTAGTATCTGAGGTTAATCAAACACATACCTTTATCATGTCCAACCAAATAAATTATCCCTAATCCAGTGGAAGGTGAAAAAATATCCCTCTAAAGGGGAAAAAATCCTTCCTGGTTGGTGGGAATTCAGATTTTGAATTCATGTGAGTTTTTTTAAACTCTATTAAATTCAAATATGCTCAGGGCCAGGGGTTATTCATGAAAAAAATCTAATATCTAAAACTCAGACGAATATTCCCAGAAAACTCAAATCAAATTTGAATTGAATTCAACTAAACTTGATTTGAGTTTTTCCTCTGAAAAAAACTTGAATGTCAGGAACATGCCCAGATTTGTGGCAAGGCCACAAAGACCTGGGCCTAGGGTGGCAGAATTTCAGGGTGGCATGCCACCCAGCAGCAATAGAGTAAGTTGTATATTTGCGATATGCGCATATACGCACACTCAAGGGGATGGGGGGGAGGGAGATGCAGACGGGGATGGGAAAGGTCAGCACTGAGAGAGATCTGGTGGGGGAAGAGGAAGGGGGACATGGACAAAGGAGGGGAGAGAGACACAGAAGAGGAAGGGGACATGGACAAAGGAGGGGAGAGAGACACAGAAGAGGAAGGGGGACATGGACAAAACACCTGCCAAGGCCAGGGCCGGTGTTACAAATTTACCGGCAATGTAGCTGCCAGTAAATTTGTAATACCCTTAAAAAGACCCATCGGCCAGCCCCCAATCCCCTGTAAACTTACCTTTTGTCCCCTTCTTGAAAGCTCAGCTTCGTGGCCACGCCACAAAACGTCATTGCCCCGCCCCTTTTTGACGGCACACGCCGTCCCTTTTTGCCCCCCCCCACCGTCCGGTAAAACATTTTAGAAAAGGTGGCAACCCTAAACACAGACAAAGGGGAAGAGGAAGGGGAGGGGGACATGGACAAAGGAGGGGAGAGAGACACAGAAGAGGAAGGGGGACACGGACAAAGGAGGGGGAGAGAGACACATAGTGGGAAGAGGAAGGGGGACACGGACAAAGGAGGGGAGAGGAAGGGGACATGGACAAAGGATGGGAGAGAGACACAGAGGGGGAAGAGGAAGGGGAGATGGACAAAGGATGGGAGAGAGACACAGAGGGGGAAGAGGAAGGGGACATGGACAAAGGAGGGGAGAGAGACATGAAGGGGGAAGCGGGGACACAGACGAGGAAAGGGAGGGAGAGAGAGATGTGGAAGGGGAGGGGGAAACAGACGAGGAAAGGAAGGGGAACACGGATGGAGAGGGGGTGATCAGCAGAGAATCCTAGGGGTGGCCTGGCCAGGAAGGCTACTAACGTGCAAATTGGTCCCTGGATGTGTCCCATTGACTTAAACATGAATTCAGCAGGTTTTAGGTGATGAATAGTTGAATTTGAGTTCTTAAAGGACCAAAGTTCGAAATCCGAATTAAAACTCAGAATAAATAAAACAGCCCCTTACTCTCTCAACAAGGAAGCAGGTTATCAAAGGCCACATTTGTATTCCTATCAATATAAATATACCTCCCTCACTCCTAGCACAATAATTTAAACCTAATAACATAAATCTTTTTTTTTCCTCGCATAATTCAAGAAAGATAATCTAATCTACTGTCCACTCAATACAGTATTAGCCAGCCCCGCAGTCCACAGCAGAGGTTTCTATACTGCAGAACTGATTAGGCCGACTATAAGACTTGTTCATTACAGCACCCAGAGGGCATTTCAGGATTCGTTTTATTACAATAATCAAGCCAGAGTTATTTATTAGAGCTTTCCTTATAAATGAGATCCATATGTTTCCACTCTACTCTCTGCCCCTTCACACGGGAAAGTGCTAAACGCATGATTGAACTGGTAACAGTCACCTCCCAGGAGCCGGAAGTGCCGGGTGCCCATTTCTGCCATCAAAGCTCAGTGTTATGTAAACAAATCCCACAGTTTATACTAATGGTCACTGTGATGCTTCCCATACGGCCGGATGGATTTAAAGTCATATAGGGGTTTCTGTGCGCAGAACTGGCTGGCTAGAATATTATACTGCTCAGAGAAGTGAGGGATGGAATTAGAGTTCAGTTCATTAAAGGGCAAGGAAAGTGTAAAATAGAATAAGGGTAGAAATGGTGTATTTTGTATACTAAACATAAACATGAACTTACTGCACCACAAGCCTAATCAAACAAATGATTTATGCTTTCAAAGTTGGCCACAGGGGGCTGTCATCTTGTAACTTTGTTATACATCTTTGCAAGACTAGACTACAGGGATTGTCATAAATGATCAAAAAACAAAGCTGCTTGAGTTCTGCATGGCTGGTAAGTAAAGTAAGGGCTCCCCCTGTTGTTCATAAGTATGATTGTTTCCCTGCCAGAAGTTAGGGACCGTCTGACAATTCCTATCCACAGCAGTAAATGAAGGGAGAATTTCACTGCATACAGTCAGGTTTCTAATAAAAACGGTACACATTTTTTAATTAAAGTATATTGGAGATAGATTTCTTTTTCATTAAAGAAAGTAAAAATGGGATTTTATTTCTTTGCCTTTCCTTGCCCTTTAAAGGCAAACCGAGCGCTGGCAAATTTTCTCAACCTTGTTTTTTGTACCCACACTGCAGCATATTTCCCAGAATTCCAGTTTAACGGGGGTGCCTGCTATGCAGCATCTAGAATGTGATGCACCAGTTAATGAAACTCTGCACAAAACCTGTAAGAAAAACAAGGCACAACTTATGCACAAAATACAGTATATAGTAACATACTGGTGCATCATGTGCTGGATGTAACTTAGCACCGCTATTAAGCCTATAAATCAATCCATATAAATGGGTTCTAGAAAGACACCGGCATATATCAATTAAGGCCTCTTTTAATCAGTCTGGATATTATATTAACACACACACACATATATATATGTGTATACAATAATAAGATCTGGCAGTTGTCCCACAATCCCAGACAATTAGAACTCCCCCCCTCCCCCTCAGTAAAGCTTGTGTTCATAGCATACAGGGCAGTTAAGTGCAAGCTCTGTTGGTTTCCTGTCAGAAGTGTTAGAAATAAATGAAACTGGCAGTTCGGAAGTTAGAAAGATTTTAACATGGTAAATAAAAGTGCAAAGTTTGCACTCCTACCCCAAACGTAGGACCCATAGATACAGGTTTTGTAAACAAGGACCTGCACTTTTCTCAAACGCTGGCAACTATATGCATGGGGATCACACTTGGGCATCATTATTTTAGAAAATTTTTATTTTTTAATGATGTTAAAATCTTTAAAAAAACGGTGGAGACTTAGGCAGGTGGAGCAACCCCCCCCCCCACCATTCCCCTGTTTATTTGCTTCAGTCAGAGAGCTATGATCAAAACTTCATTATAATGCTCTAACAAAGGCCTTGTTGCTAGGTCAGTTAGCCTAGCAACAGGATAGCAGTTTAAAAACGGCAAAATGGAAAGCTGCCAAACAAAAGAAATTACCTAGAATAAACAACTGCAAAACCCCTTAGAATCTCATTGGTTGCATTATTTGTTGGACGTGCATGATTATAATAAGCAAGTCAGCTCCAGGCTGACGTATTTAAATATTCACACCAATCACAGTTAGCTCCAGGCTTCAATAAATAAATCACACAAGCACAATCACTTCCCAGCATAGCCAAACCCACACATGGTATTGTTATGCCCATTAGAGTGTCAGTTCATATGCACAAGGAAATCTTCATTCAGGAAGTCCCTGATGATCCTGTTGACTTCCTGTGGTCTGTCCTGCTGCAGCCAATGGCTGGCGTTGGGTATGATTTCTGCTGTGAACGGTGCATGGACATACTGCTGCATCTCCGGCACCATTGCAGCCTCCAGGAAAGCGTCGCATTCCCCCCATAGAAGCAGAGTTGGAACAAGGACATCCTGGGCCTTCAACGGGAAGAATCTGTGGAGTTAAAAGAACAGAAATAAAGAAGACAATTTGCAAGTAGTTTAGACTACCTAGAGGGGAGGGGGAGATACTGTAAACCAGGGGTCCCCAACCTTTTTTGCTCGTGAGCCACATTTAGATGTAAAAAAGAGTTGGAGAGCAACACAAGCATGAAAAAGTCCATGGTCATGTCAAATAAGAGCTGTGATTGGCTATTTGGAGAGAATGTTTGGCAGTACACTAGGTTTTTATGCAACCAAAACTTGCCTCCAAGCCTTGAATTTAAAAATAAGCTCCTGCTTTGAGGCCACTGGGAGCAACATCCAAGGGGTTTGGTGAGCAACATGTTGCTCGTGAGCTACTGGTTGGCAGTGGCGTAACTACTCCCTGGTGGGCCCCGGTACAGGATAGGCACCTGGGCCCCCCTATTGCATACTGGAATTTTGATGGCATGTGTGCTGCAAAATCTCCCCCTAGATAACTGCCCGTCATAACCATTTTTGTGGCTCCGATGAGCCCCAAGGGGGTGGTGGGGCCCTGGTGCACCCCTGGTAGTTACGCCACTGCTGGTTGAGGACCACTGCTGTAAACCTACAACATCCAGAAGGTTGCTGAAGTTTAAAATGATCTAGAGGTTGTCTACTTGCCCTTGCCTATTCTAGCTCATTATTACAGCTCATTTAAAGTTCACTTCCCTTTTCCTTGGGCCGCCAGATGCTTTTTGGATACTCAAGGTCAATAGGCTACGTATGTGAACTCCATGAAAAGAAGAGAATGATCCACTAGTGAGCCATAGTAGGTGGTCCCAATGATTATCCCCTCCCACAATAACTACTTTAAATATATGACTAATGCAGTGCTTTCTATTTCCTCACTGAGCACCAAAGACAGTTTTACACTGCCCCCCCCCCCCCCAAGTGCCAGATGCTTTTGTGCCTTGGGCTCTTTTCAGTATCCAGTCTCTCCATTCACTCCCAACCAGCTTTGAATTCCCAGCCCTTCCGTAGCCCCCCCTCCCTGTGCTTTTGTGTTGTGTCATTCCTTTCCTAATGGACCTTGGAACGTCTGGCGGGCGCAAAACTATCCGTAGTACAAAGTGCACAGAATCCTATACTTTTACAGCGTAGAAGAAAAAACCCGACAAGGATCCGATCCACCATTACTGTTTGTGGTGATCAAACTGCACTTGACTTGTGGTTGGAATTATAACTGAATTACAACTATTGTTAATTATTATTAACTATTAAAGGACCAGTTTTAGGGTTATAATTGTAGGTACAACAAAGCTCAATGATTCTTCTTCTTCTTCTTCAAAAAAAAACTATATAAACTAAATTAGTAAAAGTAAAAAAACAAAACCCATTTATTTAGACTTGCTCATAGGCTTGTAATTGTAGGTCCTGTGCCACTGATTTAAAATGAAGGTGACTCATGACTATATGTAGCAGCAACTAAAACATGAACCAGTGGCATAAGAAGAATCATCTGCTTTCCTATCGCATTACTATGGACCCGAGGCTGAAGGGATTATATCAGGGGTGTCCAACCTGCGGCCCAGAGTGGAGGTGAATACGGCCCAGCTTTGAAACACTTGCCAGACAAAATGTCAAAATAATGTAATAATAAGTCTATTTACTGTAATATCCAGGTGTCCCATATTCCAGGGTATAGCTCCATCTGATTATCCAACTGGTATTGTAGTTCTTTATGTGTTTGTGTGTCTCATGTGTGGCCCCCAGACAACTTTTATTTTCCCAATGTGGCCCAGGGAAGCCAAAAAGGTTGGACACCCCTGGATTATACAGATGCTACTGGTCATGGGCCTAAAGGTTGCTCTTGTTTTTGGCTTTTGTGTAACCCCCAGGCATCCATTAGTTACAAAGAATTGCATTCAAGCATTTATGGAACAGTAAAAAATAAAAAAAATGTATCTAATATAGTTAGTTAGCCAATAATGTAATGTATAAAGGCTGGAGTGAGTGTATGTCTAACAGAACAGAACACTACTTCCTGCCTTTCAGCTCTCTTGGTTTCTACTGATTGGTTACCAGGCAGTAACCAATCAGTGAATTGAGGGAGGGCCACATGGATCATAACTGTTGCTTTTTAAGTGAGTTTGCAATTGATCCTCAGCATTCAGCTCAGATTCCAAAACAAGTTATGAACCATGTGCCCCCCCCCCCCCGCAAGTCACTGATTGGTTACTGCCTGGTAACCAATCAGTGGAAACCAAGAGAGCTGAAAATCAGGAAGTAATATTCTAGCTATTATGTTACATATCCAGTCACTCCAGCCTTTATACATTACATTATTGGCTAACTAACTATATTAGACACATTTTTTTATTTTGCACATACAATATATTTTCCCCATTTCTATACTGAACAATGTCTTTCAGCTGAGTCTACACTGTAAGATCAGCTCAGCTGGTAAACTTGGGCTCCCTGGCCAACAATCAGATTATAATGATTATAATGAAGGCCTACATAGACCCTATTGGATAGACTGCATGTGTAGCAGTGGTGTCCTTGTCTTATAATGCCAGATAGATATCTATACAGATGTTGAGGGGAAGTTGAGATGCCCCCATACACAAGCCAATGAACTGCCAACTACAGGTAAGGGACCTGTTATCCAGAATGTTCGAGACCTGGGGCTTTCGTGACCTTACAATCATGTAAACATGAAATAAAATAAATCTTAGTTGGGATCAAGTACAAGCTACTGTTTTATTGTTACAGAGAAAAAGGAAATCATTTTTAAACAATTTGGATCATTTGTACAAAATGGAATCTATGAGAGACAGCCTTTCCGTAATTCGGAGCTTTATGGGTAACAAGTTTCTGGATAATTGATCCCATACCTGTGGGCATAGGACAAGGTTGCTCACAACAAAACAGTAGCATTTCTCAACAAGCAAAAAGAGTAAGGTACCTGACAGCACATATGTTGCACAGCTCCTCCCTCACCATGGCACATAAATAAAAAAATTATATATATACACACACACACAATACAGCCCACAGGCAGTGATGGAGAGCAGCAGCGGGGGAGCTGGGCTTTTGATGTAGCAGCTGCTGTCCCTTTTCTCTGCAGTGACACAAGCATATTTCCCTTTCAGCTTTCTGACCACAGTACTAGAGTGGAAGGATGGAGAAGTCTGAATAACTCAACTTCACTAACAATCCTGATGCCTGTACGATGATATTTTCTCACACATGCCTACTACACCAAGTACTTATTAACAGAGTGCTCATAGTTAAAATTTAAAGACAAAAAGTTACATTTTACAATATGATTATTCAATGTATGCAAAGGCACACACAGAGTCTTTATGATGCACAGGCTAAAATCTGGCAAAAAAAAAAAAATCCCCATGGGCCATGGCCCGAAGGTATCCAAAAACCCCTTGCCGTGAGATTGCATTCAGCTTCTGAGTGACCGACCCCACTTCACTTATAGCTGATCCTGTGTTCAAAAGTGGAGCACACCCTGTATGGAGATCTTGCTGTACCACACCAGTCTCACTCAGGCACTATTGTATACTGTATTCAGAATCAATCTCAAACGGGCAACACTGTCTCCCCTGCTGGAAAAATCTTCTACTTCAATGGATAACAGTTACCCTCTCTCACTCAGAGCAGTGTAAAAAGGAAAGTATTTTTACAAGGCTCTCCTGCTGCTAATAAACATTTGTCCATTCAGAGTCACCATAGCTTCAGAACCATGGGTAATGGAAGAGTACAGCCTGCTATACATTGAATGCAGCCGGGGGGGGGGGAAATACCATCTCCATGGGCAACATGAGTGGTCCTGCTGCGCTTACCCAAAAAGGTTTCTGTAGTAGTTAAGTGGAGGAGTCAGGGCACCTTTCTGGGATGGGTAGTACACATAGGCCTCTAGCTCTTCTTTACTCAGCTTGCACTCCACATTCTGTATCCCAAGAGTGGCATCTGTCATTGGTTTCCTTATGTGCTGCGGGGAGATTGGAAGAACATATTAATGTAGAGATAGGAGTGTAATTAGCTAGCCAGGGATTAGCACAGAACAATCAAGGCTTAAATGACAATCCTGAAATAATGGCAACCTAGTGAAAAGACTTATTTAGAAATTAGATGGGTTGGAAGTTCAGGTGGTCCTTACCCTCTTTATGGATCATAATATTGATAGCACTTTGCATATGGGCAATCGGGGGCTTATTCTCTATAAATGTCTCGTATAGGTGCACAAGGATGGGAGGTTTCTGCTAAACAGCCTGTGGTGCTTTGACATTTTAGTAGAGAGATGCATAGTCTAAGCCTTGCGTTGTTCCTGTAGGCTAGGAGGCCGTAACAACAGCTTTATGGATGTCCAAGCACGTTGCAATACTGGTGTCCTGTGTTGTACACTCTCTGAAAAGGTTCATCCTGTGATCCAGTCAAGTTACATCAAGTATTCAACACACCCACTTGGTCCATATAAGGGAAACTAAAATCTTTATGTATTGTGAACCCAGGCGTAGACCCAGCTGAAACCACAAAGCGGTTCCAAGGTGATAAAAATGGATTGACCCTTGTAATTCAAGTGTTAACTTTAATAAACATACTGGTGGATCAGTACTGTGGCCCCTTGTTCTTGGCTCTGATCATGATTAGTAACAAACAGACAGACCAACTCAATCTACTGCAACCCAATGCAGTGGCCTATCCCCCAGCCCCTCCCCGCTGATTGATGGAGCAGAACTTTTAAAAAACGCAGATCCTTCAGTTGGGTAAATGGAAAGGGTCATAAGATGGGCCGAAAGTCAAGAATGGGCACCTGGTTTCATAACAACTTGCAGGCTTGATAATACTGTAGTTATGGCCAGTAGAGGGCAAAAATTAAAATCTAATATAAGCTTCATCAAACTGAAATAAAAAAAACATACTAAATTCTGTACCATTTCTGAAATAATTAATTTATCTTCACTGCCTACCACCATATAGCATTTTGTCTCTCTTTTCATGCAGGTGTCACATTTTGTACAGCCTTTAAAGGGAGGGCACCCTTTTGCCGATATGTATTTGAGCAAACTCTTTCAAAATAACGAACTGATAGAAATACTGTCTCTCTACATGTTTTGTGCTGGAGACAGTTAAGGTCCGATTTACTAAATTCACGTGAAGGATTTGAAATTCGAACGAATTCGATCCAATTACAAACGTAGGATTTTTTCGTTTGGTCGAATATGTGAATTTTGGCATATTCGATCATCGAATAGGGAATGGTCGAAAGATCGAATAAAGTCGAATGAACGAATATTCGATCATTCGACCAGTGAAGGATTTTAATTTTAAAGTTTATTCGATTGCCTATTGATCAAATAGGATTCGTACGATCGAAGTCTTCGATCATTCGAATCATACGAATGAACGAATGATTTATTCGTTCAGTCGAATGATTTATTCGACTGATCAAATAAATTTGTATTCGATCGTCGAATGATCGAATATCGAATAAAAGGTAGCCTAGAACTATTCGATTAACATTCGAAAATTGAATGCTAATCGAATATCAAGTAGAAATTTTTTTTTTTGGGGAATTATAGTAAATTTGCCCCTTATTGTTATATAGTTGTTCCTAGATTCCCCCCCCCACCCAAAAGGAGATATATGATCTGTCAATCAAAATCAGACTCATGGTTTTCACAGTAGACCTAAATAAAGCATTGACCTCTAGTGGGCAAGAAAAGTGTTATACCACTGGCATACTCCTTACCTCAAAGTCTCGCAAAGAGAGAAGGATTTCAGGAATTATGGGGAGCTGGAAGAGGAACACATATCGGGAGGAGAACAGCTGAGAAGGGTGAGAGAGCACATAATCTGAGAAGAGAAGAACAAACCGTTATTTAATGTCAACAGCAGAACAGACCACAACATTCTATGCCCTGCCACTAGATGGCACTACAGGACTTATCTGCCTTCTTGTAAAATCTTAGTCCAGTGATCCCCAATCTGCGGCTTCCAAGTTTGGAGGCAAGTTTTGGTTGCATAAAAACCAGGTGTACTGCCAAACAGACCCTCCTGTAGGCTGATGGTCCGCATAGGGGCTACCAAATGGCCTATCAAAGCACTTATTTTGTATCCCAGGGACATTCCCATGTGTTGCTCCCCAACTCATTTTACATCTGAATATTGTTCAGTAATAACAGATTGAGAATCCTGTCTTAGACTAAGTAGCAACTACTTTGTTTAGAAGACAAGTTAAAGTTCAAACTCAATCAGATTTTCTTGTTCAAAGGTGCCATGTGGTGCCGACATCACTACAAGGACTATTAAAGGAGAACTAAAGTCTAACTAAAGTGTGTATAAATGTTGTACCAGATGTTTTGTGCTTGTGTACCAGCCCAAGGCAACCACAGCTCTTTAGCAGTAAAGATCTGTGTCTCCCCAGTAGATGCCCCAGTAGCTCCCCATCTTCTTTTCTACTGATTCACATGCTCTGTGCTGCTGTCACTTACTGAGCTTAGGGACCCACTCACAATATACACCTGATAGTGTCATAGAAATATAGTCACAATATAAGGCTGATTAGTCATTAATACAGATAATTAGTAACCAGTGCAATTAGCTGCATCACAATTTAATAATCAGCAAACCTGTAGCATCAGCTTATATTACAGACCAACCTAATTTTCTGCTGCTGGATAATTAGTGACGACCCCTAAGCTTAGCTTCTCAACAGCTGCTCAGAGCCCACTGAGCATGTGAGTGTCACAGACACTTTCCAAGATGGTGACCCCCTGTGACAAGTTTCAAGTCCTGGATCATTGCTGCTATTGACAAGCTGAAACTTTAGCCTCGTGCAATAAGTTCATTATATAAGATATGACATTTTAGCCATTAATATTTTTATGTATTAGTTCTACTTTAAGAGTGGCAGAGAATGGTCTATGTTCTAGGATTAGAAATATTTTAAGGCAGCACATGCCCTTTCTGGTGCTTCCCTGTGTATTATAGGAGTCTTAGATTCACCATGGAAAGCCGAAGGATGAGGCGCATTCATGACGATGAGGTGAGTGACCATTTCACGGTGTCGAACAGCAAAAGTCCAAGCTAAAGTGCCTCCCCAGTCGTGGCCAACCAGCACGCATCGGGAGTAACCTGAATTTAAAAGTATTAAAAACTGGGTAAATAGGCTGTGCAAAATAAAAAATGTTTATTATATAGTTAGCTAGCCAAACATATAATGTATAAAGGCTGGAGTGCCTGGATGTGTAACACAACAGAGCACAACTTCGTGCTTTTCAGCTCTCTTGGTTTCCACTGATTGGTTACCAGGCAGTAACCAATCAGTGACTTGAGGGGGTCACATGGGTCATAACTGTTGCTTTTGAATCTGAGCTGAATGCTGAGGATCAATTGCAAACTCACTGAACAGTTGTGTCCCATGTGGCCCCCCTTATAGTCACTGGCTAACTCAAGAGTTAGAGAGCTGAAAAGCAGGAATGAAACTAAATTCTTTGCAACAAACGGATGCCTGGGGGTTACACGGAATCCAAAAACAAGAACAGCCCTTAGGCCTATGACACACACCAGCGGCATAACTTGTACCAGGAATAGACCCCACCACCACACTGGCTCTGGTCTGCACTATTTGTCTCCCCCCCAGCATCTGTATAATCCCTTCAGCCCCCTAAGGGGATCCATAGTAATGCGATAGGAAAGCAGCCAATTATTCTTATGCCACTGGTTCATGTTTTATTTGCTGCTACATATAGTCATGAGTCACCTTAATTTTAAATCAGTGGGACCCGGGTTGCACAGGACCTACAATTACAAGCCTATGAGTAAGTGCCCCAGTAAGCATGAAACGCGTCAGGCCTTTTGTCTCTCTTGTACGAATAATTTTTTAAAAACTTTTTTTTAACTTTATATTTACACTGAACTGTTCCTTTAAGGCTGCTGCATGCACCCTGATTCAGGGCTGAATCGTTGTCTCTCCTCCTATTGACAAAACGCAGGAGACAAGTCGGATGAAGCTACACTCCACAACTGTCAGATTTGAATGCAGAAAGCTGCGTCTTCATCCGACAGTCTTATCGTGTAGTTCTTACCTGCTACTTCCGTTCATTACAATTAGAATTTGCTGGCTGCCGCTTCATTCGGCTTGTCTCCTGCGTTTTGTCGATCCGAAGAAAGTCGCCCTTGCAGATCAGCCCTCAGGGGAGACGAAGTAATGAGGAGAACATCATAACACCCACATATCTCCAAAAGCTATGTGCTTGCCACATGAAACCCCCAACACTAGTAGCTGCTTATCAGTCAGTACCGCAATGGACCCCCTGTAAATAAACCCCTGGCTGTCACTCTCATGTGATAGGCTGCTTTAGCACACATATACTTCCCTACTTACATCCCATTCTGGAACAATATGGAGTCTGGTCCTATCATTGCTGCGGCACCTTGATTAATGAGCGCCAGTAGCTGACGGCAGGAAATCCTTACCAAGTCCTCGGATAAGATCCTGTAAGTCTTGAAGTAGGATTTCCATTTTGTAATCTTCCAGCCTGGAGGGGGCGTCAGATCCTCCAAATCCCCTGAGGTCTACGGCGACTGTCCGGTATGCATCGGAGAACTCATCCAGCTGGTACCTCCAAGAGTACCTGTCCCACAGGAAAGGAACGAGAATAATATTAAAGACTATCTACTTACTGACAGCAACTATAGTGACTGTATTGAAGTAGAAAGGCACAGTACGAGTCTTCTTATCTAAACCCAAGGAATGAATTAGGTCAGGTTTCTCAGGACTGTTCACATGCATTTTTATTTGTAGAAGTTTCTGAGTTATTAGCAATTTTACACTCCTAATACCAGGCTTTTGGCTCATTAGCTCTGTCGAAAGGGCAGAGTCAGATACGCTAACTGGTTGTGCCCTTCCTGGAATCAGTTAACCCAAGGGTTTCTTTACAACTGGTAATGATCACTAAAAATGAATGTTTATTGCAAAAGTGCTCAGAGGAACAGTCTGATTCTGACCAATCTGATTGAAAAGTGCTCAGAGCCCCATCGGTTCATTTCTGGGTTTGAGTTAACCTTTAGCATGTTACAGAATGACCGTTTCTGAGATCTTCCTAATATATGCTTTATAGTTTTCAAATGATTTTCCTTTTACTTCTGTCTTTTTCCAGCTTTCAAACGAGGGGTCACTGACCCCCATCTGGAAACAAATACTCTGTAAGGCTACAAATGTATTATTGCTGCTTTTTATTACTTCTCTTTCTATTCAGGCCCCTCTCCTATTCATAGTCCAGTCTCTTATTCAAATCGTGGCAGGGTTGCTAGGGTAATTTTCACCGTAGCTACCGGATTGATGAAAATGCAAACTGGAAAGCTGATAAATAACTAAAAACCAATCGCAAAATATCTCAGAATATCACTCTCTACGTCATAGCAACATTTAAGGCCAAGGTGAATAACCCCCGCTTACAATTCTAACCCTTGCAGAGCACATCACTAATTTCCCAGTTCTCCTTATAGAAACCCCCCTGGGCAGCCCCTCAGAAGACTGTGACTGTACAGCAGGTAAATAAAGCAATGTTGAATTACCAGTTCTCAGGGAAGCCATGAAGGAGCAACATTAATGGGTTCCTCTTATCTCCAGAAGCAACATAATGGAAGCGAATTCCAGAATCCTAAAGGAGAGAACAAGAGCATCACATAACCAGTGGAAAACCAGTGATTCCATTCAGTGCAGTTGCTGTCTCCTCTCACCTGGCCTTACACAGATCTGCTCATTTAAGAAAGTTACCCAGACAAGCAAATCTTTGGCCAATTTGGTGGGCGGGACAAGGGCGGATCCAACCTTGGGCCAACACAACAATTAGATCAAGGGGGCCCTGTGCAATCCTTTGGGAAAGGACCATATCCACTGTACAATGGAGTTCTCACCCAACAGGATTTAGGGACATGTTTCCTATCATTGGAGATAAATATCTGGAGAGATGACTGAAGATGATGCCCATGGCAACCAATCAGCAATTAGACTTAATCAGTAACCTATAAGTTAGAAAACAAAAGCAAATATCTGATTGGTTGCTAAAGGCAACATCTTCAGAAATCTCTCCAGATATTCATCTCCAATTATAGTAAATATGCCCCTTTGCCTTCCTGATGAAGATGAGTTCCAGTCAGATATTGGTGGAGGGGGAAAGTCCTGCGAGGGTCCCGTACCTGCAACCTGCAACCCGCAACCCAGACCCACAACTCACATTCTTTTCCACTTGGACCAGAGACCCGACCTAACCCGCAAATACCTTATCCGCAACTCGGACCCGCTGACCATCAAGAATGAGGAAGTGCTTTCATTGTTACCCGGAAGTGACATCATGTCAGGGGAGGCCTATCGGCACCCTAGGGGAGTAGTCGGGACCAAGGAGGAAGCTTAGAGGTTAACGGTCCAACAGCAAGGTACAGACAAGGATCAGGCAGAATCAAGGTCAAAGTCCAGGCAAAAGGTTTATAGGCAGGCAGCAAAATGCAATACAAAGTCCAGGCAGGGTCAAAACACAGAATACAGGAACAAAATAACACCCAGGAACATAGCAAACACATTCCTATAATTGGGTGCCATAATGGTGTCCAATGCCCCTTTAAATATTTAAATTTGGCACCAAAACGAGGCACCGTGACTTCTTTGCATCATATGCGACACAATGACGTCATTACCAGCGCCGCTACCCACATGGCGGCTATGGGTGCCACCATTGTCGGGAGCGACGCCGGAAGAAGGAGGATGTGGCGCCCGGAGCTAAAGGTAAGCCTCTTGGCGGCAAGATCCTGACACATCATCGGAAGTAGCCGTGATCAGAAAAAAAGGAATAAAACAGGAAGTGCTGTGACTGTGAACCGGAAGTGACGTCATCGTTAGTAATTGTGCTCAAAAGAAAGGAGTAAAAATCGCTATGGAGAAGATCCGCGGCCGACCCTCAAACCGCAGAACCACCGACCCGCTTCTATACCCGCACCTGGAACTTGTACATGCAACCCGCAAGATTTTGCAGGTAACCCGTGGGTACCCGACCAGCTGAAGGACTCTAGGGGGAAGCATTTTGGGTCCATGAATAGACCAACACCCTACTGTCAAGTCTAGCCAATTATCAGCGGGGTTGTTCACCCTTGAGTTCATTTTTAGTATGATGTAGGGAGTGATACTTTGACACAATTTGGAGTTGTTTTTTTATCCAGCAATTCTTTGGTTTGCTATTTTGTCAATCTGGTTGCTAGGGTACATGCTTTCCTAGCAACCTTGCATTGATTTGAATAAGAGACTGTAATATGAATAGGTAGAGGCCTGAATAGAAAGAGGAGTAATACAAAGTAGCAATTAAACTACATGGGTAGCCTTACAGAGCTTTTGTTTTTAGATGGGGTCAGTGACCCCCATTTGAAAGCTGGAAAGAGTCAGAAGACAAATGCAAATAAAATACTATTAAAAAGAAATAATGAAGGCCAATTGAAAAGTTGCTTAGAACGCACTATTCTATAAGATAGTAAAAGTTACCTTAAAGTTGAACCACCCATTTAGGCCTCATGCTTGGAGGCTTTCCAGTTTTACCTCCCCAATTATATAAGGGGTTCCCATTGCCTGATTAACAGGACATTTATTTACAAACTCCTGGCTTGATGACTGTCTTTGGTTTCACTATTAACGAGCATTGCAGGGGCCATTTTTTTTCCAACGCTGGGCAGTGACCCATAGCATCCAATCAAAAAGCTTTTATTCAGCCAGCTGCAGGAAGAATAGTGAAAGAAAAACTCTGATTGGTTGCTATGGGTTACTAGGCAGGTGCAAATTTGACTAGTGCTGGTAAAAAAGCCCCAGTAACTCTGACATTTCTACTAGGAATTAGGTCTTCTTCCTAGACTAACCCAGTTATCCCCCCTCTCTCCCAGGCAACCATACCTTTATCCTGATGTATCCGTGCTGCCCATGAGCGCCGTTTGTCAGACACGGAGGAGCAGCCCGGCGGGGTCCCCAGCAAAATGCTCTGAGTGGCCCCCGAGTCAGTAGTCGTAAGGCATCAGGCAGATAGGAGACAGCAGCCAGCAGCGCTGCCAGATACACCAGGACCCAGAAGAAGACCCCAGTCACCCGCAAGGCAGTCCTCGTCACGATCAGGAGAAGGCGGGACAGATAAAGCTGCATGGCTCCGCCTCCAAGTTTTCCACATGGACCTGGAGAGAAAGAGTTACAATTGTTAGAATGTCTTGGCCTTCAAAGGACAAAATCACTACATGGATGTCATTCATTAGCCGTTGCATTTGTGTACTCCTCAGTAGATATCCATGGGCACAAAGCACCAGTAGGATAATACTGAACTACAACTCCCACAATGCCCTGCAGAACAATCTGGTTTAATTGTATCTGGCAGTTGCATGGACTGGGCATTTAACCAAACAGCTATTGCTGAACTATTCCACCCATCATTCCTCCTGAGCAGATGGAGCTTGCAGTTCAACAGCAGGTGGGAAAAAAACACATGTTAACTACACAAGATTAAGGACATTATGAGCAATACACATACAGCCAGTCCCATACAGGAAAAAGAAGCCTGAAATATGCACAGGTTACACTCTATACTCCAATACATCACCTGTTACCGCCTCTCCTTCAGCACAGAGGACAACAGACAGTCTCCGCCCCGAGTCCTTTCTTTCGAGTGTTATCATTGGGCAAAAGTAGTGTCTGTCCGTCGTGTATAACGCATTCCCGCATTCTATTGGCTCCTTCAGATAACCCATCATGTTTGATTGAGCTCCGTTGGTATCAGCGCTAGGTCGCGCAGTGGACTAAAGTTCACTTGTGTGGGCGGCGGGGGGGGGAGTCAAGCGATGCACAAGCTGATTGGTTTGAAGGCGGGGTCAAGGCTGTTTGTTCGAAAAAACAATCCTTTCATTGACTGACAGCAAGCGTAGCCTATAAGAAGGTCTGTCAACATCCCTTGTGATTATTAACCAATGTGGCACTACTCTGAGCTGCTCAGACTGGACCTGAAGTGGTGCCTGAGTGGCCATTGTTTTTATTTGATATCTGAATCGTATTTATATGTTTTACTTTGTACAGTTAATCACTACATCCTCATCAATTCCTCCTGAGTTGTGCACAAATGAGTAGGGAGGCTGCCTGGTGCTTACTAGCCTCTGCTCAATCTAAAACAATTCATCTAAAACAGGTAGGGTTGCCACCTTTTCCTGAAAAAAATACCGGCCTTCCTATATATTTATCTTTTTTTCCTATTAATAACATTGGGATCAACCATCAACAATACCGGCCAGGCCGGTAAAATACTGGCCATGTGGCAACCCTAAAAACAGGGGTGTCCAGCCTGCTGCCCCAGGCCGGACGCATGCTTCCCACGATGGATATGAATGTGGCCCAGATTGAAACGCTTGGTTCCCAAAAAAAGGCCATAATAATATAATAAGTCTATTTAATATCCAGGTGTCCCATATTCCAGTGTATAGCTCCATCTCCAACTAGTATTGTAGTTATTTTATGTGTATTTTCTTTACTTTTACAAATCAAAAGTGTTTCATGTGTGGCCCCCAGACAATTTTTATTTTTCCATTGTGGCCCAGGGAAGCAAAAAGGTTGGACACCCCTGATCTAAAAACATACCTCCCAACTGTCCCTTTTTTAGAGTCACTCATTTGTACTTGACAATTTTCAGATAAGAAAATAAGTCATCGTAACACTTTAGATGTGGAGAAATATTTTAAAACTTTCATAACCTGGCAAATTTTGTAAAATGAACATGGTAATTAGGGGGTATGGCCACACAACGTGCACCAAATTTTTTCCCCATCTTTTTACTTCCAAAATGTTGGGAGGTATGCCTATTTTAGTGTCTGGGAAGGGAGTGTGACTGTGGGATAGCAGGTATAGTAGGGAGAGATGGTGCTTAATTTTTACTTGACAATTTTTAGATAAAAAAATAAGTCATCGTAAAACTGTAGATGTGGAGAAATATTTTAAAACTGTCATAACCTGGCAAATTTTGTAAAATGAACATGGTAATTAGGGGGTATGGCCACACAACGTGCACCAAATTTTTTCCCCATCTTTTTACTTCCAAAATGTTGGGAGGTATGCCTATTTTAGTGTCTGGGAAGGGAGTGTGACTGTGGGATAGCAGGTATAGTAGGGAGAGATGGGTGCCTATAGTAACAGTGGATAATAGTCTCTGGGAAGGGAGTGTGACTGTGGGAAAGTGGCATGCCCTGATATACAAGGGAGCGTGTCATGCCATAAAGGGGCAGAGCCACAACCTGACCCCTGGGTAAAAAAGGTAAGTTTTAGTGGGTTGGGGCAGGCCAGGGGTATTACAGAAATTTGTAATACTGGCCCTGGCCAGTGCTTTACCGGCTGGGTGGCAACCCTAGATACTACCCTAAAAAGGGTTGCCGCCTGGCCGGTATTTTACCAGCGTGGCCGATATTTTTGATGGTTCAACCTAATGTTATTAATAGGAAAAAAAGATACATATATAGAAAGGCCAGTATTTTTTTCAGGAAAAGGTGGCAACCCTAACTGTAGGTCTGGCAGGACAAACGTTTGGTGTAACATTTGGTAGAATTATGGTGAAACCACAAAAATAAAGATTGCCACTGTGCTATAACTATTTGATCTGTAGCCCTGCGTCTTCCATATCCGTTATTGGTCCCAGCTCTGTCAGTATTAAGAGTCGCAATTTCGACCGCCCCATTCAGCCGCCCGTGACTCATACGCCTTACGTTGCGGCGCATGAGTGAGAGGCGGGAGACTGAAGTTGGGTGTAGCCGGAGCTACGCGACTCTATGCGCATGACGTCACGGTACGTAGCGGCGGCGCTGGCGCTGAGCGAGGAAGGAGCCCTGGGAACGAGCGCTCGGTGAGTCTCCATTAGTCCCGGGCGGGGAACACACCGTTATCTTTGGCTGTATACAACTACTGACAGCGGCCGGATCTCTCGCTGCCCTGTCTGTCATCCTCGCTGCCCGGAGGGGCGCTCACAGGTGAGCTCAGGGCCGCGGCCCGCCTATTCCTCCATCTACACACTCGAACATGGGCTTCGTTGGGCCCGCATTGCGTAACTAAAGGAACAAGGTGGGAGGAGTTTGTTTCAGAATTTGCCTGCTGAAGCTACGCCGTTTGCGTTACGGTTTCCTTTTGTTGCTGTATTAGCATTGACGGAGACGTTTAGGTTTTATGAGTAACGCTAGGTTGGCTAAGGTGGGGTTACGCTAACGACGTAAAGGCGGTAACCCCCTAGCCGCTAGCGTTCTGATGTCCTTGTTGTGAGGCACAATTGCTTGGGCGGGGGAGTGCTGGTTACCTGTCTTTATATAGAGAGGTACATAGAGCTTATTCAATGCCTTGCCGTTTCACTGCTGATTATACGTGAAGCAAAGGGGGCGGCATCAATTTTCCTTGTTATACGCTACACGATAATCAAACCCGGCATGGATGGGCCCCTTCCTCCCGGGGTTTGTATCTGCCAAGCCTCTGACCCAATACAGATCATGTGAAATGGGCGGACAGCGCTACGTTATAAACGTAAAGCTTCTTCTAATGGGCGGGGTTATGTTACGTTATTTGGGTAACTTACGCCTACAATTCTTGTCTGGTTACGCTTAGTATTTCCTGTTCGCTTGTATTGTGGCTTTACGCAACTAGCGTAAGCAGGAGCCAGAACTGTTGTGCGTTCGAATGCGTTACCGCTCTTAAAGGGCCACTGACGTCACAATTTTGAATTGTTTGTGTTTCTATCTGTCCACTGCAATGGTCAGTGCGGTCCAATCTTTGCATTTGTATAAATATAGTGCCTTCACTTGATAAAAGCTTAATATGTGTGTGTATATATTACAGTGTGTCTGTTATCTGAGTTGGGGGTGAAAAGTCTTGTTTTTTTATGGCTTGTGAAGGTTGAACCTGTTTGATGGTTTTATTTTTTTTCCCAGGCTTGCTGCGCTAAAGCGATACATCTAATATATTTGTGTTTGACAATCACAAAACTGCTTTTGTCTGTGCAATGGTAACACAAATAATAATGTAGGAGCGTTGTCTTTGTGCCCGTCGTTGCTAGTTTTGCCCGAAAAGTATCCGCATAGCTGCACAGGTAGGTCAGTGTGTACACGCTTAATCCTGACACTTGCACTGTTGTCATAAAGGGGTTTTTTTTATTTTTCAAAACACATCCGTTAATAGTGCTGCTCCAGTAGACTTCTGCACTGAAATCCATTTCTCAAAAGAGCAAACGGATTTTTTTATATTCAGTTTTGTCAGTGACATGGGGCTGGACATTTTGACAATTTCCCAGTTGCCCCAAGTCATGTGACTTGTGTCAGCACTTTAGGAGGGAACTACTTTATGGCAAGCTGTTGTTTTCCCTTCTCAATGTAACTGAATGGAACGCAGTGGGACATGGGTTTTTACTATTGAGTGCTGTTCTTAGGCTAGTGGCAGATTTGGGGAGATGTCGCCAGGCGACTAATCACCTCTTCAGCCTTCCAAGAATCTCCCTGAACTGCCTTCTTCCAGCCTTCTGTGTGCTTGAATGAGGAATCACCTGTGCAATTACACTCTTGCTTCGATTTCCGAAGTCGCCCGAAGTTTCCTCGTGAGGCAACTTCGAGTGACTAAGGAAATTGAAGCACCGCAAGTGAATAGCAGTAGGCGATTTTTCATTATAGCAGGGGGAAGGCAGTTCAGCAGGTGCCTAAATGTCCCCGAATCTGCCTGTGTGAATTTACCCTAAAAACAACCCTCAGTGGTAAAAGCCAAGTCCTACTGAGACTGATTCAGTTACATTAAGGGCAGGGGCAGATTGGGGAGATTTAGTTGCCTGCCTGGCTACCTTCCCTCTGCCTTCCACCTGCTAAAATGAAAAATCGCATGCCGAAATGCACTTGTGGCTCTTCGATTTCCGTAATCGCCCGAAGTTGCCTCATGAGGAAACTTTGTAAATCGAATCAAGTGCCATTCTGCTGATGATTTCTCATTATGGCAGGGGGAAGGCAGTTTGGGGAGATTGTTGCCCAAAAGAAGAGGCGATAAGTCGCAGATTAGGTGACTAAATCTCCCCCCGATTCTGCCCGTGTGACCTTAGCTGAAATAACAGAAAGTAGTTCCGTCCTAAAGTGCTGGCACAAGTCACATGACTGGGGGCAGCTGGGAAACAGATTCTAACAGATTTCTAAACTGACTATAAAAAAAGCTGTTTGCTCTTTTGAGAAATGGATTTCAGTGCATTAGTCTGCTGGAGAAGCTCTATTAACTGATGCCAGTATCCCTTAAATTGCAAACTGGAGAGCTGCTGAATAAAAAATATTGAAACCCAACTGCAAATTGTCTCAGAATATCATTTTCTACATCATAGTAAAAGTTAATTTAAAGGTGCTTTTTTTCAGTTGAAGGACCAGTAACCAACATTTTTTTTAACTATTATACATTGAAGAAAAAAAAACCACCAAGACAAATTTGACGTGAAAACTGCAAACCCTTTATTAAGAAATAACTTTTCAAAATGTTGCTCCTCCTCAGAAAAGGCGACGAGGCGACAATCCATCGTGCAACGCTCTATTTCTCCTCCTTTTAGGAAGGCAGGAGAAATCGAGCACCGCACAATGGATCCACCAATCCGCTTTTCTGAAGAGGAGCGCAGGCGGAGTTTCGGCAAGTTACTTCTTAATGAAGACTTTGAGATTTTAAAGTTTCATTTGTCTTGGCATTTATTTATATATTTTTTTTTTAGTGTATGCAAATGTTACTGGTCCGTTAAAATACAGTTGAGTTCTTTTTAGTAGAATGTCTGGTTTCAGACAAAAAAACAGTGGGTGAATAATAAAATTAAATGTTTATTAAAGGGACTGTATGTGCTCCTTTTCAACAAGTAGAGCCTCTAATGAACTTTATTTCTCCGGTTGTTTGAAACAAGAAATATTTGCGTTTTTTGTTCGTGAACTAAACAGGAACTTTTGAAAATGAAACTAAAGCTGCATTCTACTTCCTGTTCCCAAAGAGCAAAGCCAAACAAATCTACCTCTCTTCCCCCCAGCTACTGTCTCTTTTTATATATACAAAGCAGATCATTGTACAGAGGCTTCTCAGTAGGCTGATGGTTTGTTTGACTTCGCTCTTTGGGAACACAAACTAGAATGCGCCTTTAGTTACTCTTTGCCCCATTCAGAGCAATAAATCTCAAAAACCATTGACATTTCTTTAAAGGACGGGCAAAAAGTATGTTCTGCGTGAGCCGTTTCCACGTAGCAGATGTAGAAATTGGCGGTATAGTTTTCCTTTTATAGTTTTAATTACTGTTGAAAGTAGGATCTGTCTGGCAAGTTTATCCTGGCTGCAATGTTTGTTTTCATTCCTGAAGCCCAGGAGTAAAGGATAAATGACCCCTGCGTTATTTCAAGATCCAGAACTAGAAAACAGACTGAGGCATGCACACAATGCTTTCACTAGCAGTTACAGGTAGAAATACCCATTCACTCGTATGGGTAAAAAGCTTAGATTTACATTCTATTTAATCATGCAAAAAACTATTTTGTGGATGGATCCCCTTTAAAAAAAATACATATATATATATATATATATAATTGTGATGGTCTGACTTGACCAGCACCACATTGGCAATTTCAAACGGGGGGGGGGGAACCCCCGCAGGTTTAATTCGTCAGATGTTGCGTTTCGGAGGCGAACCCCTTCGGCAGACACGCAATGCCACACCCATACATTCATTAAATAACCCAAAGTCCTTCACGTGATCATGAGAAGCGTTTTGCGCCATTTTGAGTGTTGCCAGTTACTGTGTAAGTAGTTGGTGGTTGCTAGGGTCGTTGACATCACCCGAGTCATATGAAGCGCCAAACAAAAATGAATCAATTAACATTTAAAATAAGACCAATGTATGTTTAGTAGCGGGAAAATAAAGTTTTGGTTTTGTTCTGGAGTTGAAAGGACTGTAATAGACTTAAGGTCCCCATACACAATTGTCAGATTAAAGGGATTCTGTCATGATTCTTATGGTTGGTTTTATTTCTAAATGACACTGTTTACGCTTCAAATAATTCACTCTGCATTATATAATTTCATTCCTGAACCTTGCATTTATTTTAGTTGTAATATTGGTGTGTAGGTGCATCTCAGGTCATTTTGCCTGGTCATGTGCTTTCAGAAAGAGCCAGCACTTTAGGAGGGAACTGCTTTCTGGCAGGCTGTTGTTTCTCCTACTCAATGTAACTGAATGTGTCTCAGTGGGACCTGGATTATATTATTTAGTGCTGGTCTTAGATCTACTAGACAGCTGTTATCTTGTGTTAGGGAGCTGTTATCTGGTTACCTTCCCATTGTTCTGTTGTTAGGCTGCTGGGTGGGGGAAAGGGAGGGGGTGATATCACTCCAACTTGCAGTACAGCAGTAAAGAGTGACTGAAGTTTATCAGAGCACAAGTCACATGATTGGGGACAGCTGGGAAACTGACATGTCTAGCCCCATGTCAGAAATAAAAATGAAATATTTGCTGTTTGCTCTTTTGAGAAATTGATTTCATTGCAGAAGTCTACTGGAGCAGCACTATTAACTGATGTGTTTTGAAAACATTTTTCCCCAAGATTGCCAAGGGCAATCAGTTAAAGGGGTGGTTCACCTTCAAGTTAACTTTTAGTATATTGCAGAAGGGCCAATTCTAGGAAAATTTTCAATTGGTCTTCATTATTTATTTTTCATAGTTTTTTAATGATTTGCAATTTTCTTCCGTTTCTTTGCAGCTTTCAAATGGGGGTCACTGACACCATCTAAAAACAAATGCTCTGTAAGGCTACAAATGTATTGTTATTGCCACTTTTTATTATTTATCATTCTATCCAGTCCCTCTCCTATTCATATTCCAGTCTTATTCAAATCAATGCAGGGTTGCTAGGGTAATTTGAATCCTAGAAACCAAATTGCTGACACTGCAAACTGGAGAGCTGTTGAATAAAAAGCTAAATAACTATAAAACCACAAACAATAAAAAATGAAAACCAATTGCAAATTCTCAGAATATCCCTCTCTACATTATACTAAAAGTTAACTCAAAGGTGAACGACCCCTTTAATAGTGCTGCTCCAGTAGAATTCTGCACTGAAATCCATTTCTCAAAAGAGCAAACTGATTTTTTTTTATAATTCATTTTGAAATGGGGCTAGATATATTGTCAATTTCCCAGGTGCCCCCAGTCATGTGACTTGCGCTCTGATAAACTTCAATCACTCTTTACTGCAAGTTGGAGTGATATCACTCCCCCCCCCAGCAGCCTAACAGAACAATGGGAAGGTAACCAGATAACAGCTCCCTAACACAAGATAGCAGCTGCCTGGTAGATCTAAGAACACTCAATAGTAAAATCCCATGTCCCACTGGGTACTATTCAGTTACATTGAGAAGGAAAAACAACAGCCTGCCAGAAAGCCATTCCCTCCTAAAGTGCTGGCACAAGTCACACGACTTGGGGCAGCTGGGAAACTGACCATATGTATAGCTTCATGTCAGATTAAAAAAAATCTGTTTGCTCTTTTGAAAATTCTGCTGGAGCAGCACTATTAACTGACGGGTTTTGAAAAACAACTTTTCCTTTCCCATTACAGCATCTCTTTAAGTCAGCAGCTTATTGGACAGTGTGTGGGGCCTTCCCCGATCAATAAGTGACCTCAATGGGGGAGGTTTAAGAATCCTGTTGGCTTAAGGGACCCGTCGTTTCGTTGATACCATCTTCGATCCAACCGCCTGTATTCTGCTAGCTGTGATCCGATTGCCCTCGGAATATTGGCCACCTCGAGGTGGGCTTATCAGGGAGAAATCTGCTCATTTCTTACGTGCTACTGCTCCAATCAAATTTATTGTTTTACTTGGGTCTTCCTGGCTGTGTTGTTGGATCACATGTAAATTGCATGTAGTTGCATCATGAGGATTACTACTAGGAATGCTGTGTGTACGTCTGTAACTAGCTACACTATGGGGCATGTTTACTAAGATTGGAGATAAATATCTGGAGAAATTTCTGGAGATGTTGCCCATAGCAACCAATCAGATCTTTGCTAACTTATAGGTGGCTGTTCAAATCTAATTGCTGATTGGTTGCTATGGGCAACATCTCCAGAAATCTCTCCAAATATTTATCTCCAATCTTAGTACACATGCCCCATCACTAACAGTATCCTGCCTGTCCAATGTCATTCTCAAGGCAAGGGCATTCATATGACGCCTCTGCTACAGGAGCCTCTACTCTTGGGAAGATTTCTTCCATGAGCATTAATGAGATTGAGCACATATGCGGGCTGATCTGGCCTAACTCACAGTCCAGTTGGGGGTTCAGATCAGTGATGTCCAACTTATTACATATAATGAGCCAATTGTATGTCATATGACATGTTGGAGGAGCAGACTGAATTAAAATGATGATGTCATACAGTGAAGTCTATGGAGCAGACTGGGGGCCATAAAAATAGCGTGGAGGGTCGCAGCCAGCCAATGGGCCTCCAGTTGGGCAGCCCTGTTTGAGATGATCATACAAATGTTTGGTTGAGGTCTGGGCTCTGTGTAAGATGGTAGAATTCTTCCTTTTCCTTCTCAGCGATCCTTGTATCCTTCGTTTTATTATCCCTCTGAAACAGTACAGGGTTTCCCTACAAAATAGAAACCCATTCATGGTTTTCCATTGCTCCAGAGTCCAATGGCAGCCTCCTGTAGGCTCATGATACACATGGGATTTCCTTCACCAGTGGGTAAAATCTTATGTTTGCCACTTGAGCTGACACTCGGCACTCCACTTGTGTAGTGCTGCTCACCTCATGCTTCTAATGAATAGTTCTTGTGTGGATGTTGCTTCCACATGTAGTTAAAGGAAAACTATACCCCGAAAATGAATTTTTGAGCAACAGATCAAATCAAGTGACATATTAAAGAATCTTACCTACCTGGTATATAAATATTGCCCTTTTACATCTCTTGCCTTGAACCACCATTTCATGATGGTCTGTGTGCTGCCTCAGAGATCACCTGACCAGAAATATTTCAGCTCTAACTGTAAAGGGAAGAAGTGTTGAAGCAAAAGACAGAACTCTGTCTGTTAATTGGCTCATGTGACCTAACATTATAGTTTGTTTGGTATGTTTGTGTGCACTGTTGGATCCTAGGATCCCAGGAGGCTATTAAAATGGCTATTTTCTATTTATGATTACCCAATGGCACATGCTACTAAAAAAGTGTATTATTATGAAAATTGTTTATTTACATGAAGCAGGGTTTTACATATGAGTTGTTTTATGCAATATCTTTTTATAGAGACCTACTTTGTTCGGGGGGTATAGTTTTCCTTTAAGTCTCTAAATGAAAGTAATGCGAGTGTTTTCAAGTAATGAAAATATAAAACGGTTGCCCTGTACTGGTAAAACTGATGTGTTGGCTTCAGAATCACTACTATAGTTCATATAAACAAGCTGCTGTGTAGCAACGGAGGGAACTGTTAAAAGTCTACATGGCACAGGTTAAATAGTGGATCACGGATAACACAGTTGTGTTCTACACCAGTGATCCCCAACCAGTAGCTCGTGAGCAACATGTTGCTCTCCAACCCCTT
>CM044436.1:114185789-114207872 GCA_024363595.1 Xenopus borealis
TTATTAAATCTTCTTTGGGGAGACCCTAAATGTTTACCAGAAAGGGTGAAGGCTCATCCACTAATAGCTCCTACACTTACGACATGGTATAGCAATAGAATAAAGATGAACCTGACTAGAACTCCTTATATTTTACAACCTCTAGTGTGCAACAGTTCATTTGCACCTAGTTTGGAACAAGGAGCGTTTAAGGAATGGAGAGAATGGGGGGGGTAGAACGACAAGGATCAAGGATTTCCTGACTAATAATAAAATAATATCACTAAAAGAAATTCAAAAGAAATGGGGTAACCATATAAGAGACACATGGAACTATCGTCGATTGCATCATTACATTTATAAAGTTAAAGAGGAAGATTGGGACAGAGAATTGACTAAATGGGAAGAATTATTGGAAGGTAACGAGCATCTTAACAAAGCAATCTCCATTATGTATAAACTCCTAATATCTAATATTGCTTTGGTAAAAGATACTGCACGCAGGGAATGGGAAAAGGAACTGAACACCAAGATCCCACCCGTATTATGGAATAAGATCCAACTATTAGCCCATAAATCCTCGAGAGCAGCGAGAGTAAGGGAAATGAACTACAAAATAGTGACCAGATGGCATCTTACACCAGCTAAGTTGAACAGTATGTATCCTGAACATACAGAATTATGTTGGAGATGTGGTTTGGAGAGGGGGACACATGCCCATATCTGGTGTAAGTGCAAGGATCTGCATGGTTTTTGGGGTAATATTTTGAAAGCAATAAAAGGAGTAACGAATATTAACATAAGGGTGGAAGATGTTCCCACGATCCTGTTAAGTCTGGATATAGTCAAAAATGAGTTATTAAAGGATCCTCTCACCTTACATTTGCTCAATGCTGCTAGGTCAATAATACCAAAACATTGGAAGGAAACAACACCTCCAAGTTATACCGAATGGCAACAAGTAGTAGAGGATACCAGGAAGATGGAAGAAATAACACTTATTATTCATTATAAGAGTAGTAAATATTGGGTAACTTGGGAACCTTGGGTCAGGTTCTTAAATAAATAAGGAGATGGTAGGCTGAAGGAGGAGTAACGCTAGGGGTATAAGGGGTATAAACATGCCCTATTTGAGGATAAGGCAAAGGGAAATAGCCAGAGCAATAAAAAATTTTCCACTTCTTTATTAGAGTTTGAACACTGCTGATTGGCATTTGCAATTCCTTTGATATTTTCCTATATCCCTTTCCTGTTTTATAGAGTTCAACTGCCTTTTCACATAGATCCTTTGACAATTATTTTGCTTTCCCCATGATTTAGAATCCAAAAAACATGAGTGCGGCACTGGATGAAAGATGCAAGGGTCTGTCAGGAGTCCAGAAAGTCATTGACCTTTTATACACACCCACTAATTACAAGAAAACGGATCACAGGTGAAGATGTTACCTTTAATAGCCATATTATAACCCTTTTGTGTCTAGTTGTGTGCATGTTATCAGGCCAAATCACCAGGGTATGTAAACTTTTGATCAGGGTCATTTGGGTAGTTTGTGTAGTGATTACAATTTAAAAAGAGTAAACACAATTGTCTGACAATAAATGGCTTCAGCCAATCACTAACCATGAGTGAAAGAAAAGTTTTAGTGTTATCATTCATATTATCTGAAAAATGGTTAAGAAACAATAAATTCTGCCAGGGTGTGTAAACTTATGAGCACAACTGTATATGCCTGTTTCAGAGTAACGTAATGCTTCAGACACCCTCAGTAATGAAGTTATGCGTAGCTAACAGGGCAGATAAATGCATGTCATATACAATTAAAGGACCAGTAACATTTTTTTAAAATTTGTACTGAACGAAAAAAAAAAAAACACCTTAAGGTTTCTTTATTAAGAAATACCGATACTGCGCTTCTGCGATGATCCTTTGTGCGGGGCTTCATTTCTCCTTTCCCTTAATGTCTGTTTTTTTCTGTTTAGTACAAGCCAATTTGTTTTACAAAATGTTTTAATCATCCTTATATTGCTTTGTATATGTAATGAGTGATAATGTGCATGTGTATAAGGTACATTCATCACTGATCAAACTGAAACATTGTTTACTTTTAGTTTCACTATGACATAACCAGTGCTAAAGAATGTGTGTAATTGTATGACTGTGTAGCCTCCAGCCTACTACCTCTGTCTCTATACGTGCTGGGGTTTTTTTTTTCTCTGAACAATAACATACAATTATCACTTTGATGTTGCAGTTATCCAAAAATCCAGAAATCTCGTAAGTACTGTTTTTTCTCCCGTAGATTCCATTTTATCCAAATCTACATTTTTAAAAAATAATTTCTCCTTTTCTCTGTAAAAATAAAACCGTAGCTTGTACTTGATCCCAACTAAAGGTGGCCATACACGGGCCGATAAAAGCTGTCGGCGGCCTATTGGCTCGTGTATGGGGCACTCCGACGGGCTTTACTGGTCGATGTCGGTCGGCGGGACTAAAAATCACGTTGGATCACGCCGCATCTGCGGTTCCGCAATCCGACCGCCTGTATCTCCTCTCTTGTGATCCGATTGGCTCACCCCACGATATCACCCACCTCCAGGTGGGAAAATCTGGAAGAGATCCGCTCATTTGGCACAGATCTCTCTGTGTATGGCCACCTTAAGATATAATTGAACCTTATTGCAAGCAAAACCAGCCTATTGGGTTTATTTCATGTTTACATGGGTTTCTAGTAGAATTAGCAATGATGATCTAAATTATGGAAAGATAAATTATCCAGAAAACTCCGGCCCCAAACCTTCTACATAACAGATCTCATACCCGTATCAAAACATCCTTAAACTGCAGGGTGACAGTCAAAATGATGGCATACATGTTGTAGGGGCAGATTTAAAAAAAATGGTTGGATTGAAAATTCGAATTCAAATATTTTTTATGGTCAAAGAATTAGAATTCTGTATATTCCGAACTCGATTTGAGTTTAATTATGAACGACCCTGTAAAAAGTCATATTCGACCATTGGCTCCTAAAACCTGTGCCGAGGTCATTTATAAGTCAATAGGAGAGGTCCAGGGACCCATTTGAACCTTACTAGCCTTCCTGACATTTGAATGTTTTTTGTTTTAGAGAAAAATGTTGTTGAATTCTATGAGTTTTTGGGTCCGTAATATTAGTTCGAGTATTCATTATTTTCATTTAGGGATGCACCGAATCCAGGATTCGGTTCGGGATTCGGCCTTTATCAGCAGGATTCGGATTCGGCCGAATCCTTCTGCCTGGCCGAATCCTAATTTGCATATGCAAATTAGGGCCTGGGAGCTAAATCACGTGACTTTTTGGCACAAAACAAGGAAGTAAAAAATGTTTTCCCCTTCCCACCCATAATTTGCATATGCAAATTAGGGTTCGGATTCGTTTCGGTATTCGGCCAAATCTTTCGGGAAGGATTCGGGGGTTCGGCCGAATCCAAAATAGTGGATTCGGTGCATCCCTATTTTCATTAAACAACCCCCCAAAACAAATTCACTTGAATTCGAAATTCGTCTTTTGATAAATGTGCCTCGTAATGTTGGGGTTGGGGAATCCTAATAATGGAGAAAATAATGACCGGTACCATAACTTTGTGTTTTCAGCAGTCCACTGTCTATTGTACAGATTTCCGGGTTTCCAACTTGCGTGGGATTTTAGTGCACCCTCCGCTACTCACCCCATTTCCTTATACCTATTCATTAATTTTAATTTACAGAAATTAATTTGATATTCTTCTTTTATTGGGTACTGAAAAAAATTCAGAAAGTTTTTTTTTTTTTTTTTTGTGTGTGTAGTAAAATATTTTGCCTGTACTGCCCCCATATATAAGAACAGTATGTTCTACAGCTCAGTAGTATATTGGTGTTTTTGTCAATATTAAAATGCAACTTTAATCATGTTTGTATAGAGGTGCAACCTTTATTGCTACTTAATATTTATGTATTTTGTGCAGGTGTATATTTAAATAAAATTTTAAAATGCAAAAAAAAATGAAGGGGATATTGTCATGGCAAAATGTGTTTTTTTCCCCCCCAAAATGCATCAGTTAATAGTGCTGCTCCACCAGAATTCTGCACTGAAATCCATTTCTCAAAAGGATATTGTCCGTTTCCTAGCTGCCCCCAGTCATGTGACTTGTGTTCTGATAGACTTCAGTCACTACTGCTGTACTGCAAGTTGGAGTGATATCACCCCCCCCAGCAGCCTAACAACAGAACAATGGGAAGGTAACCAGATAACAGCTCCCTAACACAAGATAACAGCTGCCTGGTAGATCTAAGAACAACACTCAATAGTAAAACCCATGTCCCATTGAGACACATTCAGTTAAATTGAGAAGGAAAAACAACAGCCTGCCAGAAAGTAGTTCCATTCTAAAGTGCTGGTACAAGTCTCATGCGTGGGGGCAGCTGGAAACTGACAATATGTCTAGCCCCATGTCCTATTTCAATTGAATATAAAAAATCTGTTTACTCTTGTCAACTGGATTTCAGCGCAGAAGTTTGCTGGAGCTGCACTATTGACTGATGAATTTTGAATTTTTTTTTCCCCACAGTATCCCTTTAAGGTGAATTTCACCATTAAAACTTTTAGTATGCTATAGATGGGCATTAAAAATACCTTTTAATTTTTTTTTTTTTTTTAATGAATAGACTCACCCCAAAGTGCTACTTGGTTGCTAGGATAATTAAGCCCAGCAACCAGATAGCTGGGAAATTGCAAGCCTGACATGTGACATAAGGACCCGGGATTTAATGTTCAATACTAAATAACTATTTACATGTATAGGATCTGTTATCTGGAAACCTATTATGCCGAGAGATCAGACTTACGGAAAGGATGTCTCCCGTAGACTACATTTTATCCGAATAATCCAAATTTGAAAAAAATATTTTTTCTCAGTAATAAAACAGTATCTTGTACCTGATTCCAACTAAGATATAATTAATCCTTATTGGAAGCAAAACCAGCCTATTGGGTTTATTTAATGTTTACATGATTTTCTAGTAGACTTAAAGGAGAATTCAACCCTTTATTAAAAAAACCCTCTACCCTACATAGACCTTCCCTCCGCCCCCCCATGTAAGTGCCCCTAACTTTTTACTTACGCATCGGTGCAGATTCAGGGCATCGGAGTTCACAGGCGCCATCTTCTTATCTTTTTCTGGTGTTTTAGCAATTTCCATAACTTTCGGTGCATGCGTAGTTGTCACAACAACGTTTTTGACGCGCAACTCATTTTTTTCAGTGAATTTTCGCTGGCGTTTCGCAAATTTATTCGCCAGCGGGAATTTGCTGCGAATTCGCACCTGGCGAATAAATTCGCCCACCACTTGCCACAAACTGTATTGCTCCAACTGCCGATGCGCCGCTCTCTTCCCGAAGATTTCATCTGTGAAGTCCAATGCCGCGAATCTGCACCAAAGTATAAGTAAAACCTTAGGGCCGTTTACCGGGGGTAGCAGCTAGGCTGAGTGGGAGAGGTAGGAGGGGGTCGGATTATTTTTGTTTTTTTAATAATGGGTTGAATTCTGCTTTAAGGTCCGATGTTCTAAATTATGGAAAGGTCCATTATCGGAAAACCCCAGGGGATTCTGGATAACGGGTCCCATACCTGTACTTGCTTTTTCTCTTCCTCATTTGTCATTGACAAGGCAAATACTTTGTATGTTCTTCCCAAAAACATACAGGCAGTTTAATTGGCTCCTGATGAAACTGAGCATAGTGTGAGCGGATTTGATAGAGATCTTAGAGTGTAAGCTCTACTGGTGCAGGAACTGATGGGAAAGGGCGTATACTCTCTATAAAGCGCTGCAGAATGTGACATTGGTATATAAACAAAAAGGTACGATGCTGCTAATAATATGAGATGCGTATGGAGGTGCTAGGGGCCGTAATCCAAATACAATGGAACCTCAATTTTTACATCCCTTGGAATTGTCATGTTTTATGATGTAGTTTCTATTTCTAAGTTACACTGCAAATAATTCACTTTACAACAGGAGTGCCCATACTTTACTAATGTGATGTCTACTTCTAGTGATGTTGTCCCGTTATTATCTACAACCATAATGGCATTGTTAGCATTCTGTAGTTTTTAAACATTATATTGAATTATGGATAAAGTTATTGCTATATTTAATTTTATTTCTTATTACTAATTAAACATTAGTTAATAATAAATGATTATAATAATAATTCAATATTTGCAATGTAACTAGGGATGCACCGAATCCAGGATTCGGTTCGGGATTCGGCCTTTATCAGCAGGATTCGGCCGAATCCTTCTGCCTGGCCGAACCGAGTCCTAATTTGCATATGCAAATTAGGGCCAGGGAGCTAAATCACGTGACTTTTTGGCACAAAACAAGGAAGTAAAAAATGTTTTCCCCTTCCCACCCATGATTTGCATATGCAAATTAGTATTCGGTTCGGTATTCGGCCAAATCTTTCGGGAAGGATTTGGGGGTTCTGCCGAATCCAAAATAGTGGATTCGGTGCATCCCTAAATGTAACCTTAACAGAACAAATAACTGAATTAAACAGAAGGCTAATTTTAAACCAGCTCTATATCAAGACTAGACCATGTCTTGAGATCTACTAACCACCAGCTAAAGGTCTACTGGTCGATCCTGATACCTTTTGGGCACCCCTGGTCTGCAATATAAAATGTACTTCCTGAATCAGCAAGTTCTTTTAGTTGTAATATTGGTGTGTGGGTGAAACTCAGGTCATTTTGCCTGGTCATGTGCTTTCAGACAGAGCCAGCACTTTAGCATGGAATTACTTTCTGGCAGGTTGTTGCTTCTCCTACTCAATGTTACCGTGTCTCAGTGGGACCTGGATTTTACTATTGAGTGCTGTTCTTAGATCTACCAGGCAGCTGTTATCTTGTGTTAGGGAGCTGTTATCTGGTTACCTTCCCATTGTTCTGTTGTTAGGCTGCTGGGGGAAAGGGAGGGGTGATATCACTCCAACTTGCAGTACAGCAGTAAAGCGTGGCTGAAGTTCATCAGAGCACATGACTGAAGGCACCTGGGAAACTGACAATATGTCTAGCCCCGTTTCAGATTTAAAAAAATCTAAAAAAAAGATCTGTTTGCTCTTTTGATAAATGGATTCTGCTGGAGCAGCACTTTTAACTGATGTATTTTGAAAATAAAACATTTTCCCATGACAGTACCTCATTTTTCATTGTTGTTTTGTGGTCCTACCTATATATTATGCATAATACATTTCCCTGATGGGATTTTTTTTTTTTTCTGGTTCCCTGAAAAACGTAAAACGGAGGGTTCTACTGTAATATTGTTTTTTTGTTGAAAGTATTTTGTGTTCTATGCAATCATACCCACTTCTATTCTCTACATTTCCAGGTCACCTGGCTCTGCGTGCGATGGGAGCTACGCTATGTCAGCCGAGACTGGGCTTGGTACACGTCTGAGAGCCGCGTCTGGGATGGGTGACGGAATAGAAGGGGCTCAGATGTCGGGCCAACAGCAGCCTGCCCTACCCCAGCCACAGGCCCCAGTGATGAACAACCCCAATCCTCCTGAAATCACAAGACCCGACCAACCGAAGCGCCAGACCAATCAGCTGCAGTACTTACTGAAGACCGTGCTCAAGACATTGTGGAAGCACCAGTTTGCATGGCCCTTCCAAGTGCCAGTTGATGTGGTCAAGCTCAATCTGCCTGTAAGTACAACACTGGGCTGAATCATTGGCCCTTTAAGAACTCATTAGACCAGTGGCTCTCAACCTTCCTAATGCTGCGACCCTTTAATACAGTTCCTCGTGTTGTGGTGACCCCCAACCATAAAATATTAAAATATTTTCGTTGCCAGCCCAGAGCGGATTGTTAGGAAAGTACAGGAGCGTGACGTAGTGCAGCAAAATGTTTTTGCCACACCCATTTTGTTGCCAAACCCCAATTACCGTGTTAATTTTACAAATTTTAAATGGGCAGGGAGAGCTGTATGGCAGTCCCTTCTAAGGGGATATAGAAAGTTGTAGTGCAACTGGCTTCCCTACACAGGTTACTGAACTACAACTCTCAGCACCAACACCCGGAGCGCTACAACCCTGCCCCAGGGCTAGTGGGGAGAGAGATGAACCTGCTCCTGGAACCCCTTAAGGGACCCCTGTGAAAGGGTTGTTCGACCCCCAAAGGGGTCCCGACCCCCAGGTTGAGAACCACTGCATTAGACTATTCGCCACCTAAAACCTGCCGAATTACTGTATAAGTCGACGGGAGAGGTCCAGGGATCAATTTGGTGACATTTGCAGAGTTTTTGTTTTAAAAAAAACTTGAATCAGGGCTTTTTATAAATTCTAAATGAGTTTTTTAAACTCGAATATTCGGTTCTAGTTTTCTAGTTAGTCAATTAAATATTCTGCACTGTTTCTGAAATAATCACATTTATATTAACTATTCCTCTCTCAGCATCTGTTTCTCTTCATTGTGTCTTCATGCAGCAGTTGGGTGTCAGATATTCACTGACAGTTGCATCCAATAGATCTTATAGGGGGGCTTCTTTCCTAGCAGATGTATCAGAGCTCACTCTATTAAAGTGATACTGACGCTGTAAAAAAAATGAAATTTAACATATGAATGTACATTAAACATTACCTATAGGTCATGTTGATCATGAGAGGTTTGTTTTTGTATATAATTGTTAGTTGAAGTTCCTAAGCCTGACTCTCTGATGACTTTGAAGTAGTTGGCCAGCTTAAATATATTGCAATGTATGGACAAACCATCCCTGTTGTTTAAAGGGTAAGGCATAAGTTTAGTAACTGTATGCACAGAATGTCTGAAGGGAGCATTGGATTAACCGATGGGTGGGTTTGATTCAGTGTAATACTAGGATGACTTTTATTTCTGTGTTATGACTGGAGATGTTTTGTTTTTCAATGTTGTGCTTTTTTGTTTTGGCTGCACTTTTACTCAATGGGATCACAAACTGTTGCGTATGAGATGATTTTATCACTGTGAAATACCATACACTCTTACCTCTGCTAGCTAGCTGACTCTCTTACATGACACAAATCACTACTCTTGGGATCCTGCAAATAAGGGATGCACCGATTCGGCCAGGATCCTGCCTTTTTCAGCAGGATTTGGCCGAATCCTTCTTTACATATGCAATTAGCAAATTACCCCTAAGCTACATATGCAAATCATTAATTTGCTTACACAAATTTGGGTTCAGTATTCGGCCAAACCTTTTCCTGCCCCCATGGCTACACAGCAGTTTGTTTATATAAACTATAGTAGTACTTATCTGTTATCTACTGTGTATCCTGTGCTTGAATAGCTGCCCCCATGGCTACACAGCAGCTTGTTTATATAAACTATAGTAGTACTTATCTGTTATCTACTGTGTATCCTGTGCTTGAATGGCTGCCCCCATGGCTACACAGCAGCTTGTTTATATAAACTATAGTAGTACTTATCTGTTATCTACTGTGTATCCTGTGCTTGAATGGCTGCCCCCATGGCTACACAGCAGCTTGTTTAGATGAACTATAGTAGTGTTTTTTACCAGTGCAGGGCAGCACTCCACGATATTTTTATTACTGTAAAAACACTTATTTATTTTTTTTTGTTACTGTTCCTTTAACTCTACTATCTAGCTGACTTTCGCATGACATAAGTCACTACTGTTGTGATCCTTAAAATAGTGCTTACTAGTGTGTTCAGCTTCTTGCTTCACTTGATGTGTCCTACATTGTTTGTCATGTTGAAAGGTTTTTTTTTTTAAAGGCGTTGTTCACCTTCAAATAGTAGTGTTCGTGTTTCCAAATTTTTACTGAGCAACAATTCTTCCACTGAGAACACACACGATTTTGCCACTGGCTTTGTCACTTCCCATGGCCAAGCTGCCTTAGGCTAGGGCCAGAAATGGGCCTAAATTATCCTGCCGATATCTGCAGTTGCAGTCCCTGAATGCTAACATCATCCTCTTCTGTGTTCAAAATCCTTGTGTTGGCTCTGACGCAAACACACGCGGTGGATTTCTGGTTGAAAAGCAAAGCTTGAGACAAAATCCACCAAGTGCGTTGGCTCTGGAGCCGTTACAAGGCTTTCGGCCTTGAATACAAAAGAGGTTACTGCTAGCGGTCAGGCGCTACCAATTTCAGTTTGACATAGAGAATCTGCATGCGTTAGATAAAGACTTGCATGTTTCTTTCTAGAGTAACTGCCACCACGAGGAAGCCCAGTGGCTATGGAGAAAGGGGGCTGCACTATTGAGCTCTATTTTGTTTGGCATAAGACAACTGATTTTGGGAAGCAGCACATAAACTGTGAGCCACATGGGGGGGGGTTCCAAAAAGTAGTACGACTTTTGTTTCTTTGTTTAGTTATTTAACACCATCATCTACACGATTAGGTAACTGAGTGAAATCCACACCCATCAACATGACTTTTAGTAGGGACTCATTCATGACTTTAATTTTGTGTCTCCTCTTGTAGGATTATTATAAAATAATTAAGACCCCGATGGACATGGGCACCATTAAAAAGCGCCTCGAGAACCATTATTACTGGAACGCCCAAGAATGTATCCAGGACTTCAACACGATGTTTACAAACTGCTATATCTATAACAAGGTGAGAGAGGTGAATCAGGGTACAGCCTTTGAGGATTTTTATTTGGAGTGCATGTGGGAGAGAGAACCCAGTAAAACTTTTTACCAGTTCTCTAGGAAACAAATAGCACTAGGGTAGGTTGCAATTTGTGCATTAACATGGTTTCTTTTTCTAGCCTGGAGATGACATAGTGCTAATGGCCGAAGCCCTTGAGAAGCTTTTTCTGCAGAAGATCTCTGAGATGCCCCAGGAAGAGACGGAGCTGACAGTTGTGCAGAGCAAAGGACGTGGCCGGGGAAGAAAGGAGCAAGGTGAGATAGTATAAATATATATTTATACTGTTTTAGCTGGAAGTTAAAAGCAAAAATCCAGTTCTTAAGTTATAACATCCTTGTTAGGGTGAGGTTGAGTTCAAAGGGTTGCATACACCTTGTTTAACATAAGCCAGGCATGTCCAAAGTCAGGCCCGGGGGCCAAATGCGGCCCGTTTTCAAATTTACACCGGCCCTCGGCCTCCATCATGAAATTAATAATAATGTGTGTCTATTGCCAACACCTTCAGCATACAGGCAGCAGTATAGACCAAGTGGCAGATCATTTCACTAATGTGGCCAAATATTACGGCTACGAGATTCCCAGCGCCGGATTTGCTGGGCGGGCACCTCTAGGCCACGCGCTAGCGCCGGAGCACAAGCGCTGGAGCAATGCATCCCAGGTGCTCCCCATAGAGCGGCTGGGCAGCATGCCGCCCCTAAATATTTTCAGCCCAAGGCCTGGGCCTATGTGGCCTCGCCAAAAATCCAGGCCTGGCGATTCCTTGTTTAAATTATGTTAATGGTTAAAAGAATCTCCGGCTGAATGGTCGGCCCCCACACATTTTCACCTCACAAAATTCTGGCCCTCGTTGCAAAAAGTTTGGACACCGCTGACATAAGCTCAGTGAATAGGACTTGTGCGAATTATTTTACCTATTGCTTTAATTAAAGAAACAGTTCAGTGTAAAATAAAAACTGGGTAAATAGAAAAATGCTTCTCATATAGTTGGTTATCCAAAAATGTAATGTATAAAGGCTGGAGTGACTGGATGTGGAACAGAACACTACACTACTAAATGAAACTGGTGCTTTTTTTAGTTGGGATTAACTGTATGCAGGATGCATGCTGGAGGTCGGCAATGAGAGGTGGAATTTTTAATGTAATGCTTTTTGTGTTCTCTTCCCCCCCCCCCCCAGATGCTTCAATCACCCCCATGAGAACTAGAGTCCTGTCTGTGTCACTAGAAGACAAGAGCACTGTCAAACCTCTTGTTACACGTAAGTACAATCCTGTGGGTTGTTTTTTTCCTAGTTTGACTCCTGTGTAAATATTCTAAACTTAGCATCAAAGGAGAACAAAACCCCACCCTCCTTGCACACTCCTTGTAAAGGGGTTGTTCACAGGTTTAAAACAGGCCACTCCCATTCTTCAGAAAACTGATCAGAGAAGACAGGACAAGGACAGATTTAAATAGTATATAAAGTAGCTTTTACTATGACCGTTTTAATGGATTGTCTAACACAGTGAGAGAATTGTTAGTGATTTTGTTAGATTTGGACATTGAAGGAAAACAACCCCTTTAAAGGATAAGGAAAGCTACCGGAGCAGATTATTGCCAATAGATTATCCACTATAATGCAAGCTATAACACTATATTCTGCAGAATGCTTTAACATACCCGAGTAATACCTTTTGACAGAGGACTCAGAGCAGCATTACTTTGAGGGTTTACTGGTGTATCTATATAGACCTTTCTGATAAAGCTTTGTTTTTTTTTTTTTCTACCTTTCCTTCTCCTTTGTGTCTTTCGCTTTACCTGTAAAAAAAAAAAAAATGATTTGCACCGATTTGTGCCGTCTCCTGCTGCATCTGATCCTCTCCAGCCAGAGTGTGCGCAGTTGAACGTTGGTCCAAATTTGTTCAACTAGTGAGAACAAAAGCCTCTCTCTCACACAATTGCAGTGTATAACACAGCACGGTTAAAGGGTCCAAATGAAAAGTATTGGACGCGTTGCTCTATGATCTGAAACAATGACCTTGATCGATGCAGATCATAAAGCCCCGTTTGTCTAATAAAGACTTTATAAATTTGGAACCTTTAACGGTGCTGTGTTATACATGGGAGTTTGGAAATCCAGTTGAGTGGATCATCTCCTTTAAGTCTTGTTATGCCAGAATCGTCCCTAAATGTATTGTACATATATAAAAACAGAATATATACTGTACAGTGTAAAAGGTGTAAAATGGAAGAGCGTGCCTGGGCACAATTCCTTCAGTAAATTTTGATGTGTTGTTATTTAAATAGACATTTTTTCCTTTTTATTTTCAGCCGTGACCAAGCCTTCGACCCCTACACCCCCTACCGTGACCAGGGCACCCACCCCTCCTCAAACCAGACCCCAACAAGCCCGCCCTCCAGCCATCACTCAAGCTCCCATCAGTTTCTCTCCCACCATCAGTCAGGATGTGGTGGTCCCTACAACAGTAGCCCCTACTCCAGTTCCTCAGCCACTTACAAATCATCCTGCAGTCATCCACACTGCTGCTCAGCCTGCAAAGGTGAGGTCAAGAGGTCGTGGTTTTCTAATTTCATGGGGCGAATACCATTTTATTTTTTTTATTAATTCCTCATTTTTCTACTGATGATCCAAATCCAGGATTCAGCCTTTATCAGCAGGATTCAGATTTGGCCGAATCCTTTTGCATGGCTAATCTGAATCCTAATTTGCATATGAAAATTTGGTGTGGGAAGGGAAATCATGGGACTTTTTGTCACAAGGAAGTGGGAAAAAAAAAATCCCCCACCTTTTCCTTTCCGCCCCTAATTTGCATATGCAATCAGGATTCAGTTCTTTTTTCGGCCGACTCTTTCATGAAGTATTAAGGGATTTGGCGAATCCCAGAAAGTGGATCCCTACATTTTTCTAATTTCACGAGGCAAATATCTTAATTTTTAATAATTCCAAATTTTTCTAATTTTATTAGGCTGTTTTTTTTTATAATTCTGCCTTTTTGTCATTTCATGAGGCTGTCAATTTATTTTTTTTAATAGTTAATTTTTTCAAATTCCATGAGGCCAATACCCTTTTTTTTAAAATAATGCCCATACTGTTGCTGTGTGTGTTTAACTTTGAAGGTATGAATGTGTGTGCTCTTTTTTTTTTTTTGTGGAGAGATAAAGGTGGGAAGCTGGCACCATTGTTGATGCTATACTTTCCCAACTCCCTAGACAAAGAAAGGAGTGAAGCGGAAAGCAGACACCACAACACCCACTACCCATGACCCACTCCACGAGTCCTCCCCACTCCCTAGTGATCCCAAGCCTCCAAGGACTGGCCCTCGAAAGGAGAATGGGCGGCAGATTCGACCAATTAAGAAGACAGAGGTGCCCGACTCTCAACTTCCCGCCCCCCCTGCTTTGCACCCCCAACCTACATCAAATGCAGAGAAGGACAACAAGACAAGCGAGCAGTTACGGTATTGTGCAAGCATTGTCCGGGAAATGTTTTCTAAAAAGCATCAGGCGTATGCCTGGCCATTTTACAAGCCCGTGGATGTGGCAGCCCTTGGGTTACACGACTACTGCGAAATCATCAAGCATCCAATGGATCTAGGTACCATTAAGGTAAGCTATTTGTCCCTACTCGTTCTTATTGTTCCCTGTAAGTTACATAGACCTGTGGACAGTTATCGTAATCCTCCAACATTTAGAAAACAACCCTCAGTCACTTTATATGATTGACTTGAGCGAGATTTTGGCCAGTGTCTCTTTATTTCTAGGGCTCCCTGCTGGATTCACCCTCTGATCTAGCAGATAAAAAATATAAATAGCCCTTCAGTAGACTTTGTGGTTGCCCTGCATTTATAAAAGTTGCTTAATTGTGAACTATCGTGAAAATAAATGTAATATAAGCTTTAGCATACTGAAATAAGAAACTATCTAAATACAATCCAATAAATATTCTGCATAGTTTCTGAAATAATCAAATGTATCTTCGCTATCCCTCTCTCAGCATCTGTTTCTCTTCATTCTCTCTTGATGCAGGAGTTGGTTGTCAGATAAACATTGGCTGTTAAAAACAATATATCTTATAGGGGAGCTCCTTTTGCCTAGAAGATGTATTAGAGCTCACTCTATTAAACTGACCAGACATCATGTCTCTCTACATGCAGGATTTGTGCAAAAGCCAGTTATTTTGTTAGATTTGTACTAGAATCCGTTATTTGAGGCTATCATCATACAAACGATTATGCAGCCCTATGTCCCGACCTGCCACTAGTCATTCAGATTGAAGTAGTAAAAGAACAAATCAGACTATGTTCTGCTAATGACGGCAATCATATGAAAGTTAAAGGGATACTGTCATGGGAAAACATTTTTTTTTTCTCAAAACGCTTGTTAATAGTGCTTCTCTAGCAGACTTCTGCGCTGAACTCTACTTCTCAAAAGCAAACAGGTTTTTTATATTCATTTTTGAAATCTGACATGGGGCTAGACATACTCTGTTTCCCAGCTGCCCACAGTCACGTGACTTGTGCCTGGAACTACTTTCTGGCAGGCTATTTCTCCTACTTAGTGTAACTGAATCATTGGGACTTGGTTTTTACTATTGAGTGTTGTTCTTAGATCTACCAGGAAACTGTTACCTTGTGTTAGGGAGCTGCTATCTGGTTACCTTCCCATTGTTCTTCTGTTACGATGGCCATAGACGCAAAGATCTACCTGCGATATCCGACGAACGATTGGATGTCCCCATCTCCCGACCTGCCGCTAACCGTTCAGATCAAATAAAGCAGTAAAAGAACAGATCAGCCGATGTTCTGCCCAGACAGCAATCGTATGAAAGTTTATGTACGTCAAAGCTGGTGACAGTCTCCCACTGAAAATCATCAGATCGGCAATACATGCAGAGATACGATCGGCAGCAGACAAATCTTCTAACCTGTCCAATCAACTGAACGACCAATTGCATGGCAAGACAAATGTCGGGACACTTAACACACTATCTGAAAATCGTACGAATCGAGGATTCATACGATCGCATCTCTGCGTCTATGGCCAGATTTAGTCTGCTCGGAGGGGGAAACGGAGAGGGGGTGATATCATTCCAACTTGCAGTATATAGTGACTGTTTGTCAGAGCACAAGTCACATGACTGGGGGCAGCTAGGAAATTGACGATATGTCTTAGCCCCATGTCCGATTTCAAAACTGAAAATAAAATCTGTTTGCTCTTTTGAAAGATGGATTTTAGTGCAGAAGTCTACTGGAGCAGCACTATTAACTGGTGTTTTTTTTTTGGGTGGGGTGGGGGACAGTTTTCCCATTACTGTATCCCTTTAATAACAAATGCTAGTGATAGTCACCCATTGATACAGTCAGATATGCAATGCATGAAGGGAAATTGTTAGCCGACAGAAATCTTCTAACCTGCCGTAATACGAAAAATGGCGGAACAATAAACATACGGTCAGAAAATCTTATGATTCAACGACTTTATCTTTGCATCTGTGGCATCATATTTAGAGCCAGTTAAAGGGTCAATGGAGAAACGTATTGGCTGATGGGTGAGTAGAGAGTTTTACATGAGCGGACAAGGGTTCAGCAGATAAGTTACCCGGGTTACAACTTTGTGTTGTTTTGTGAACTGATTAACTTGGCTGTTTACCTGAATAAATCAGTTGTGACCTAGCATCACCATAATCAAGTGTTTTTATTTATCTTCTTATTGTATAAAGAGCCTTATTACTCCTGTAGCCTATTTCTGCCCCATGAACAGCCGTGAGCGGAGACCTTCTTATTTGTTGCCCCCAGGTAAAGATGGAGAATCGGGACTACAAGGAAGCACAGGACTTTGCATCTGATGTGCGGCTTATGTTCTCCAACTGTTACAAGTACAATCCCCCCGATCATGAAGTTGTGATAATGGCTCGCAAGCTGCAGGTAATGCAATTGTGGCTAGAACACAATGTTGTGATGTTTGGCTCTGAAGAGGGAAGGCTGGGTTTTTTTTTTAGAAGCTTTCCATCCTGGTAGCATTTGTATCATGGCTACTGTCCTTTTACATAAGCACCTGGATCCGGGTTTTGTTTTGGATTCCAGTACATTTTGTGACATGTAAAAGCGCATTGCTAAATTCCATTCAGTTATTTTTGGGAAGCTCTCCAGTTTGGGATTTCCGCAGTCTGTACTGTACGAGAGGGCCTTGAACAGAAAGAGGAGTAGTGAAAAGTGGCAATAACAATACATTTGTAGCCTTACAGAGCATTTGTTTTTAGATGGGGTCAGTGACCCCCATTTGAAAGCTGCAAAGAGAAGGCAATTAATATAACTTTATAGAAAATAGTTTGCTTAGAATCAGCCGTTATGATAACACACTAACACTTAAAGGGATACTGTCAATAGTGCTGCTCCAGCAGAATTCTGCATTGAAATCCATTTCTCAAAAGAGCAAATAGATTTTTTTTTTAATATTTAATTTTGAAATCTGACATGGCACTAGACATATTGTCAATTTCCTGGTTGCCCCAAGTCATGTGACTTGTACTCCGATAAACTTCAATCACTCTTTACTGCTATACTGCAAGTTGGATTGATATCAATCCCCCCCCCCCCCCAAAGTGCTGGCACAAGTCACATGGCCAGTGGCAGCTGGGAAATGGACAAAATGTCAGATTTCAAAACTCAATATAAAAAAATCTGTTTGCTCTTTTGAGAAATGTATTTCAGTGCAGAAGTCTACTGGAGCAGCATTAACTGATGTGTTTTGAAACAAACATGTTTTCCCATGAAAGTATCCCTTTAACAAAGGTGAACCACCCATTTAAAAGGAGAACTAAAGCCTAACTAAAGAAGTAGGTATAAATGTTGTACATGATGTTTTGTGCTTGTGTACCAGCCCAAGGCAACCACAGCCCTTTAGCAGTAAAGATCTGTGTCTCCCCAGTAGATGCCCCAGTAGCTCCCCATCTTCTTTTCTACTGATTCACTGATTCACATGCTCTGTGCTGCTGTCACTTACTGAGCTTAGGGACCCACTCACAATATACACCTGATAGTGTCATAGAAATATAGTCACAATATAAGGCTGATTAGTCATTAATACACATCATTAGAAACCAGTGCAATTAGCTGCATCAGAATTTAATAATCAGCAAACCTGTAGCATCAGCTTATATTACAGCCAGGGAAGCTCATTTTCTGCTGCTGGATAATTAGTGACGACCCCTAAGCTTAGCTTCTCAACAGCTGCTCAGAGCCCACTGAGCATGTGAGTGTCACAGACACTTTCCAAGATGGTGACCCCCTGTGACAAGTTTGAAGTCCTGGATCATTGCTGCTATTGACAAGCTGAAAACTTAGCTTCGTGCAATAAGGTCATGATATAAAATGTGGAATTTTTAGCCACATTTATTTTTAGGGGTTAGTTCTCCATTAACTCTTGTTCCTTTCCTATTCACTCATATGACATTAATTGAATACTGTCTTGGTTTACTTGTTGTAAGTTATACGCTGTATTTGTGTTTGTTTTGCCCGGTCCCATGAGAAGCTTTTAGCCAGCTGAGCAGTCCATAGCAAACATAGTCAGTGTCTGGCCAGCACACCCCAAAGCAGGTAACTGCAACCTTGGCTCTCCAGCTGTTAATGAACTACAAGTCCCACAATGCATTTGCCTTTATGAATCGTGACAGACTCCTTCATTGCATTGTGGGACTTGTAGTTCCTTAACAGCTGGAGAGCCAAGGTTGCAGATCCCTGCCCCAGAGAGTGACCTGTTCATATGCTCCGCTTCCTCTGCTCCTAAACTTTAAAGAGAGAGGACGTCATGTAACTGGTGATGTCCTAGGGCTGTGTTTTAGAAATGCAATTCCTCTCAAATAGGCATCTATAGATGTACAGATAACATGGACTCGTGTATGGTTTATGAGTGATCATTCTTGTGCTCATGGGGCAGGGTATTTGTCACATGTAAATAAGCTGGACAAAGAGTGGTAGTGGGATCTATCCCTGTTATGTTGCTTCACGGTTTAATTCTGTTTTGCTCTGCTCTCAGGACGTTTTTGAAATGCGCTTTGCCAAAATGCCTGATGAAGCTGAGGAGGCACCAGCTCCCGTACCATCTCCCGCTCCAGGGCCCCCAGCCCCATCCATAAAAGGTCCTCCACCAACCTCCAGTGACAGCAGCAGTGATAGCTCTTCTGATAGTGAAAGCAGTTCAGATAGTGAAGAAGAGCGGGCACAGAGACTGGCAGAGCTTCAGGAACAGGTGACTGACATTCATTGATGAGCTTATTGGTCATTCACAGTCAAGAATGGGGTGAAAACTAATAATTCGTTAAATGAATCGTTCAGTGTAAAAATAAAAACTTGCTAAATAGGCTGTGCAAAATAAAAAAAAATCTTTCTAATGTAATTAGTTAATTTAATGTATAAAGGCTGGAGTGTGTGTATGTGTAACAGATCAGAACATTACTTCCTGTTTTTCAGCTCTCTTGGTTTCCACTGATTGGTTAACAGTCAGCAACCAATCGGTGAGTTGAGGAGAGTGGGGCACATGGGTCATAACTGTTGCTTTTGAATCTGAGCTGAAAGCTGATGATCAGTTGCAAACTCAGTTATGTCCAAACTCAGAGTTAGAGAGCTGAAAAGCACGAAGTAGTGTTCTGTTACACATCCAGTCACTCCAACCTTTATACATTACATTTTTGGCTAACTATATTAGAATTTTTTTTTTTTGATTTTGCACAGCCTATTTATTTATCCAATTTTTAATTTTACATTGAACTGTTCCTTTAAGGGTTACCAGGCTTTTGCCTGACCAGTTGCTTTATTTGGTTCCATCCAGTTGAAAGCTGTCCATGAGCAGTTGGCAGCTCTATCTCAGCCACAGCCGAACAAACCAAAGAAGAAAGAACGGGAGAAACGCAAGGAAAAGCACAAACGAAAAGAAGAGGTGGAGGAGCCTCGTAAGGGCCGAATCCGAGAGCCACCAGCCAAGAAACCCAAGAAAAGTGTTCAAGGGTCTGGAGGTGCACCAAGGTAAATCAGTAAATCAATTTATAGTTCTTTTCAGTAGAAATTAACAGAATCCAGAGTGCTAGAATGTCATGCATAGCAAAAGCTCTGCAGGGTTGGAAAATGATTCTGTTCTCATATCCTGTATTTTACCTCCTGTCTGCAGCATTAAGAAAGAAGCCCCACCCCCTGTGACACGCCCTGCTCGTCCAGCTCCACCTCCAGCACCGTGCGAGTCCTCTGAGGAGGAAACACTAAGATGTCGGCCAATGTCGTACGAAGAGAAACGGCAACTAAGCTTGGACATTAATAAGCTGCCGGGCGAGAAGCTGGGCCGTGTCGTGCACATCATCCAGTCTCGGGAGCCTTCCCTTAAGAACTCCAATCCGGATGAGATTGAGATAGACTTTGAGACACTTAAACCGTCCACGCTACGAGAATTGGAACGATATGTTACCTCTTGCTTGCGAAAGAAGCGAAAATCACAGGGTGAGAGTGGGAGAACTTAATAAGAGTAATGTCGGCCACATATGTTAACAGACCTTACCAAACCAAGGGGAACTTTGCTTGATTTATTTCCCAAGTGGTGTATTTCCCGCTTCAAGCAGAAGGAACACTGTTTTACATTTGGGTTACCAAAAGTTAGGCACCCCTAAGTGACTACATTTACCTGCCTGACACCCCTGGCAGTGCAGAAAACTGCAGCGGCCTGGGGTTCTGCTAGCGAGCACCACGGAGCGATCCTCTTCTTCGGTTTTTAAATGTCCCAGGGCAGATAAGTGCGCAGTACAGCGAAATAGTCTGCTTTTTCATTAAAGTTCAGCTGCACTTCACATGCGCAGCTGCTAGAAGTCCCGGAGAATGATCGCTCTGTAGTGCTTGCTGGGAGAACCCCCAGGCTGGTGAGGTTTTCTGCTGATCAGAGCACTGGCCCAAGGGGTCTGGTAAGTAAAAGTAATCACTTGGGGGTGCCTGCCCCAAGTACAAGATGGTATTCCATCTCCTTTGCGTTAAGTTTCAGTATGAAGTAGAGATTGATGTTCTGAGACGATTTGCAATTGGTTTTCATTTATTTAAGATTTTTGAGTTATTTAGCTTTTTATTAAGCAGCTCTCCAGTTTGCAATTTCAGCAATCTGGTTGCTAGGGTCCAAATCATCCTAGCAACCATGAACTGATTTGAATAAGAGACTGGAACATGCTTCGGAGAGGCCTGAATAGAAAGATGAGTAATAACACGTGGCTATTATAGTTTGAAACAGTTTCTGTCCATCGGTATAATGTACCAGATAAAGAAAGGAATCGGACTTGCGTCGTCAGTATGATCAAAACTCTATTGTTCAAAAAAAAAAAAAGTAAATCCCTTCTTTATCCTCTAGTTGGACCTTCGGTTTTAATAATATGTTCGCACTAGATAAGATGGCAACTTGATGTTGCAATTTTATACCTTAGATACAATGTTAAAACGTTACCAAATATGGGTAACTATTAAAAAGAAACAAAGTATTGACCGTTCCCACCTATTTTTATAACCAACTTCCTGAGATCTGATAATTAACTCATTATAGTTGTATTGTAATTTGTATTACTGCACCAAATCCACTATTTTGGATTCGGCCGAACCCCCGAATCCTTCCCGAAAGATTTGGCCGAATACCGAACCGAATCCGAACCCTAATTTGCATATGCAAATTATGGGTGGGAAGGGGAAAACATTTTTTACTTCCTTGTTTTGTGCCAAAAAGTCACGTGATTTAACTCCCTGGCCCTAATTTGCATATGCAAATTAGGATTCGGTTCGGCCAGGCAGAAGGATTCGGCCGAATCCAAATCCTGCTGATAAAGTCCGAATCCTGGCCGAACCCCGAACCGAATCCTGGATTCGGTGCATCCCTACTTGAATTTAATTAGAAGGGCTAATTTAGTTAATTGTCCCTTGTGTATTTATACAATTATAAAGTGCTAGTGCTAATTTAATTGTTCTACCCAAACTTCCCCTTCTTGCTGAAAGTGACTAGTGCAATTTAAAAATCAATTCATTGGTAATAACTTGATTTCACAAAAGTTGATTCACCATATGATCAAGTAACACCATTTAAGAGTTGATTAAAAATGTAATTGTGAACATTAAAACCTATAGCGGCAATTCATGAATTTAAGATGTGATAATCCATTATCTGTTCATTGAATAAACCAAAATAAGTGCTTGGATTTTAAAGTGCAGTTTGAAATGGAAATAAATAGAGGGGGTTGTGGAGAAGTCTATTGTTTGCTAGTCTTAGAGACCCCAGAAAATAGAGTTAAGAAAAGATTGCGTTCTCCAAGCCCGTGCTGGGACAGACTCTGCCTTGATAAAGCGAATTAGTGAAACGCGCGTTGGCTCTTCTATTTAAACAGGTAGTACCATTTCACAGCAAACCTTGGGGGGGGGGGG
>CM044436.1:114219472-114256017 GCA_024363595.1 Xenopus borealis
CATGCAGGATTTGTGCAAAAGGCAGTTATTTTGTTACATTTTGTTTGTACTGGAATCAGTGAGTGAGCTCTAATACATCTGCTAGGAAAGGATCCTCCCTATAAGATATATTGGATGTAACTGTCACTGAATATCTGACACCCAACTGCTGCATGAAGACACAATGAAGAGAAACAGATGCTGAGAGAGGGATAGTGAAGATAAACTTTCAGTAGGATGAAGCTTATATTGAATTTTCTCGGTCGTTCCTCTTAAAGACATCAAGACTGAGCATTTGTTAGATTTTTTTTTTTACCAGTGTTTGAGGTCCCAGAACTTTGGGTTGAATCCTGCTTTTAAGTGAGTGACTGGATGCACCCACCATACCATTGGGCACAAGCCTGGTCTTTTCCAGCAGGTACCTGTGTGAGAAGCATCACTTGTCATTTCTAATGTCTCTTCTCCTCCTCCTCCTCCTGTGTCTCGCAGAAACGGCCCCAAATCAGAAGAAAAAGGGTCACTCTGGGAGAGAGTCTAGAAAGGTAACATTGAATCAGAAAAACCTTGTAAACCCAATTTAAAGTTCTAGCATTTTTATAGACCCATGCAGGGAGACTTTTTTTCTGAACGCACAATCCTGTACCAAGTTGAGTTTTTTTTTTGACTCAACCCACTCTCTATTAATTATGATTATTAACATGTATTTCTATAGCGCCAACTTATTCGTATTAATGCCTCATGTTAATCTTTGTGCTGTCTAAGCTTTCCTGTTGTCAGTCTACAGAATGAAAGCAGGGATATATGTAAATATATATTCCTATAAGAATCTATAGGATGAATGTCTCCTAGTTTAATAGGGTTAATATCCTTTTAATGGCATTTAATACCTATATGGAATACCCAGGTGCGTTGGTGCCCTCTCAGTGTATGCTCTGTTTAACGGGCACAGTTTCTGTTGTTACTAAATGATTTTTCTCTCCCCTTTTGTGCCCTCTCATTTTCAATACTCATTGGCCGTTTCTCATTCTCTTGCACCCTTTGTTGTGTTGTTTACCCTGTTCTTCAGCATCATCACCCTATGCAACAGCCTCTGGCCGCACCGCTCCCTGTCATGAAGCCTCCTTCTCCCACAATCGCTCCTTCTTACCCTCCGCCTTCCAGCCTGGACTCCTCGCATCTTCCTCTCCACCACCCTCTCCACCCCGCGAATGTGTTTGATGCAGTCATGCAACTTCCTCCTGATCTGCCTCCTCACCTTGCTGGACAGACAGAACACTGCTCACCCCCGCACCTCAACCAACATGCCCTGACGAGCCCTCCAGGTAAGTGTCCATTAATCCTGGCATAGAAGTCGGGCGGGATATGTTTTTCTCTTGAGAGAAAAGATACATAAAAGTCGTGTTTGGGCTGATTTATTGAGAATTTTCGGTTTAAAAAAAAAAAAACTATTCTGTTCCAATTTCTGCTGCCAGAAGCACGGTTAGCACGGTTGTAGGAGCATAGCCAGTGACAGCCTTGTAGTCACACAAAGAAGGCAGGCTTCAGTTTCCTATCTGTTCAGATTAGATGTCCTGCAGTGACATGCTCACCCCTCATTGGAAACACTAACTACGACTACTATATACTCAACCCTGTCATGGACCCCCCACCATGCTTCCCAGTCCTCTCTACTCTTAAAGGAGAAGGAAAGCTACAGAGACAGTATATTGCCAATAGATTAGCCACAATAGTGCAAGTTATAAGACTATATTTATTCTGCAAAATTATTTACCATACCTGAGTAAACGGCTCTAGAAACTGTTTTTGTAGGATAGCAGCTGCCATATTAGGTTGGTATGGTGTCACTTCCTGACTGAGTCCCTTCCTGCTCACTCATAGCTCTGTACTACGATTACAGCAGGGAGGGGGGAAGGAAGAGGAGCCAACTGAGCATGCTCAAGCCCTGGAGGTTAATGCTGAAGTCTGATACAGAAGCCCATGTGTACACAACAATGAATAGGGCTTGTACTTTACATACTGTACTTCTTGTCTATTGTTTAAATAACAAACCTCTATAGCTTTTAATTCATGAGCCAAACATGGCAAAATGTTTAGTCCTTGCGAGGTAGGTAATTCTACAAGCCCGTTGCTTCACCAGTTGTTGTTGTTGTTGGTGATCAGCCTAGCAAGGACCAAACACATTGTCCCATATATAAATCATGAATGTGTTAATGAGCAGTATGTTAGGACAGAGGCTGCTAACTACGTGCTTTTTCAGGCAGGCATGGAGCAGAACATGGAGCAGAACAAATAAATAACTGTTCATGCAACATTAATAATTGTTCATACAATATGTGGGTTTTGTATATGGTTGCTATTAAAGGGGCAGTATTTTAACACTGAAATGCTTGTATTTTATCATACTATTCTATTCACCTTATTTTTTCCCCTCCACCAGCCCTACACAACGCAATGCCCCAGCAGCCTTCCCGGCCATCCAACCGTGCCGCTGCCCTCCCTACAAAACCTGCTCGGCCTCCCTCTGCCTCTCCTCCTGCTCCACAGCCTCCCCACCAGCCTCCTGTCCATGTCCATCATCATCATCACCACCACCACCATGCACAACCCCCTCATATTCTCCTGGAAGATGATGATGAGCCTCCCTCTCCTCAAACAGGTCTCCCGCCATACCTGCAGCAGTTTCAGAAGTCACAACAACCTCCTACTCAGTCTCCTATTCATTCACTTCTCACATCTGTCAAGGTGCAGTCCCAAGTACCAATGGCTGCTCCTCCCCAATCCATGAGGCACCTCCAGCCTTTGGTTTACCCTGCTCCATCCTCCACCGCTACCACAGTCCCGCCTCCTCCTCCTGCCTCTTCTCACATACACCAACTGCAGTCTTCCCCTGTAGTCCCTCCTCAACTGCCAGCTGGTCAGGCACCACCACCCCCCCAACAGCAGCAGCAGCACCCAGCTCTGCAAGGAACATTAGTTTCTTCACATCCGCAGCATGTGCAGCACCAACATGCCAAACAGCAACAAGTGATCCAGCAGCATCATCATCATCATCATCCTTCACCCCGGCAGCAGAAGCAAGAGACATATCCTGGAGGTAGGAAGGCTGGGGATATTCACCATAAAGGGGCGAACTAGAGGATAAGTAATTGTGTTTGGGAATTTGTCAGGAGGAAAATGAACACAGTAAAGATGGGAAACCTTTCTGTATAATGGGAGTGTAATACCCTGTCCTGTTTGTTTTCAGGTCACTTGCGTGATGCTCCGTCCCCTCTTCTCCTGCATTCGCCTCAGGTTCCTCCCTATCCAGTTTTGACTCATCCACCTTCCCCACAACAACCCAAAAAGCAGGTAAAATTCCAGCAATAATTGATCGTCCTTAGTCATCACTTCATGTTTTATTGTCTCGACTTTTCATTTGTGCTTTTCATATAAACCATAAAATGTTCCATTTAACCTCAACCCCCCCCCCATTCTTGCAGCTCTGTCACTCGTTTCCCTGCTTGAAGCTTCATTTTGTTTGCTCAGCTCTCTCCTTGATTGCTTCTGTTCTCTAGGAGATGAGAGGAGCATCAGTGCTGCAGCCTCAGCCGCTTGTCGTGAAAGAAGATAAAAGACAGTCGCCTTCGATGCGCCCAGGGGGCTTCTCTCCAGGAATGCGCCCTGAGCCCCAGAAAGTTCCAGAGGTTCTAAAAGGACCCAGTCACATCCAACCACGTTAGTCTAGTTATTGTATCTCTTCCCGCCCCTTTATTAGTTGCTTGTTGTTAAAGGCCTTACTGCTCTGTCTGTTAAACGTTGCTGGACTTCTGTAGCTATACCATAATCATTGATTGTGTTCAGGCATTTTATCCCATAAAGCTCCCCTGTTTAATGGAGAACTAAAGCCTAAGTAAAGACGTAGGTAGAAATGTTGTACATGATGTTTTGTGCTTGTGTACCAGCCCAAGGCAACCACAGCCCTTTAGCAGTAAAGATCTGTGTCTCCCCAGTAGATGCCCCAGTAGCTCCCCATCTTCTTTTCTGCTGATTCACTGATTCACATGCTCTGTGCTGCTGTCACTTACTGAGCTTAGGGACCCACTCACAATATACACTACACATAGAATAGAAATATAGTCACAATAAAAGGCTGATTAGTCATTAATACAGATAATTAGTAACCAGTACAATTTGCATCACAATTTAATAATCAGCAAACCTGTAGCATCAGTTTATATTACAGCCAGGGAAGCTCATTTTCTGCTGGTGGATAATTAGTGACGACCCCTAAGCTTAGCTTCTCAACAGCTGCTCAGAGCCCACTGAGCATGTGAGTGTCACAGACACTTTCCAAGATGGTGACCCCCTGTGACAAGTTTGAAGTCCTGGATCATTGCTGCTATTGACAAGCGGAAACTTTAGCCTCGTGCAATAAGTTCACTATATAAAATATGCCATATTTAGCCATATCAATTTTTATGGTTTAGTTCTCCTTTAAACATCTCATGTTTCATTTTCTTGTCCTCAGGGCCAGATTTGAAGCAAATGGAGGGTGGGCGTCCCATTCGACCACCGGAACAGAGTCTCCCACCTCAAGGGATACCGGAAAAAGAAAAGAAAATGCCAGAACCGAAGACGCCTGTTGCTCCTAAAAAGGTGAATATAATGTGCATGACTCTCCAACACTTGACTGAAATACTTATGCTGTTATCTTAAGTCGTTACGTTTCACTTGGAAAATGTTTCCCGGAAATGGATATTGTGGCGCCACTGTCCTTTATTGTGGCCCTGAAAATCCCATCACCCAACGACACGTTGTCCCATGTGCTATATTTGTGGGCCCCTATGATTGACAGCAATGGTGTATGTTGCTCTTGTGGCTCACATACACACACATATATATATAATCTCTGTATAGATGAGCATTACCTTCTTTTTCAGGACATAAAGATTAAAAACATGGGTTCGTGGGCAGGTCTGATGCAGAAGCCGCCGGTGACCCCAACTTCTGCTGGCAAGTCAACAAGTGACAGCTTTGAACTGTTCCGGAGGCAGGCCCGGGAGAAAGAGGAGCGGGAGAGGGCCCTCAAACTTCAGGCTGAGCAAGCAGAGAGAATGCGCAGGGAGCAGGACAGAATGAGGTACTGTCTTTATTAAAGGAGAAGGGAAGGCTAAAATTAAGAAATTAATCTAAGAAAGGTCTCTCTAAATACACCAGTAAACCCTCAAAGTAATGCTGCTCTGAGTCCTCTGTCAAAAGAAACACTGTATTTCTTTCCTTCTATTGTGTCACATGGGCTTCTGTATCAGACTTCCTGTTTTCAGCTTAAACCTCCAGGGCTTGGGCTTGAGCATGTTTGCCTTTTACTCCTCTCTCACTCCTGTAATCTAATCCCAGAGCTATGGGTGAGCAGAGAGCTTCTAGAGCTGTTTACTCTAATATGGTAAAGCATTCTGCACATTATATAGAGTCTTATAGCTTGGATAATCTATTGGCAATAAACTGCTTCGGTTGCTTTGCTTCTAAGAGTAGAGAGGACTGGGAAGCACGGGGGGTCCGTGACAGGGTTGAGTATATAGTAGTCGTAGCATTGCTTATAGAACATTGTTGTGATTGAAACCTACAACATGTGTGTGCTAGGACCCGGGAAGATGATGATGTGCAGGATCAGGCTAGGAAAGCCCATGAAGAGGCTCGCAGGAGGCAAGAGCAGCAACAGCAGCAGCAACAACAGCAACAACAGCAGCAGCAGCAACAACAACAGCAACAACAGCAGCAGCAGCAACAGCAGCAGCAGCAGCAACATGTGCAAAGCAACCTCCCTGCCGCTCCTTCACCTGCACAAAGCTCTCAGCCAATGATGGATCAGCGAGAAATGGCTAGAAAGCGGGAACAGGAGAGGAGACGAAGGCAGGCGGTGGGTATCGTTATGTCCTGAGTCGTTTACAGGAGCTTTTTATTACTTTTGCCTTAATCACTAATTCTCCCCCCTTTTCCCCACACAGATGGCCCCCTCTATAGATATGAATTTTCAGAGTGAACTGATGGAGATATTTGAACAGAACCTGTTCTCCTAAGACTGCGGTCTCTTCACCAACACCACCACCTCCTTCACCACTTTACTCCCGGCAGCTCCTCCCCCTGCCCTCACCGTATCACGTTTTTTTTTTAATGTCACCAGGAACATGGTGCAACACCCCTCTAGAGACGCTGAATTTTACTCCGTTCTGTATTTTTATCCCAGCCCATGTATGTCGAGACGCAGAGTCTCCAAAAGCGGTAATGAAAAATTGGGGTGATACCCCCTTCCCCCATCTCCAATCATTGTGCAGTAACATGTGAAAGAGCAGAGACTCTCAAGTGGGGGGCATTGTGCATCTGTTTCCCACCAACCCCCCCTCTCTCTATTATTGGGCACTCCCGTATTATTCAGGCTGATGAGGAGAAGGCTTGGGGTGCTAGACAAATAATGACGGACTCTCTTGGGATGCGGGGAGGCTGCAGAGCTTTGCTCTGTGTGTGTGTATGTGTGTGTGCAAATCATAATCACTAATCTGGAAAGCTTTGCTAATGCAGTGTTTGCTGGAGCATCCGCCAGTGGCACCGCACCATCTCCATGTTTTTAACTGTCTCTGACCCGTGTTCAGATATTAATTGTATTAATTATTGGATGTAGTGCAATGTATGCAGAGCAAGGGAGGCGGGGGCAGAGCAAGGGAGGCGGGGGCAGAGCAAGGGAGGCGGGGGCAGAGCAACTTTTATCCATCACATCTAAGCATTCACTTGAGCCATTCGTGAGACTCCCAAATGCTCCGGATGTGCGCTTACAGAATTTATTATTGGCAAGGGGTTAAATGCACTTCTGAGTGGAGTCTGTTGCTCACATGCTCGTGGGGTATTGCAGCTGCGGCCATCATGCATTGTACAAGTGCACTTTAGGGTTGCGGCGTGGAAATTGCACCGTGTACATTCTCATCCTCTTCAGTGGTAGGCGACACCCGTTTCTCCCCCGTAACATGTGCCGACAATGAATGTAAACGTGCAGTCTCCTCTCCCAGCCCCCCGTGCACATTGTGTGTTTAGTGCATTTCTTTGTGTTTGCCATGAATGTTAGTGTCTTGTGTGTTCTTAACATGATCTGACGGCACGTGTACACCGCGGGAGTTGTATAACCGCAAATGACTGTGCTAGAACAACTGCCGACGCGTGTAATCCTCTCTCTCGCTCTAATAAACACAGGCAGCACATGGTGGCGTATCTGCGGGTGCATGTAAGGGGGTGGCGTGTACACGGCCTGTCATGGAAGATCACATACCTGCATGCGGCTTTATTTTGCACGTGTCCCTGTCGTTTTGCGAGGTTTTTCAGTATCCCGAGCCTGACCACCAGCTCCACTTATCTGTGCGTTTTCCCATTCAGAGCGATTGCTTTGGGTTCTCTGCGTGTGTGTGTGGACATCATTGCAATGTAGATGCTGTAACCCGTGTATCCAGAGGGCACTGCTCTGCTAATTCATTGGCTACCAGCAGACACATGACCGGCCACTTTATGCTCCATCGATGTGGCCACAATGTCCTTGGCCTTCTTGCCCAGCGCACTGCAGCCTGATTTAGTGCAATTTTCTGCACACACACGACCCCCCTCATGCCGAGAGCTGCAGTAAGGTGGGGGCGGATGTGCTATAACCCTATTTGTGGTGCAGATTGTGTGTGTGTGTGTGTGTGAAGGAGAGGGGGGTGTTATTGAACTGTCATGATTTTGGGTTCAAGCCCCATTAATTTGAAAGAAAATTTGACTTTCTGTTCTAACGGTCCTTATTGCCCTCTCTCTCGTCTCTCTGTAATTTTATCCTCCTCTGTTTCATTTTGTTTTTTTTATTTTATATATAAATATATATATAATTTGAACTGTTTAAAGAAAAAAAAAACCTAAAACAAATCCTTTATGTGCCATAAACTTTGTCCCTCCCCCACTCTCCAACTGCCCCGCCCCCAAAACCTTATATACCCCCCCTTTTTTTTTTTTTAGCTAGTGGCCCGTCCCTCCCATCCTCATCCCCTTTTCCCTGAGTAACAGGCACGGAAGTCTGTGTTGTAACTGATTTCATGCAATAAAGTCTTTTTTTTATTATATTTTCATTTTATTTTACCTTGGTTGCTTTTTTTATTTTATGTTTTAGTTAAAACTCCCAGCCCCCCCCCAATTTCCTCTTTGTATCGGAGCTGGGGTGACCCCTTCATGTGTCGGGTGTGGTGGTGATATTCTCTGCAAAGATGTTAGAAAAGAGAGAAAGGCGTCAGGGATTGATACTTCTGCAGTATTTTCTAGATGGGACAGTGATGCTCTGCAGGAACAATATCCCCCCTCCCCCCCGTTAAGACTTTGATCATTTGATTGGATAGTGACGGAATTCATGGGCTTGAGAAGAACAGTAATGGCAATAATCACAACGATAGGGTCCAATGAATCAAGTGTTGCAGTCAAAGATAGTATGGTTGCACAGGAGACCCCTTTCCTCCATACATCTATAGGAATACATGCAGAATACACGGGTTTATCCTAAACTCAGACATGGAAGGCCTACAGCACCCCAAAAGTTTTGACCCGTGTCATCTGGGAATCCAAGCTTAAAGGTGGCCATAGACGCACCGGTGTCGCACAAAACTCATTTTCATATGATAGTCGGTGCTTTTATGATGGGACTTTGATATCAGGTGGCTCGTCAATCGGGCTGGCCAGGAAAATTTTTGATTGGGTTCCTTTGAAGGCACCTAAACATTGGCCATTGTTAGTGTTGAATCATCAGATACAGGTAGAAGTCTATTGTTTCTATAAGTATATCTGGCAATTCAGCTCTACACGTGTGTTGGAATGAACAATCTTTTATGGGAAAGATGGTAAATGTAGTCTCTGGTCACCTGTACTTTCAAGGGATACTGTCAAGTGATATTTTTTTTTCAAAACACATCAGTTAATAGTGCTGCTCCAGCAGACTTCTGCACGGAAATCCAATTCTCAAGAGTAAACTCATTTTTTTTTATATTTAATTTTGAAATCTGTTATGGGGCTAGACATATTGTAAGTTTCTCAGATGCCCCCAGTCATGTGACTTGTGCCTGCACTTTAGGATGGAACTACTTTCTGGCAGGCTATTATTTATCCTACTTAATGTAACTGAATGTGTCTCAGTGGGACTTGGCTTTTACTATTGTGTTGATCTTAGATCTACCAGGCAGCTGTTATCTTGTGTTAGGGAGCTGTTATCTGGTTACCTTCCCTTTGTTCTGTTGTTAGACTGCTGGGGGAGAGAGAGAGGGGGTGATATCACTCCAACTTGCAGAAAAGAGTGACTGAAGTTTATCAGAGCACAAATCACATGACTGGGGGCAGCTGGGAAACTCGCAATAAGTCAGATTTCAAAACTGAATATTAAAAAAATGTTTGCTCCATGGCAACTTGTTCATTAGGCCAGCTGCAAAAGGGAGGCGTACACATAATGAAAGAGAATTTTCCAATTTTAGATGTGTCCTCAGATATTGGTGTTATTAGTGAGGGTCACCATGCATCAGTCACAACCCCACCAGATGTGCAGCAGCGTCGCATATAACAGCATTGATATTTAACTTCATTCAAGTTCTACACAGTATAATCCATTTCCATTTCTTTAAAAACCAGGAATCCCTTAAAGGGTGGCTGCTGGACTCCAGTGAAAGGGAGCCCGAATAGGAGTGTTTGCAGCAGTGCTAAGCTTTGTATATAAAGATCATACACAGAAATGTTAACAGTCAGACGTCGGCTGAGCAATGATGGCGCTGAACACGGCTGTTGGCTATAGCCGAACCCTTTTATATCTTCCCTGCTGGTTTGGAAGAGCATAATTCCTCATGATCAAAACCATAACTCCTCCCACTGCAGGCGGAGCAATCATGGCTGTATTTCTTCAAATAGAACTTCTCTTAAACCCTAGGCAGTATCATGAAGGAAACTCTTCATTTCTTTTTGATGCCATAACTGATCCCAACTGACCGTTTTCAACTCTAGAGAAGTCCCAACATTCCAATGATGTAATGGAGTGCCATCAATAACTTTCTTTATTACTAGGAATGACCACTATGATGCAACAGGCCAGAAACCAAAGAACCCTTTAAAGCATTTACTGCTTCCATTATTGAGTGGTAATATTCATTAATCACCCTCTATTCTGTTGGCGGTTTGAGCCTACTGCTCCATGGCCATCTCAGCTGGCCTTCAAGCTTGCGGTGATGAGCTTAAGAGAGGATACTAACATCCCAGAATTCTGTCCTAGCCAGTGGACAAATATGTTCTAGGGCAGATGAGAGAGATAAAGCTTTGACAGTGTTATTCACATCTATTCTGTATTTGATATACTGTGTGAGAACTTGGCCTATGTGCCCTACAATGGATTAATTTTATCAGTGGCAAAGCAATTGATTGGATTTCTTTGAGATATAAATGGAGAAACCTTTTTTTTGTGCTTTAACAACCATTTCCAAAAAACATCAAACAGGATGAACCTTCTCTGGTTAATAGGTGATGTCCAATCGTACATCAAACAGTACAATATAAGAAAACTAGTTGATTTCTCTGAGGGCATTAGGTTCTGGGTCAGCTGTATACATCTGAACTAACTTACCATTTCAAGCACATCAGACAGGTAGAACCTTCTCTGGTTAGTGGGTGATATTCATCAGATCTTACATCAAACATGTAGAACCATCTCTTGTTAATGGGTGATATTGATCAATTCTTCTACATCAAACGTAGAACCATCTCTTGTTAATGGGTGATATTCATCAGATCTCATACATCAATCAGGTAGAACCATCTCTTGTTAATGGGTGATATTGATCAAATCTCCTACATCAATCAGGTAGAACCATCTCTTGTTAATGGGTGATAGCAATCAGAAACAAGTAGAACTTTATATTACATCCCCACACATCAAACCAGTTGAATGTTCTTTTGCTAATGGGTGATATCTAGAAGATCTCATACATCAAACAGTATATTTGTAGGGAAAATCAAGAGAATAGTTCTCTGATGGCGTTTGGTTCAATGTCAGACATTTTTGCCTCCTGAATGAAATAACCGTAGCCTTAAGATTAGATATTCGGTACAGTGTTTGTCACTGGCCAGGTTAGCCCCACTCGATTATTACTTGGTTGGCTTACAGAACCTGCAGAGCATCACTAAACAGATTTAAAAAAAAAAAAACTAAAAAAAAAAAATACCAAATTTATATCAAACCACAAATGTATCACGGGCTTGTATTACCATGTTCTTATAAAGACTGTCTGTGAATTTAAGAAATAAATAGAATTTTTACTCTAAATGGTGACATTTTACTTGTAATAAACTTTTTTTTTTTCTTTGTGTTTCCTTGTAAAAAAGTTTTTTGGGGGGTTAAAACATATTCAGATTTTTTTTTTTTTTTGGAGGGGGGGACATTACAAAAAACATTGCTTGGGGCATTCATGGATAAATTTGCGCCCCCTCCCACCAAGCCAACTACTATAGAGCCATTGCCAAAATGGGGCACAACCCAATGGTTTTCTCTGAAAAGTATGAGAGGCGGGAGAATGTAGAATTCTTACCTGTAAATTGCCCTTTCTTCAGGCAGCACACAAATTAGATGAAACCACTTCTCCAAGGACAGGAAACAAGATAAAAAGCTCCCCCTTTGTTTTAGAGTCCTGCAGCGGGTCAAGGACCTGCAGGTTACCCACAAAACCCTGTGGGTTGCAGGTAGATGTTTCAGGATCGGTTATAGATGCTGTTGGCGGTTCTCCAGGTTTGCAGGTTGAGGGCTTTCTCAGTAGTGAGTTTTACTTTTTTTTTTTTCTCCTAGTCTGCTTGGGGGACACAGGGACAGTGGGGTGTAGCTGATACATCCAGGAGGCAGGACACAAATGATATAAAAACTGGCTCCTCCTCCACTGGCTATACTTCCTGCAGGAGGAGCTTCAGTCAGTTTGAGTTGTGTCAGGAGGAGGATAGGAATTATTTTTTCTTGGCAAGAGTTTCTTTTATTCAAAGTGCTCAGCTAGACTGACACCTGGGGATGTTCAGGCCCTCTACACTAGAGGTCCAGAGTAGAGGTCCATTTCTGACACTCCCCTACGAGGGACCAGTCTTGGAGTGCCTTGAGCACAGACCATCCAGTCTGATATCCTTTTCTCTGTCGTCTTAGGGACTGATTGGGTTCAGCTCCATCCTCCAGGAGGCAGGACACTTGAAAGTAATTAAGTGGGCGTGTCGGGTCAGGCTTAACCCCACCCACAGTACAATCCTATTCATTTTTTTAAGTGTCCTGCTACCGGGAGGATGGATGGTCATCTCATGGACGAATATCTTAAGTCAGTCTCAGACTGACACCCGGGGTGAGACCTAAAACAGGGATCCCTGTTTTAATATGGTTAGTCCCCGACGAGGTGATATATGCACTGGCCATTTTGGCTATAATGACCACCCAGACACATGCGTTCCAGTGTTAGCGCCACAGCACAGCCTCTCTCACAGAAACAAACTATTTGCCAAGTGGTGTCAGAACGGGATTCAGGCTTAATCTCTCCCACACTCATGGCAGAAGGTAGGACAGTGGGGCTGTACACCGGGGTGGGGGGGGGAGAGTGCCCACTACAGCAAAGGTCAAGTACCTAGCCTGTACTAAGTGCCAAAATAAATTGCCCGGGGGCCAGAAGGAGCCGCTTTGTAAAGCCTGCTCTATGGGACAGGGGGCTGCTGCCTCTGGGGGCATATCTGAGCAGTAAGAAGACCCCCTCCACGACACTCCATTAGATCCGGGACAAAGGTCAGTGGCTGAACCGCCTCCTCCTAGTTGGGCAGTTCAACTCTCAAAATCCCTTGCATCCCTACAAGGTTTACCAACCATTGCAGAAAATTTGGGCAAGGCTCTTGAAAAGCTTAACTACAGGACAGGTAGTAAGCGCAAGCGTAAAGACTCAGAGGGGAACCTTCCACCCAGGTTATATCAGAGGAGTCGAGTTATGACCCCATCAGTCCCTGTGTCCCCCTTTCGACTACAGGATTTAACAGTAAGTACAAAAATCCTGTTTTTTTTATCTACAGGGAGAAAAGAAAGCTGGCCGGAGGACTGAGACCAGAGGGCTTTTCTGGTAACACACTCCCAACACACTGCCATTTAGTGTATAACTTGCATTTATATTATTTTTGCCAAAGTGAATAACCTGCATTTATCAACATTGAACCTCATTTTCCAGTTTGCTGCCCAGTTTCCCAACTTATGTCAGAGGCAACAAACATGAACTGCACATGGGCGTGCGTTTGTCCAAAAGCTGTGAGGAATGGGCTGTACTAGCATTTTCTTGGGCAGGACACTGAAAGTTTGCCTCAGTGGACTGGTCATTCGTAGCTTATGCTACATAGTTTCAGAAGTCAGAACTACCAGTGCAGAGGATAGCACGTATGACGTATATTGTTTAAATCCACTGAAAATATATTGGAAAGTTGCTTAGAATTATATTTTCTTTTCACTGGCCTAAACACTTTAAAGGGGGTTTAACCAGAAAATAATAATGTATTTAACACAGGGGTGTAACAGCGCACTGGGCCCTACAAATATTTTCCTGGCAGGGGGTTCGGCGCGCTGTTGTAACACCCCTGGGTAAAATACATTGTAGTAGATCAGTAGTTATCTGTAACATCAATACAGTCACTTTCATTTAGTCCCGGTGCTGCAGAAGAAATAACTGGAGACTGGACCCTGGGTTTTATTTGAAATGGTCACAGCTGACAAAAAAAAAAAAAGACAGTTCCATTGCAAACTAATCCTTTCTATTGTGAGATTAAAGGGCACCAATCACAGCCAAAATCAAACACAACCAGTACAACCTAAACATGTTTAATCAAACTACATATATATTTTTGTAAAAAAAAAAAATCCCATACTTGTCACATGGGTTCTCTCACTGAGGGAGTCCATACTGTGACTACAACATGCAAATGAGTTCACGAGCATGCTCAGATTGTAGCACTGCCCTAAGTATTCTACCCAGAATGCCTAGCTTTAGTAAACTCTAGAAGTATCAAGAGAAGTGCACACAGCAACTTCCACAAGGTGGCAGCACTAACACAGACGTTTGGCTGATTTCAAAATGGCTTAGAAGGTTTATTAGGCAAGCAAGGAATTTCAACTGAGCATGTGCGAGATTTCAGAGCTGCAGTTGGCTGTGAAGATATAGGTAGGAGGAGCCAGTGAAATCCAAGATGGCTGCCTCAGCTAGAACTGCAGTGGAGATAGGGGAGATTTTGCAGAAGGAATAGTGAGCTGATCATTTACATTATACAAACAATTTTAGCGGTTTTAAAAAAACGGATTTCTTGAACTTTCACAGTGTATTTACTGTATACTAAATGATTTTAGTTATGATTGGTGCCCTTTAAAGAGAGAGCGATATTATGTCTGGTCTGTATATTCCAGGTGCCACTGGCTTCCCCCGTAATGAAGATTTAAAGGAGCAGCACTGTATTACAGTAACGTGATGTATATGATTTCTAATCATATAATGAGGATAATGAAGCAGCTGCACTATAAGCTCCATAAAGAACAGATGCTACTGGTGCAGTTATTACTGTAGATTTCTCACTCACTAGGCGATCTCTCCCTCTCACGGTAGGCGGATCTCCCTCTCACGGTAGGCGGATCTCCCTCTCACGGTAGGCGGATCTCTCTCTCACGGTAGGCGGATCTCTCTCTCTCACGGTAGGCGGATCTCTCTCTCTCACGGTAGGCGGATCTCTCTCTCTCACGGTAGGCGGATCTCTCTCTCACGGTAGGCAGATCTCTCTCTCACGGTAGGCAGATCTCTCTCTCACGGTAGGCAGATCTCTCTCTCACGGTAGGCAGATCTCTCTCTCACGGTAGGCAGATCTCTCTCTCACAAGCAAATTTCTCTGTCTCTCTCTATAAGCGTATTTTTCTCACTCTCTAGGCAGATTTCTCTCTAGGCAAATTTCTCTGTCTCTTTCTAGGTGAATTTCTGTCTCGCTGTAGAGGATTTCTCTCTGTTGGCAGATTTCTCTCTCTCACTCTCTAGGCAAATTTCAATCTCTAGGTGAATTTCTCTCTGTCTGTAGGTGGATTTCTTTCTGGCACTAATAACGGCTAGTGTTGCCCAATGACAAGATTCTGCCTTTAAGGAGAATGGATATTATTTTTGTTATGTCTGAGGAGCTTTCCCAGGTCCTAAACACAAGGGATCCGACCCTGTGGCTTGCTGTACATGCAAATAATTACAGTGTGAGAAAGCACAGGCTCTGAGCAGATCAAGTAAGAGTTGCTGCAGCAAGAGACAAAGCACATGAAGACTCTCCTATAAATGGAAGGTCACAGATTTTATCAGCAGGAGGAGCTGTAACATATCACTACAAGCAGACAAGTCCAAATGATATTTTACAGGTCACTTTTAGTATGTTACAGAATGGCCTTGTCTGAAACATTTTAATTAGTCTTCATATTTAAATTCCTGTTCTGCCTTTTTCCAGGTTTCAGAAGGGGGAGGGGGGGGTCACTGACCCTGGCAACCAAAAAGCTATTGCAATTACTGTGAGGCTGCAGTTTTATGGTTACTGTGTTCATTATCTTTCTATTAAGGACCTTTCCTATGTAAAATGACTGATTGCTCTTCTGAGCCCTTTTTCAATTTACATTGCATTTTTTTAGTTTTCATGATATTAGCAGTTACATGCCGCCAATATCATAAATGTGTTATCAAAGTGCCACACGCAGTTCTGCCCAGGGCTAAGGCCCGTCACGTCTCTGCTCAACTCTGTCACGTCTCTGCTCAACTTTAGCAACAGAACAGAGAAGAGTTGAGTATACATTTCCTATATCAGTAACTGACAGGCAGAAAAGCAGGTTGCGCTTTTGCTGCACATTTAGGATAGTATCAGTAGTTAAAGGGGTTGTTCACCTTTCATTAACTTTTAGTATAATGTAGAGAGTGATATTCTGAGACCATTTGTAATTGGTTTTCATTTTTTTTTATTATTCTAGTTTTTGAGTTATTTAGTTTTTTATTCAGCATCTCTCCAATTAGCATTTTCAGCATTCTGGTTGCTCCAACTTACCCTAGCAACCATATTTTTTTCAATAAGAGACTGGAATATGAATAGGAGAGGGTCTGAACAGAAAGAGGAGTAATAAAAAGTAGCAAAAACAATACATTTATAGCCTTAGGCTAAGGGCAGACAGGGAGATTCGGGGGCAATTTGTCTCCTGGCGACTTCTCGCCGCGACTTGCAGCCCCCGAACCTCCCCGAATAGCCAAGTCCTGGGGCGCACCAGCGTTGCTTGAAAACGCCGGCGCCTATTCACACGGAGCGGCGCGCTTTTTGAAATCGCTCCAAATTGACTCGTGAGGCAATTAGGAGCAATTTCAAAAAGCGCGCCGGGGGCTGCAAGTGGCGGCGAGAAGTCGCCAATTGCCCCCGAATCTCCCCGTCTGCCCTTAGCCTTACAGAGCATTAGTTTTTTTTAGAAGGGGTCACTTACCCCCATTTGAAAGCGGGAAAGATTCAGAAGAAGAAGGCAAATAACACAAAGCCTATGAAAAAATTAAGACCACGTGAAAAGTTGCTTATAATTGGCCATTCTAGAACATAGTAAAAGTTAACAGACAGGTGAACCGCCCCTTTAAAAACAAATATCATTAAAAAAAAGTGTAAGTGATGAATCCTGCACTCAGCAGAGCACTCTGAGCTGTTTTGCATTCATTTGTGCCAGAGGGCATAGGTCTCCTATTACTGCATTCTAGATCCAAATTAGAAATACAAACATGGAAAAATGAGTTTAATTCATAATAAAACGGCAGTGTCTGCCTCCCTGTACTGATCTAACGTGGTGATAACTTTGGCTCCCTGTCTCAATGTGCCTTAAAGAAGAACCAAATCTGTAATAGGAAAAAAAAAAAAAACCTTCCCCCCACTCACCTGGGCAGACCCCCTCTATCCTCCCGCCAGCCTACCTGCCGCCCCCAGGCAAATGCCCCTAAATTTTTATAACTTACCCCTCTTGCAGATTCTGGCCACGGGAGTTCACAGGCACCTTCTTTCTTCAGCCTTTTTCGGAAGTTTCGCTGCAGTTCGAGTACATTTCCGGACACGAACCTCTGCGCATGCGGCAAAAGTCACGAAAATGTCTGGAAAATTTTCGGCACGTGCACAGTTGTTTGGGAACAGAAATTTACTACAACTGTGCATGTGCCAAAAATGCTGGTCTACTTCTATAAAAGAAAGAAGATGGCGCCCGTCAATGCCCATGGCCTGAATCTCCACGGAGGGGTAAGTAAAAAATTAGGGGCATTTGCCCAGGGGGCAGGTAGGCTGGCGGCGAGGAGGGATTTCTATTACACGTTTGATTCTCCTTTAAACGGACAGTAGCAATATTGATTATATTGCATTAACGTTAAGAGTTTTTATTGTATGTTTAGATTTTTCTGTTTAATCAATGATAAACCAGATATAAAGTTTCTCTTTAAAGGGGACAATGCTAATTTAATATAAGCTTCAGCATACTGAAATAAGAAACTTTCTAAATACAATCAATGAAATATTCTGTAATTCTGAAATAATCAAGTTTATGTTCACTATCCCTCTCTCTTCAGTTTCTCTTCATTCTGTCTTCATGCAGCAGTTGGGTGTCATTAATTGACAGTTAGATCCAATATATCTTATAGGGGGGCTCCTTTCCTAGCAGATGAATTAGACCTCACTCAAATCAATGATTCCAGTCCAAACAAAATCTAACAAAATAACTGCCTTTTGCACAAATCCTGCATATAGAGAGACATGATGTCTGGTGAGTTTAATAGAGTGAGATCTAATACATCTTCTAGGCAAAAGGAGCCCCCCTATAAGATATATTGGATCTAACTGTCGAATATCTTACACAGTCACTTTCACAAACCAACTGACCTTACACCAAAGTGAAACGGACTCCCTGGTTAGATCTAACAAAGACTATAGGGAAAACGAGCTACTCCGGATGAGCTACGGAACAGCACAGATGTTCTACTGAGGTATAGAAACTGTCACAATAAGTGACATTCCTGCAGCAGTTTGTATGTAAATAATGCTGCCCCTTTAAGTCAATACAACATTCACGTATTTTTTTTTTTTCAGATCTCACTCAACAAGATCCGCCTCTTCTTGTGCTACCCATGATTCTTGTGGGGAATAGTTCTCTGATGGACTTGACTCTTGTACGACAGCTGCTGGCTCATTAGGGGGACATTCTGCTGATGTTGTTGCCTCATCCTCTTCAGTGGTTATAAGTCCAGTGGTGTTCTCACCTTCCACATTTTCCTCTTGATCATCTGTAAAAGGATTCTCGCCCTACAAAAAAAAAAAAAATCTAATTTTATTTCATAATACTGTTATGTACCCCTGTACTATGAATAAATTATTTCTGCCCTTGGACAGCTGCTGAAGTGATAGAATGGACTACAGTACATATAATCCATTGCTGGGATCCTGAGGAGCTTATTGGTGAATGATTTGCAGATTTAAGGAGCATGATTTGAGTTTTCACAAATCTGGTTTTCAGGACCCATGATATAACCCATGAGAACTTGGAGAAAATGGTATTTGATTTTTTTGTTTCTCAAAAACTTGAATGTTTGGGAGTATCAAGTGTTTCTTGCAAGCCTCTCACCTTTATAAAGCGCTGCAGTTTCTGGCCGATATGTTTATTATTCAGGATACTTCGTGCAACCGCCAAAGCAGACTTTTTAGACTGTTCCATTGTATTCTGTGCAGAGAATTGGCAGACAGAATTATTTCAAACATTTATGGGTATGGTTCAAACAAGAGAAAAGCATCATCCCATTATTATAATCTAGCCCTCAAACATGTTGTATAGTGAACAACTGGTCTACACAGAACAACCCTCCAAGATAGTCACTGTGTGGCATATTCAATACTGCCACCCTGGTAACACTGACCATATAACTACCCCCCTGCAGGAGAGAAAAGGGTTACTGAAAAGTGACATATATGCAATCTTTGTTTCTCTTGCCTAGATTGGGGGATACAGGCACCATAGGGGATGAAGATCCTGTTGCTTGGAGAATGGACACTAAAAGGTTAAAGTAGCTCCTCCTACTACTCTTGGCTTCATCCCCTGCCTACTTCCTCAATCTCCAGTTTTTTTTTAGTGTCCTCAGAAGGAGAACGGACACTGAGTGGCTGAAGCAGGGTACAGTTTTGTACCATAGCCACACATAGGGGTCAGTGATTTTTTATTCCAGTGCCTCTCCAGCCACATTGTTTCTTCCCCTTCATTTAGCCCTTCCGCTCTACGGAAGTCTGCGGGCTGGAGAGCTTCCCTCCATCGTCCTGGGTGACTGGTTCCCGCTCTGCGGAGGCTGCACCAGTTGTCAGAACAATGGGCTGACTCACTCACATGGCTGGCACAGGAGGTAAGTACATGTTATTCCTCCTAACTTCCCCTTCCCCCCTCCCCTTCTACCCTCTCCCCCGACTCCAAACAGACCAGGACAGACAGGGGGGAGAAAACTACATAGAAGCATCACTCTGTCTAGTTACTCAGCGAGCGTAACACTTTCCCCACACGACTCTAGCACCCGCTCTTCAGGCATAATACTTCGTCAGTTAAATGGTCAGGCAGCCATCTTGGTTAAGGTTTCTTGACGGGCTTCCCCTCCGGCGGCCATCTTAGATGCGTTCCACAGCTTGGAGGAGAAGTTCTATCCGCGCAGTTGCATCCCTCTTGGCGCCACTACCCGCACAGGTATTTACCACTCTTAGAGAGCTCCGCTAAAGTACCCCACATATCTTATGAGTCTCCATTATCTTCACCACAGATACTTTGGAGACACAAGGGGAATAGCTACTCCTCTTTTCTGGTGCTTCTTCCACTGACTGCGGGCCCCTAAAGCTGAATAGGGTTACCTTATTGCTCAAACAGTTTTCACTTACCACCATGCCTAACAAGTCTGAGGACCAGCCCCTTTGCAAGGCACAAGCTGCAACACACAACACAGCCATAGTTTCTTACTGGGCATGCACTGAACTGGTACGGGCTCTGACTGTCACTGGCAGGTCTTCAAAACCTGGCCAGGATACCAGAGACTCTGGATAGGGTACTAGAACACCTCTCCACCCAACCACATAGATCGGGCATTCAACACTCTGCCCCAAAACGCCCTCCTCCCTCCCCCCCCCAGCATCCCAAGAGGATCAGGAGGAGTTCTCAGGGGAAGAGGGGCAAATCCTCTCTGATCAGACACTGATCAGGACACCCCCGGATCCCAAAGGGAGGTGGAGAATCTAATTCAGGCAGTCCTACAGGCCTTGTGCTTACAGGACTCCCAGACCAGCTCTGAAAACCAACAAAAATCTGTTTAAGAGACAACGCAGGTCTGCTTGTGTCTTTCCAGCCTATGAGCAACTAGACAAGATAGTCAAAGCACAATGGAAAACCCCAGACCACAAGGTACAAATTTCAAAGTGGTTTACACAGACATATCCATTCCCCCAGGAGTTTAGACCTATGGCGCTCGCCCCCAGCTGTAGGCCCCCCGGTGTCACGTCGTTCTAAGACCACCAAAATCCCTGTTGCCAATGCGGCATCTTTTAAGGACCCATCGATAAGCGAGGTTTCTGTAAATCCATTTTTATGGCAACCGGTGGAGCACTACGACCTATTTTCACTACTGCATGGGTTTCCAGAGCCATGGAGGTCTGGATAGAATGTGTAGCCCAATTAATAGGTTCTGAGGACCCCTCCATGGACTTACTCCTGGCACAAATTGCAGATGCAAACGCCTACATCTGTGAGTCAGCCCTGGACGCTGCCAAGCTAGTGGCCAGAGCCTCGGCACAATCCATAGTAGCAAGAAGATTTTTATGGCTTGGTCAGCGGACTTAACTTCAAAACGTTCACTCTTCAGCATTCCCTTCCTAAGCAAACAGCTTTTTGGAGCAGAACTCAAAAAAATTCTCTCTCAGGCTACAGCGGGCAAAAGCACCCTATTGCCACAAAACAGACCTAAAAGAGCCAACTTCAAAAGAAGGCCATTATTTTGTCCATTTAGTTCCTCCCAGAACCAGAGACAAAGGACACAGATGGAAAAACACCACACACCCGACGTCCTAGATTCCAATTGAGGCAACACCCCAACTAGAACACATCCAGAAATTCAACCAAGCCCTCCCAAGACAAACCCACCTCCGCATGAAGGGGTGCCCACCCCCGATTAGGGGGTCGTCTAAACAGCTTTCGGGAGGTGTGGACACAAAGGACTCGAGACACCTGGGTGTTACAAATCTTACATCAAGGTTACCTAATAGAGTTCACCCAGCTCCCTCCAAGGTAATTCTTCACATCAAGACTCCCCTTTTCAGAACCCAAACGCTCTGCTTTCCAGAAGTTCATGCACGACTTGGCAACCTCTGGAGTAGTAGAACCAGTGCCCCTAAAGGAGATGGGTCAAGAGTTCTATTCAAATCTATTCATTGTACCAAAGAAGGACGGCTCCTATCGGCCAGTCCTAGATCTAAAGGAACTCAACAATTACGTCAACAAGTAATTGAAACTAATCCCAGCCACAACTACAGAATACTTGGGACTCACTCTAGACACATCCAAGGGGCGAACGTTTCTCCCCCCATCCAAGAGGTCAACACTGCACAACAGACTCTAGACACTTCAGGTATCATAACAGGTGACTCTTCGCTCCACCATTCGCCCCTTGGACAATGTTGGTGTTGTTCCCCACAGTCCCATACGAACAACTTCATACCAGACCTCTTCAGAGGCTTATCCTACAACATCAGAGGAAGGACCGGGTCAACCTAGACTGCCTAATACAGGTTCCAGACCTAGTCTGGGAATCCCTCTCCTGGTGGCTCCAACGAAGAACACTCCTATCGGGCAGACCATTCCCCAACCACAAGTGTACAGTCATCACAACAGACGCAAGCCTTCAAGGGTGGGGAGGAGTTCTAGGACATCACACAGTCCAGGGACACTGGAAACTTCGGGAAACTGTTGCTCCCAATCAATATTCTAGAACTCGGAGTGATTTACCTATCACTGCTCCACTAGACAGACAACCTGAAGGGCCACCCAGTTCGAATCCAGTCAGACAACATGACAGCAGTGGCATATATCAACCACCAGGGAGGCACAAGGAGTCAAGATGCATTGGTGGAGGCGGAACGAATACTACTATGGGCAGAAAAAAACAGTACCAGCCATCTCCGCAGTCCACATTCCAGGGGTAGAGAACTGGAGAGCAGATTACCTCAGCAGGGAAAGAATAGACCAGGGGGAATGGAGCCTTCACCCAGAAGCCTATCAAATGATCACAACAAGGTGGGGAATCCTAGACGTAGATCTAATGTCGTCCAGGTACAACCACGAAGTGAAAAGATTCATAGCAAGAAGCAAAGATCCTCTAGCCTACGCAGTGGACGCCTTGGTGTTACCTTGGCAGTTCAACATGGTATACATTTTCCCCACCACTTCTACCCAGAGTCATAAAAAAGATAAAAACAGAAGGGGTAACCACCATATTGATAGCCCCATATTGGCCTCGACGTCCGTAGTTCACGGACGTCGTCACACTAGCAGCAGATGCACCATTCCATTTCCAAGACAGGACAGAACTCCTATCTCAAGGTCCAATACTCCACCCGAGTTCACCTCAACTGAGTTTAACGGCGTGGCTCTTGAAGCCTTGATACTAGCTAACTCAGGAGTTCCGCAGGAAGCTATACCTACCACGCTGATAGCCAGAAAGCCAGTATCGGCACGTATCTACCACAGGGTATGGAGGACATACATAGTCTGGTGCGAGAACAACCATAAGAATCCTCAGATCAGGGACGAGGGAAATTTCCTTCAAGAAGGCTTGAACAAGGGATTGGCGCTCAGCTCGATCAAGGTACAAGTTTCAGCCTTATCCATCTTCTTCCAACGGCAGCTAGTACTTAAACCAAACGTCAAGACCTTCCTTCAAGGAGCCTTGAGACTTGTCCCACCATATTGCCATCCTATTCCAGCCTGGGATCTCAACCCAGTACTCTCAATACTACAGGGACATCTGTTTGAACCCTTGCAATCCATTCCACTACAATTACTCATGCTCAAGGTGGTTTTCCTACTAGCAATGACATCTACTAGACGGGTTTCGGAAGTGGCAGCAATATCATCCAAAGCTCCGTATATGATTTTCCACAGAGACAAGGTGGTATTGAGACCAACACCGGATTTTTACCTAAACTAGGACATTGTTGTACCATGCTTCTGTCCAGAGCAAAAGACAACACAGGAACAAAAGCTTCATAAACTAGATGTGGTGGGGGCTCTCAAAACTTACTCCGAGGCCACTAAGGACATTAGAAGAGTGGATAGTCTTTTCATGTTACCAGAAGGGCAAATGAAGGGCCTCCGGGCCACCAAGATGACGATCTCAAGATGGATTTAATCAATCATTTTTAAGGCCTATGCTGTCAGAGGCAGGCCACATCCATTCGGCGTCAGGGCTCATTCTACCAGATCGCTCAACACTTCTTGGGCAGTACGACACCAGGCTTCGGCAGAGCAGGTTTGTAAGGCAGCAGTATGGTCATCTCTTCATACCTTTTCTAGGTTTTATTAGGTCCATATACTTTCCTCCCGAAGCTAGCTTCTGCTGAGGCAAGTGTTACGAGCAGTTCTCCCCAAACACTGAAAGATGGTCCAACCCTCATGGTGCCGGTGTCCCCCAATCTAGGCAAGAGAAAAATAGATTTTTAACTTAAGCGTTAAATCCTTTTCTCTTACCCTACATTGGGGGAAACACAGGCCTTCCCTCCCTGTTTTATTAATTTTTTTCTCTAGTTACTCTAGTTATATGCTATTATAGAATTCTATTCAGGAAAGGTTTTGATGACCAAGTTTCTCAATTGACAAGTTCAAGTTAGTTATCAGCTGTCGGGGGAAGGGCTTCTCTTCCTTCTGGGCTAGATAGGGTGTCCTTGGCCAGAAAACTGGAGATTGAGGAAGTATGCTGGGGATGAAGCCCAGAGCAGGAGGAGTAGCTACTTTAACATTTTAGTGTCCATTCTCCAAGCAACAGGATCTTCATCCCCTATGGTGCCTGTGGCCCATCAATGTAGGACAAGAGAAAAGGTTTTAACGGTAAGTAAAAAAAAAAAAATCTATTTATAAGATCTGTATTGAGTTATACAGAAACACATGCAGCTTACCCGTCGGTTCTGATTGTGTAACGGGGATTTGAGATGTCGTTGCAAGGCAGAGAAATGCATTGGAATAAAGATATCACAAGCCGCACAGTGAGCAGCTTCCACCTTCTTGATGAAATGTTCCAGTCCCAGACCTGCATAGTACAGAACAAAAATTAAAAATACCAAAAGAACCCAAACCAAATATATTCCAAGTCAAGGCTCTCCTCTGCCTTCAATACAGTTCCAATAAAGGTTGTTGTATCCCTTAAAGCAGTGTTCCCCAACCAGTGACTTGTGAGCAACATGTCACCCCCCAACCCCTCGGCTGATGCTCCCCAACCCCTCGGCTGATGCTCCCCAACCCCTCGGCTGACGCCCCCCCCCAACGCCTCGGCTGACGCTCCCAGTGGCCTCAAAACAGGTGTTTCTTTTCAATTCTTTGCTTGGAGGCAAGTTTTGATTGCATAAAAACCAGGTTTACAGCCAAACAGTCTCCTGTAGTCTGTCAGTTCCTACAGGGGCTACCAAATAGCTAATCACAAGCCTTATGTGGCACCCCAGCAATTTTTTATGCTTGTGTTGCTCCCCAACTCTTTTTACATTTGAATGTGGCTCACAGGTCAAAAAGATTGGAGACCCCTGCCTTAAAAGGATATGGGGGAAAAACTGAAACCCCCCCCCCCAAAATATAGTGTAGCTTTCTTGATTTAATTGCACACCCAGTGTTTTTAATATACAGGGAATACATGTTAAAGTAGAGACTTCCACCACCACTTCTTAGTCTTATTAGTGCTCTTACTAGTGATTGACCAGAAGGGACGATCTTATTACTATTAATCAATCATCGTGGGACAATAAAGATTGGACATACAGAAAGACATCATTGCTCCTGGAGGAAGTCGTACAGCCAAAACAAGTTGAGCAGTGTGGAATGTGCATATGCGAACTGGAGACGTGCAAATGATTTGAGAGACGCTAGGAACTTGAGCAAGTATTGCAGTGACATTTAGTGGTTTTAAATGCGAATGCATGGAGACACTTTTGGGAGTGCAATTTTATTATTTTTGCTTAAAGTGTAAAAAAAAAAAAAAATTTCTGCACGTCTTTCTATACTGAGGGAAGATCATTGGAACTTGGCGGTTAACAACTTTAACCCTGTCCAAGTGATTTTTTAATGTTAGTTACCACCAGAGCTTTTGTGATTCAAAGTGTGGGTATTAATAGTAACAAGATAATCCCTTCTGGTCAATCTCTAGTGATTTTATGTTTAGTAAGAGCACCATTCACTAATAAGACTTTATAAGAATAAGAAGATGGAAGTCTCTACTTTAACACTGATTCTCTAAACATTAAAAACACTGGTTGTGCAATTAAAACAGGAATGCTACACTATATTTTATTTCTGTTTTTTTCCCCCCACATCCTTTTAAGGGACACAATGACCTTTATTGGAATTGAAACAGAACAAAAAGGAGCCAGTGAACTCGGATCAGCAGATCAAGCCATGAGGACTGCGTATTAAGTATAAAATCATTCCATGCAATGATTCCTTGTTGCTCTTCCATAATTGTACAAGATGCTGCATCTCAGCAGCTTACCCTGAGTGAGGTCTTGGTCACGGTAGATTTGCTGAACTGTAGAACTAAGGTCTTCTACAACCTTGCGCCTTTCCTCTGTTTTCTTGGCCTTGTGTTTAACATATTCCTGGCAGGAAGAGGGAAGTGTAAAGAGCACAGTCAAGTTGATGGTGGGGCAAACAGGAAATATGGAAATGTTATGAGGAAAAAAAAAAAAAAGATGACAGTAAATGAGGTAGGTAAGAGCATGTGGGTGCAAGGACATCAATATTTGTGTTTATGGTGGAATGCATAAGGTGAGGCAGAGTAAATAAAAGTAAAAAGCTGTTGAGGAATATCTATGCTAGGGCTATACAACTGGAGGCTGGTGGAAGAGTCCTGCACAGAAGCAATTTTTGAAACTCTGTCACCTGCACCAGGACCCACATTTTTATCCAACCCGAAACCTGATCCACAGCCTGCTGGCCACCATTAAAGGAGAACTAAACCATGAAAAAGAATTTGGCTAAAAATTCCATATTTTATATAATGAACTGCACCAGCCTAAAGTTTCAGCTTGTCAATAGCAGCAATGATCCAGGACTTCAAACTTGTCACAGGGGGTCACCATCTTGGAAAGTGTCTGTGACACTCACATGCTCAGTGGGCTCTGAGCAGCTGTTGAGAAGCTAAGCTTAGGGGTCGTCACTAATTACCCAGCTGAAAACGAGGTTCCCTGGCTATAATATAAGCTGATGCTACAGGTTTGCTGATTATTAAATTCTGATGCCAATTTCTGTGCGGCCACGTAGTAATTATCTGTATTAATATTATTGTTGTGACATTTCTATTCTATGTGTACTGTGTCTCTAAGCTCAGTAAGTGACAGCAGCACAGAGCATGTGAATCAGTGAATCAGCAGAAAAGAAGATGGGGAGCTACTGGGGCATCTTTGGAAACACAGATCTTTACTTCTAAAGGGCTGCGGTTACCTTGGGATGGTGCAGAAGCTCAAAACATAATGTATAATATTTCTAGCCAACATCTTTGGTTAAGCTTTAGTTCCCCTTTTAAACAGTAAATGGTTACTGCAAAACGGAACAGACAATCCCCTGATAACGGGCAGAATAAAACAATTTTTAAAAACAGTGTAAAGGAGTAAAGGAAGACCTGCTTCCCTGCACCTATAACTGCATCTGAACATCCTACCAGCAACACACAAGTTTCCCACTTTTTTTTTTGGTGTAACTCACTGCAGGATTCTAGTTTGTGGGACAGAATGTGGGCCCCAAAGTGATATTTATAGCCCCAGTATACAATAGGGCTTCACAGACTTTATTCTATGGCATCATCATTTTAGAACATTCTAGTCCTCAAGTAAGTTATATGTGAATGAAATTGTCCACTAAATATAATAAGATGGATAATGCTGATCTAAGTGAGCATCTATAATGGTTAAAAGCAGAGGACTTGCATACCTCAAGGAAATCCGCTTGCTGCTTGGGAAGCCTGCCCCCTATGTAACGAAAATGTTCCCTATGAAAGTCACTTTGGAGATGATTTGACATTTCTTCTTCATAAAATGTACGGAACTTGCAGAGTGAACAGATAAACTGAATCCTGAGTGAAAGATTTAAGAGATGCTGAACCAACAAATCAAGTGTATCCCTATTTCTTTTTGAAGGTCTCTATTCTAGAAAATATTACATATAAACATCATTACAGAATACTGCACTATTATAATTGCGTAATACACAAGAGCCATGAATATCTTGTAAATTATATCCTTACAGTGACTAGTGATGTCATCAGTTATAAACGGCGAGTAGTGATATTTTTGTCACAACTCACTAAAACTTGTGTATTATAGTAAATAAAGTACACCATGTTGCCTTCGGAATCGTGTTTTTATATGGTCATGCAACTCCTCGTAACATAATATCCTTATGATTACAAGAGGGGATAGGAAGATTTTTGTACTTACCGTTAAATCCTTTTCTCTCATCCTACATTGGGGGACACAGGCACCATGGGGATGTAGATCCTGCAGCTTGGAGAGTGGACACTAAGAGTTAAGTTGACTCCTCCTCCTGCTGTGGGCTATATCCCCCGCCTCTTCCTACTCTCTCCAGTTTCTGGCCGAAGAAGGAATAATACACCATAACCCAACACAGAGAAGGAGTCCCCCACCATTTAAGAATTTTAACTTCAACTTTTGAACCAAAAAACTCCCAACAGGGAGAACATCCATTATAACAGGGAGGGAAGGCCTGTGTCCCCCAATGTAGGATGAGAGAAAAGGATTTAACGGTAAGTACAAAAATCTTCCTTTCTCTCACCTATATTGGGGGACACAGGCACCATGGGGATGTCCCAAAGCAACCCCTGAGGGCGGGACCTTTTTCCCCTATATAGTCTATTTTACAATAGTCTGCAACACCTTCCTCCCAAAGCTGGCTTCGGCCGAAGCTTGAGTGTGCAGCCTGTAGAAGCGAGTGAAGGTATGCGGAGAGGCCCACGTAGCGGCCCGGCAGACTTGTTCAGCAGATGCCTGGTGACGGACAGCCCAGGAGGTACTGATTGCTCGAGTAGAATGTGCTAATATTTTGAATGGTGTCTTCCTACCCTTCACAGAGTATGCTCTGATTATGGTAGAGCGTATCCATTTTGCTATGGTAGTCTTGGTTGCTCTCGTTCCTTTTCTGTGACCTTCTGGAATGATGAAAAGAGACTCTGTCTTTCAAATCTTTTTTGTGGCTTCTAGACAGGTCTTGAGTGCTCGAACCACATCCAACTTGTTTAAGCGTCTTTCTTGTGGACTCTTTGGTTCAGGGCAAAATGAGGGAACTACAATATCCTGGTTAAGGTGGAATTCTGAAACGACCTTCGGTAAAAAGTCCGGAGTCGGTCTTAGGACTACTTTATCACAATGGAAAATGGTGAATGGAGATTTGCAAGACAGCGCTGCTAATTCTGATACTCTGCGAGCTGATGTGATTGCTAGGAGAAACACCACCTTTTCTGTGAGTGAGAGTAACGGAATGTCCTCCAATGGTTCAAAGGGTTCGCCCTGTAGGACTCATAGCACTAAATTTAGGTCCCAAGGTGGAACAGGATGTTTGTAGGGGGGTACTAGTCTGGTCGCCCCTTGTAAAAAAGTCTTGATGTTTTCTCCTAATGCGATCTTCCTTTGGAAAAGGATAGACAGAGCTGATACTTGAACCTTTAGTGAGCTTAGCGCTAACCCTTTAGATAGACCTTCCTGTAGAAAGGACAGGACATCTCTGTCCTCCGCCCCTCTGGGGTCGGTACCTCTTGATTCGCACCAAGAGATAAAGGTCTTCCACACTCTGTGATATATCTTTGCTGAGACTGGTTTACGAGCTCGGAGCATAGTGGGAATCGCCTCTTTTGGTGCCCCAGATGCCTCTAGAACTAGGGCCTCAAGAGCCACGCCGTTAAAGCCCATCGATGTGAATTCGGGTGGGCAATTGGTCCCTGTGTAAGCAGATCCTCTCTGAGGGGAAGGTGAAATGGTTTGTCCGCTGCCATGTTCACGATCTCTGCGAACCAAGGTCTTCTGGGCCAGTAGGGGGCCACCAGGATTGTTTGAGTCTTCTCTCTCTTGATCCTTTTGATGACTCTTGGTAAAAGGGCCAGGGGAGGAAATACGTAGGCTAGGGAGAATTTCCACTGAAGTACTAGAGCGTCTACTGCCCATGCCTGCGGATCGACGCTTCTGGCTACGAACCTTGGCACCTTGTGGTTGAAGCGCGATGCCATTAGGTCCACCTCTGGTAAACCCCATTTTTCTGTGATTAACTGGAATACTTCGGGATGAAGACTCCACTCGCCTTGGTCTATTGTTTGTCTGCTTAGGTAGTCGGCTTTCCAGTTGTCTATCCCTGGCAGATAGACCGCCGAAATTGCTGGGACATTTCTTTCCGCCCATGTTAGGATATCCTTTGCTTCCGCAAGCGCAGCTTGACTTCTTGTGCCTCCCTGGTGGTTTATGTAGGCCACTGTTGTTACATTGTCCGACTGTATTCTCACTGCCTGGTTCTGTAACAGGTGAGTCCAGTGCTGTAGGGAGTATCTTATCGCTCGGAGTTCTAGCAAATTGATGGGAAGAAGTCTTTCCGATTGGTTCCAGAGTCCCTGCACTGTTCTTTGATCCAGGACGCCTCCCCATCCGCGCAGACTGGCATCTGTTGTGAGTATCGTCCAATCGTGATTGGGGAACTGCTTTCCTTGAGTCAGACGTTGTGGTTGTAGCCACCAATCCAGGGACAGTCTTAATAGCTCTGGTATCACAATCTGTCTGTCTAGATTCTGACGATCCCTTCTCTGATGGCGTAAAATTATCTGCTGAAGGGGTCTGGTGTGAAGTTGCGCATATTGCACTGCCGGAAAGGATGCCACCATTGTACCCAGCACCTGCATGGCCGTTCGGAGGGCAATTTTGTCGGATGTCCTGAGGCTCCGAATCCTTCTCTGGAGGATGCTGATCTTTTCTTCTGGCAGAAAAACCCTTTCCCTTCCGGAGTCGATGATAACTCCTAGGTACTCTATTCTCCGTGCTGGATTTAGTGTGGATTTCTCGTAATTGAGAAGCCAGCCTAGCCGAGTCAGGGTGTGTACGACTTGAGTTGTGTGATCTTCTGCTAGCTCTAGAGAAGAGGCCTTCACTAGGAGGTCGTCCAAATAGGGAATTACTCTGATGCCTTGGAGTCTTAGGCCCGAAAGGGTCGCTGCCATGACCTTTGTGAAGACCCGGGGGGCTGAAGACAGTCCGAAAGGTAGCGCCACAAATTGCCAATGTTTTCCTACTGCATAAAATCTCAGGAATCGGTGATGACAAGGGTGAATGGGTATGTGTAGGTAGGCGTCCTTTATGTCTATTACGGACATTAGCTCGTGTCTTTCCATGGACATTAGTACGGATTGTATGGACTCCATCTTGAAATGGTATGTTCTGACGTATCTATTTAGGTCTTTTAGGTCTAGTACCGGACGGTAGGAGCCATCCTTTTTGGGGACGATGAATAGGTTTGAGTAAAACCCCTTTCCCTCGTGTTCTTGGGGGACAGGCTGAATTACCCCTGCCATCGCTAAGTCGTTTATGACCCCCAAAAAAGCTTTTCGTTTGCCACTTCCTAGTGGAACCAGGGATTTGAAAAATCGTTTTGCCGGATGTCGATATAAGTCTATTAGATAGCCCTCCGACACCACCTGGAGTACCCACTGATCTGTGACCCATTCTCTCCACACCTCCCGAAAGGCCCTCAGGCGTCCGCCTAATAGGATCCCTCCAGGGGTGGGCACATCTTCAGGCCGAAGTGGGCTTGTCCTGGGAGGTCTTGGAGGACCCTTTAGAAGAGCTCCAGGTAGATTCTCGCTTGTTGTGGAACCTGTGACGAAAATTGGTGGTTGATTTGTCCGTCTGTGGCTTTGTTCTCTGTCCCTGACGAAAGGGCCGAAAAAAGGGGCGCCTCTTGAAAGAGGTTCTCTTGGGTTTTGTTTGTGGTAGGAGTGTACTCTTTCCCCCAGTGGCCTGAGAAATTATTTTGTCGAGTTCGGTTCCAAACAGTTGTTTTCCCTGAAAGGGTATGCTCACTAGAGATCTCTTGGATGTGAAGTCGGCTGACCAGTTCTTAAGCCACAAGAAACGATGAGCCGCCACGGATTGTGCTGAAGTTTTGGCAACTAGTTTGGCTGCGTCTAGTGCCGCGTCACCCATGTAGGCCGAGGCGTCTGCTATCTGTGAAAGTAGCAAATCTGTGGTTGGATCTTCTGAGCCCAATAGTTGAGCCACCTGCTCCACCCAGACCTCCATCGCTTTTGCCACCCAAGCAATAGCAAACATCGGTCTAAGAGCTGTTCCTGAGGATGTGAAAATTGTCTTGCAAAAGCTCTCTAGTCTCTTATCAATAGGGTCTTTAAATGACGCTGCATCTGCCACTGGGATAGTAGTTGTCTTTGATAGTCTGGAAACTGGTGGATCGACTGTAGGAGGAACCGACCACAAGTCCATGCATTCCTGTGGGAATGGGTAAGTTTGGTTAAAACGTTTTGAAATTTGTAACCTGTGATCTGGTGTCTTCCATTGAGTTTTGATTATTTCATCTAATTGCTCATAAGCTGGAAAGACACAAGTGGTCTTTTTCTGTCTTTTGAAAATGTTTTTCCCTGCTTCGGCTGTAGCAGAGGAAGAGTCATCAATGTTCAGAGTGTTAAGCACTGCTTGTATTAACCCTTCCACCTCCCCTTGTGTTCTGGGAGTCTCGGGGTCAGGTTCAGAATCCTGTTCAGAATCGCAATCTGTGAGGACCTGTCCATCTTCGTCTGAGGAGATATGTTGGCCACCTGTTGGCTCCTGTGGAGAGTTGTGAGCTCTCTTAGAAGTAGTTGGGCGCCTATCTCTTGCCTGTGGTGGGTTTGAAAGATGTTGCAGTACCCTATCAAGGGTCTCGGGAATGCGGGCTAAGTTGTGTAGACCCGCTAAGGATAGTGTGAGTGCTCTCATAAGGTCTGAGTCAGAGTCCTTAGGAACTGGGGATTCTGAATGAGGCAGGTCAGGAGGAGCAGTACTGCGTGCTGCCATGGAGGGTCTGCATGCTGTACACACTGCTTCAGCCGAAGCTGCTGAGAATTTTGCTTTGCAAACTGCACAAGCCAAATAAGAAACCCTTGGGGCCTTGCGTGCAGTTGCTGAGTGTTTTGCTATGACTGCCTCCTCTGTGTCAGACATTATGGTGAGAGTAGTGAAAGCAGGGGGTGGCGCCCGAAGGGGGGTGACCCTGCAAGATAATGGTATCATTATTGTAAAGGCGAGGATATATGGACCCGTGGAAAAGATCCTTTTTGCCCCCTAGGTATACTGACTTGAAAGAAACCGCTGCCGTGGGAACGAGCGCTCCGTTGCCTCTTCCTGAGCCTGTTCTGAGAAATGGCGGCGGCGCGAAGGAGGGAGAGAAAAAGCGCGCGACGCCACTAGCGTCGTGACGTAGGCGCTGAAGAAGCCGCTATGGGTGCACCAAGATGGCGGCGGCGCACGAGGCACGTCCGTTCAGGGAAGTCAGAGGCGCTTCCTGTGCGCCTGACTAAGACTTCCCGTAGGATTGTGCGGCGTGCAGCTAGCTTTTGTGAGGCGAAACCGGAACGCCGAGTAAGTAAAGAGCCTGTGCCCTGTAACCTAGGACTGCCTCAGACAGTACCGGCGCAATACTCAGAGGGGCATTTGCGGAGAGGCGCTTTTCGTGTGCGCCTGTCTAAGGGGAGGTGGGCAAGGGGTGGGGAGGTAGTACAATCACCTACCTGTACAGTCAGGATTGGTGCTCATTCATTTCTCTACCCTTGATGGTAAGCTGGTGCAGACCTCCGTAGAGCGGGAACTGCAGCTTCAGGGGAGCTGTGGAGCTTTGCCTGCAGCCTCCGTAGAGCGGGAAGGCAGCTGAGCATCTTGTAGCAAGACCTCTGACTGTGGGACACTCGATACTTGTATCTCTGGTCCCTATGTGGCATGGCCCGCACCGGAGTTAGACCATTTGCTCCCGCCACCTGGTGTCCATGTCTTCTCTCTTCTGAGGACACTAAAAGAAACTGGAGAGAGTAGGAAGAGGCGGGGGATATAGCCCACAGCAGGAGGAGGAGTCAACTTAACTCTTAGTGTCCACTCTCCAAGCTGCAGGATCTACATCCCCATGGTGCCTGTGTCCCCCAATATAGGTGAGAGAAACTTTATTCACTACATAATATACAGGAGCCATAACGATCCTGTAAATTATATTGTAATAAACAGTGCTTAGTGATGTCAGATATGTACATAATTTATTAGAACACGGACCTCTCTACCATTCGGTCTCGCAGTCGCTTGTTTTGTATCTCTTGTTGCCTTCGGGCAGATGTTTTTTTCTCTTCTGTACCTGAGAGTGTAAAATAAACACACCATCAGCCTGAGAAATGGCACTGAGTGATGTGCCCAGAGAATGAGAACACTTACTTTTTTTATTGTCCCCAGCCTCTTTCTCGACAACTTCATTCTCATCCCCATCCTACAAGGAACATATGCATAAATAGAATTTGTAAAGCCTAAATAGTAATTTTTGCTTTTGATAAAGATATTGAGTTGTTCTATGCCCACTGCTCACATGCATCGGACTCAAGGGCAATGTAAACTCCAACAATGAACCTTACAGATATGATGTTACTCACATTCTTAGTGCCCTTTGCAGACTCCACATTCTCTCCATCTGGAAAATTTGGTAGAGATGATTAATGACCTCATCACCCCATCCCACAACCTCACTTTCCCTTAGTTTCTGGTTACTCCCAGCTCCGACCTCCACTCTCAGTTATATGTTTTAGTGGTGGTTGGTTTCAGCCATGACCTGCTCCACAGTCCAATGTAGTAGTAAATGGCATTAACACAGAGTAAAAAATATAATAATGCCTGACCATGTATTATATATGGTACATACTTTAAGGGGTGGTTTGCCTTTAAGTTAAATGCATGGTTCAACTTTCTGTTCACTTTTAGTATGTTATAGAGCGGACAATTCTTAATTTTTTTTATAGTAAGGTAAGCTGGACCCTATCAACTAGATTGCTGAAATTGATAATTCGAGAGCTGCTGAATAAAAAGCTAAATAACTCAAAAACTAGAAAAAACTGAAAATGAAAAACAATTGCAAATGATTTTAGCTTATTATAGAATGGCCAATGTTAAGCAACGTTTCAATAGGTTGTCATAATTTTTATAGATTTTAATTTATTTGCCCCTTTTTTTTTCACTGACCCCATCTAAAAAAGAAATGTTCTGTAGGGCTACAAATTTATTACCCATCTTTTGATTCGGACCCTCATCAATTCATGTCTCTTATTTATATCAATGCATGGTTGTAATGTTCATTTGCACCCTGCCAACCAAATTGCTGAAATTGCAAACTGGAGAGCTGCCGAATAAAAAGCTAAAAATAAATAAATAAAAAAAGAGAAACCAATTGCAAATTGTGTCAGACTATCACTCTCTACATCCTACTAAAATTTCTCAAAGGTGAACCACCCCTTTAAGATCAGCAGAACATACTGTGAGAAACCCCACCCCTGACAATGTTGTGGATTTTATGTTGCCTCCTCCCATTTTATAATATCACTATACCTATTTTTCTTATGTTCTCCCTCCATATTATTAGTATATATAAATTATTTTCACTCCCACCCAATCTTTCACCCCCATCTGACTCTGCCTCCTCAGCGTCCTCTGTGCTGGTTGCCAGCTTCCCTTTTTTCTCTGGAGGGGGCCCTTCATCTTCTGTAGCCCTTTTCTGACGACCCTAGAAAAAATAAAAAAGCACAATATGTGTTCAAAGAAAAGCACGCAGCCCACATTATAAACAGTCTCCTGAGCATGGATACAGGTCCAAGTGTTGTCTCTTAGGCTCACCCTTTCCCTATTTAGCCTCTTAGTCTTTTGCTTGAATCCACCTCCAAAATAAGAGTTCCCAGTGAATGCCCTCAGTCCCTGAAATCCAGCCATTTCTGAGTAAGGCATAGGATTGAGAAGTGGGGGCGGCCGTGCTAGTCCTCGCGCTGCTCCTGAATTTCCCCACATTCCTCCACGATGCCCTCCACCCCAGCCATGCTGCGGAGGGTATGACTGACGCATTTCGCGACGACTGCCATATCCCATAGCCGACTCAGAGGAGCCAAACCCTGCGTGATCATTCATATCGTAGGAATAGTATCTACCAGAGAAAATGCACAGGAGACAAAACAGCAAATATGAGCAAAGGAAATGATTATGAGATTGAAGTAGGTCAGAAACTCTGTTGCATTTTGTTGTGAGGAATGCAGCAATACTTGCTCCAATCTGCCCTTGCTCACCCCATAGCCTTGAGTATCCTATAGACTGTAAATATAGACAGGCCATATACAGCAACATGTTATGTGAGACGATGAGTTTGTCTGAACTAAAACTAAAAAAAATCTGGCCACATCAAGCTGATCCAAGTGTCACCCAGTGTGAGAAAATCCAAGCTAGCGGTTTCCATATCCATTTGTAAAGGGGCATTCAGCTACAAACATCACCTCTAAATATCCAAGTGTAACAGAACCTTTAGTACCATTTGGACCCACCTGCAAGTTGGTTCTATCAGGAACTACTGCACAGTTAGTTGGTTGATTTAAACCCTATACATCGTAAAAGCAGTTAAGGAAAAGATCAGGAATATTAGTGTTACCGGTTTGTCATGCGGTGCCCCTCTGTATCATCGTCAGGTCCATCGCTGGAGGACATAGGATAGGACGTCTGCCAGGATTTGGGGCTATAGCTGTGCCTGGAATCTTGCCCATAGTCATATCTGTAAGAGTCATAGCCTGGAATGAAGAAGATCCAAAGCTTTGATTGTTACGTTGCTTATTCCCCGTCACTCAACGGTAGATTTGAAGGTTGTGAATATCAATGTTCACCGTGTAGGAGATCTGTATTGCTAGGCAACAGACATTTACATCACTAATCAGCAAGTCTCGAACCTGCATTGTCTGATGAGCTGCAATTACTGGACCCTCGGGCAGCAACAAACCAGTAATCATTTAGTCAGACCCATTTTGACCAATAAACTCAGCCATCTGTGGGGGCGGTATCCATACTGAATCAGAGTGAGGCCAACCAGACTGAACATGTGACCCGCAGCTGGACTGATTCATTACAGGCAGCTGTTGGGCTTAGTCCAGACGGGGAGATTCGGGGGCGATCCGTCGCCTGGCGACTTC
>CM044436.1:114267455-114279681 GCA_024363595.1 Xenopus borealis
GGGGGGGGGGGGCATGTGGGTCATAACTGTTGCTTTTGAATCTGAGCTGAATGCCGAGATCAATTGCAAACTCACTGAACAGTTATGTCCCATATGCACCCCCATTTTTGTCTAACTATATTAGAAACATTTTCTTTTTCATTTTGCAAACAGCCTATTTACCCAGTTTTTGTTTTTACACTCAACACTTCCTTTAAGGTTCTATAAAGTGTATTCTCAAAGAGCCAGGGTTCATAGAAGTTTTTGGCTATCTGCTCCATCAAGCATCTTACCAGCATTACAGGGCATTTCAAACCTGTTTTGCTCCTCATAGTCCTCTTCTGTAAGCTTGGAGCTCTGAAACTTTGCAACAATGTCCTCAAACACATCTCACACTGTGGTTCAGTTCTTGATACATTAATTGGTGGCTTTTCCCCCCCGATTCTGCAGCTACCTGTATGATCAAAAACGTCGCCAACGGCTTCTCTCCATTGACATATTATTATATGGATTCCAGATCATGCACTGGTCTGGGCCTTGGTGGATACCATTCACTGTAATTACTGGGTTTGTCATTCTGGAATTTGATTTAAAGTTCCATTTCAACTCTCATTTTGGTGGAGGCAGTCTTTACCCTCGTGCTCAGTTTGGTTCCACCATTTGATCTCCCTTCAATAGGTAGGATAGTCGGTGCGTGTGTACGGTGGGAGACAAGACAACGGAGAGCGGCAAAAGCCTCTTCTCATATATTGGTCAAGATGGATATTTTTTATCGGGAACCTTTGAAGATGCCCCTTGTCCGAGTAAAAAAAAAAAAAACCCCAAAAACCTAACTTTGGCCCTCAGCAAGATAATTTGACCCCAAAGACCAACGATGGGATCATGATGAGGGCATATAGCATTGCTAACCAGTGGCTTGTGGGCAACACCAACCCCTTGGATGTTGCTCCCAGACATGGGGCTTGAGATTTCCCAGCTGCCACAAGTCAAAACTCTAATAAACTTCAGTCAGCAGTCTAACAACAGAACAATGGGGAGTAACCAGATAGCAGCTCAAGAGAACAGCTGCCTGGTAATTCTAAGAAAACCACTCAATAGTAAAAACCCAGGTCCCACTGTGACACATTCAGTTACATTGAGAAGGAAAAACAACAGCCTGCCAGAAAGCAGTTCCCTTCTAAAGTGCTGGAACAAGTCACAGGACTGGGGAAGCTTGGAAACAGACAATATGTCTAGCCCCACATCAGAACTCAAAATTGAATATTAAAAAATATGTTTTGAGAAATGGATTTCAGTGCAGAATTCTACTAGAGTAGCACCGTTTACTGTGTTTTGAAAAACAAAACATGTTTTCCCATGCCCGTATCCCTTTAGAAACCAACTTGTGGCCACCAGTCCACATAGGGCTACCAAATAGCCAATCCTAATTTATTCAGCATCCCCATGAACTTTTTTCATTCTTGCGTTGCTCCCCAAATCTTTATACATTTGAAAGGTTGGGGACCCCTGGCTCAGAGCAACCCTTATCAAGACAAAGTAATTCTTGTCCAATAGGATATTCTGATCTGCACCACAGATTTCTGCCCAGAATGTCTTTTTACAGACTACAACCTCGAATAATCAATCTGCTACCAATAAAACATTTTAGCATGTCTAGGATAGTAATAAATATCAAGTCTAATAAACCATTAATTGTGCAGTCAGGCCTTCACAGAGCACAGGATCATAGGAATGACCATGGGGGAGTCTACCTTATGTCTGGCACATTATGTGGGAAATTAACAACAGTATGTTTCATTGAGGACACTGGCTTTGTAATGGGGTAAAAATCGATTGCTTTACTTGAATGCTACACATCAGTATAACAAATTAACAAAAAAGTAAAAATCAAAAATAGCAGGTTATGCAGCAGCAGGAATTAATACAGAGAGGGGGGGAGGGGCTCCAGGGGACATAGAACAGACGGGTCAGTTTACAGTCTTCACTGCCCAAGCAGCTTGTGCCCAGAGCTCAATAGCAGGGCCATGCTGTACTTACCCTTTAATAAGACAATAAAAGAAATCCAACACTTCACCGTCTAAATGAGGGAGGACATATTCATTTATAAAACAATACATGACCGTGTGAACCCTCACTAATAACAGACGGGTATGGTTTGGGCTGTAGGAACCAGGAAGTGGCTTTGGTTCTCCCCATATTAGAATAACTGACAATATGAGAACCAGGTCTGTCCTACCAAGCAGACTTTACAGGAAGGAAAAAGAATCCTAGTGGAAGACAACTTGCAATAAAAGGTGCTCATTTATATGAGTATGATAGCTATACAGTCACATATATTTAAAAAAAAACAAAAAACTGAAGGATGTAAGAGGATGTCACGTGACACACACACCCCCATGTGGATTTTAGGAAAAAAACCTAAAATTGCCCTAATAAATACTTGGAACCTCCAGATATATAGATATCCAAGACCTCCCAGTCTTAGAAATGGGAGATTTCAATGTGAATCCAGAATCCTGAAGAAGTCTGTGACGGGTCCTACGCTGTACTTAATATGCCCGAAAGCAACGGTAATGGAGTGATGAGCAAATGCTACATTTCATGGGGATTATAATGGGATGTGCTGCTATATAGATTAAAAAGAAAAAAAAGAGGAGACTGACGCAACCTTGAAGGGACCCGTTAAAAAGGTTAGAGTGACTAAAACCCCAAATAGGTATTGCCCCGAAAAGGGGGAGAGTGACAAGATATACAACCACAATATTACAACGTATATATTATATACATAATAGCTCCCCTCCCCCCCAAAAAGGTGACTCAAAGTTTAATAATGTGGAACACTAGAGGTGTGGCTGAAGTGGGATTTGGGTTTTTATATCAGCTGGGGACCAACAGATTAGATATTGCAGACAATAGCGCTCATTGACCAACACTAGCCAAATCTGCCATAACCCATAGTAACCCCCACTTGTAGCTTTGCTCAGCAACTGCTGGTAGAGCAACGACCGCAACATTTTGACTTGCTGCTGTCCAGGTAGTGGTACAATAGCAGCCACTTACAGGGTAAGGGACCCTCTGCAGCAGTTTTACAGGATGTTATTCTATAGCTTGCATTAAGATTTCTAATTGAAGTGACTGCAATCAGAAACTGCATTTAAAGCACAAGATAAGTCAATGGGCCACTTTGTTAGGTGCCTCCAAGTTGGCGCCATCTTTTAACCCTCTCAAGCACAGCGGGGCCAGGGTAGCTTTCTGCAGAGTAGTCCATTGGCATCTTCCCAAGTATACCCTTCATATCAGACTTGATGCATGTGCTGGACAGAACCTTTCCAAAGAGCTGTGAACTGCGTATACATCAAATCTGGAGAGGCACAGGGGAAGCTGCTGGGAACTTACCCTGCCAAAAACTGATGCTCTTTCTAAAAGAGAAGCACCTGCCCCTGTTAAGTAATAAAAGTCATGGGGTACACAACAATGACCACACATTCTCATTATTCTTTACAGATCAGTGTGTTTTTTTCCCCATTTCACAATGCGTGACTTTTAGCAGAGATTGCAGTTCAACTGACTGCCACGTACCCCACCCCCATCTTCTACCCAAGAGTCAATTAAAAACACTTTTGTAACTTGCATTTTCCCAAAACTCTTCTAAATAAGCATATTATGCCAACTCGGCCATCTTTAAATCATTACGCCTGCACACTGCTATTTAGTGCTGAGAGATTTCATTGAGAATATTGGCCATGAGATAAAGAGGCTTACATACATACAGGGAAATGGTACGAAAGGGAGAAAACAGAGAGTAGGCAAAAATTAAGCCTAAGTGGATAGAGGCCTGTAGATCCACAAAGTTGTGACCTTCTATAAATGATCCAACTTCCCAGCTCTTGCTCCTGGCACAAATAACTGTGACCAAAATTCCAACCTGCCCCCTCACCAATCAATGATCTCTGCAGAACAGGGCAAGTCATACCCATCTTACGCTCCCCACTTGGCTACTCCCACTCAGCAATATCCCAGTTTCCAACATAGTTTAAAAAAAAAAAAAAAAAAATAGTCTGAAAGAAAAGGGCGGCTGGATTTTGCAGGACTACACAACACTCTCATTCCACCCAGGAATTTACAAATTCCACGGACTCTCAAACTCCAGATTTGATGCGCAACTTGCAATACTTATACGGCTCTTTGATGCTGTCGTGTTTGCAGTCAGTCTATATGGGCCCTTTCTGGGGTGCCCTTACTGAGCCACTGTTGGCTCTAGCTGTGCTGGGGATGTTAGAGTTGGAGGACTCAGAGGTTTGGAAAAATTCGTTTCCAGGATGTGATGCTGCAGATGGCGAACCCATTGTTCCTGGATGGAAAGGGGACCCTGGAACTGGATGTCGCAAAACCTGTGAAAAGGAGAAAGGATCACAATAGAAATGTTGTACATGATGTTTTGTGCTTGTGTACCAGCCCAAGGCAACCACAGCCCTTTAGCAGTAAAGATCTGTGTCTCCCCAGTAGATGCCCCAGTAGCTCCCCATCTTCTTTTCTACTGATTCACTGATTCACATGCTCTGTGCTGCTGTCACTTACTGAGCTTAGGGACCCACTCACAATATACAGTACACATAGAATAGAAATAGTCACAATACAAGGCTGACCAGTAATTAATACAAATAATTATACGTGATTGTTGTAGACACTTTTCAAGACGGTGACCCCCTTTGAAGTTCCGGATCATTGTTGCTATTGAGAAGCTGAAACTTTATTCTAGTGCATTACGTTCAGCATAAAAAATGGCATTTTTAGCCACATTAACTTTTAGGCTGGGGACAGACAGGGAGATTCGGGGAGATTCTGTCGGAATTCCGGAATTGCCCGAAGTTTCCTCATGAAGTAACTTCGGGCGATTCCGGAAATCGCCTCACCGCATGTGCACAGCGCTGGCGCTTTGTCATTTAAACTAGCAACGGACAGGGAGAAGGACGTTCGGGGAGATTGTCGCCTGCTATTAAACGCCAGGCGACAGAATCTCCCCGAATCTCCCTGTCTGTCCCCAGCCTTAGGGTTTAGTTCTCCATTAAAAGAAAAAAACAAACACTATGTACTGGGAAAAAAAAAAACAATAGACAAGATTATTGTGAAAGGAAGGGTACACACAGGGAAGGATTTCTATTTGCAGCCTATGAGTAAGTGCCCAGTTTGGCACGAAATAGGTTAGGCTTATGTATGTCCTAATAAAGATTTTTTACTTTTAAGTGATTTTTGGGCTACTTCTTTCACTAAACAGTTGGTCATTCTCAAGTTTTCGTTTTGCTTTACTATTGGCTCATCAGCCAAACACTCCCCATGAAATAAAACTCACCTGCACTTCAGTGTGTATATGTCCCCCACAAATTTCACTAAGGAGGTCTGGGGCGGCCTGGGAACCAGGGATGGGACAGTCCGTGCCCTTGGAGGTGGTCTTGTTTCTTCTGTTTTGGAAATATGCTCACTGACTCCATCTTCACCTGATGGAGGAATCTCAGGTGGCTTAGACTGGCGCCGCTCTGTCTCTGTAGCACAGACATACATATAGGAGATTATTATTTATACCAGATTTAAAGAATCTGAAGATGATGTTGAACTAAACATCACAGGTACTGTCTCGGTGGCATGCTGAAGGCTGCTAGTCTAAAGCACTGCAGATGTTGATGAACACGAATACATATCAGCAAAGAAAGCTTACAATAGAATTGCTGCTCTCTAAAAGGGCAACCTCACATGCACGTCACAATCCACCCAGTTAAAGGAAAACTATACCCCCAAAACAATCTAGGTATCCAAAAAAAATATACATAAAACAGCTCATATGTAAAACCCTGCTTCATGCTAGTTAACTATTTTCATAATAATATACTTTAGTAGGTTGTGCCACTGGCTAATCAGTAGAAAACTACCATTTAAAAAAATAAGGGCCACCCCCAGGGACACAAACAATACATGCACTCAACAGATTTTTCAAAATTTTGGGTGCGTGGGTCAATACTGTTCAGATAAGATAATCAAAGGACTCGCACTCCAATTCCTTTTTCATGAATAAATGTGTTAATTTATTCTTAGTTGCATTTTTCCAACGTTTCGGCACACATTAGTGCCTTTATCAAGGCTTTATCCTTGATAAAGGCCCTAATGTGGGCCGAAACGTTGGAAAAATGCAACTAAGAATAAATGAACACATTTATTCCCGAAAAAGGAATTGGAGTGCGAGTCCTTTGATTATATATATATATATATATATATATATATATATATCCTAAAATGAGCAATATGGTCAGCATGGAGTAGAGCACAGAGACCAACACATAGGGAATAACAAGTTTATATTCCCAAACCACCAGGCAGATATGATATACTAATATACTTTCAAAAGCAAATGCCTTGTTAGTTGCTAATATTGTTAGCAGAACAAGGCAACTGTATTGCTTCGTCTCAGCTAATTAGTTCCAGATATCTTTTTTTAATGCACAAAGCAGGGCTGTAAACAGAGTGATATGATTTACTGGCAATTTCATTAAACCCAGAGTTTCTATACTGAACTCATTGGTCTATATAGACCAGTGATCAGCCTTACTCTGTACTGGTCCATCTGCTGGCTTTTCTGTTGGTGCTGATGGGATGGCATGGCTCCTCTCTGCCTCAGACATCTTTGCAGATGGCGACACTGGGCTCTCAGCTGCCCCTGCTTTGGGTGTTTGATTGGAGCGTTTGAATTTCTTGGAGAAAGGGCGCCCTCCCTGGATATAACTTAGATAGGCTCCAGCTTTCTGAGGTCTTTGCTTCATCCATTCTCGCAGTGTCTCAATAGGCGAGCCATTGACGCACCATTCAGTGACCCCAAACTGCCTCAAGTGTGCACGAGCATGGCTCGCAAGGGCCTTCCTGTTCTCAAAGTACAGGCCACAAAGTTCACAACATGCCTCTACTGCATAAAGAAGAGATGGGTGGTAAAATTAGTTAAAAAATAATTAAAAAAGCATAAATATATTTATCATGTTAGTGGAAGTGCATTCTATTGGCAATTTAATTCTGATCAATTATAAAGGCGGCATTTAAGCAGCAGGTCTCCTAGTTACACCACCTGTATAATGAGCCCACCTCCTCTATAAGCCTGAGACACTTCCAGCAACTAAAGGAGAACTATTGCGAACATTTAAATGTAATACAAACTTCAGGACACAGAAGTAAGAAGTTTTCTGAATGTAATCAATTAAATAATCTGTACCGTTTCTGAAATAATCAAGTTACGTTAATTATCCCTCTCTCGGCATCTGTTTCTCTTCATTCTGTCATCATGCAGCAGTTGGGTGTCCAATAATCACTGACAGATCAAATCTATCTTATATGGAGGCTCCTTTTGCCTAGAAGATGTATTAGTGCTCATTCTATTAAAATCACTGTGTCTCTCTATATGCAAATGGCAGTTTTGTTTTAGAAAGGATGCAGAACATTGAATTATAGTATTTAGAAAGTTTCTTATATCAGTATGCCAAAACTTATATTAAATTTCCGCAATAGTTTCATGGCAGGAACTGGCTCATAACTTAGCAAATATGTTAATAATGCTGCTTCCAGGTTGAGCCTTGCATAGTCACAACCGAAACTAACTGACCAACACCTTTCTCATTTTCCTGCCAAAGCCCTTTAAAGAAGATGTAAAAGCAAAATAAAATAAAATCCCATTTTTACTTTCTTTAATAAAAAAAGAAGTCTATTTCCCAATATACTTCAATAAAAAAAAAAAGTCTACCGTTTCTAGAAGAAACCTGACTGCATGCAGTGAAACTCCCCCTTCATTTGCTGCTGTGGATAGGAATTGTCAGACAGTCCCTAAGTGCTCTGCAAGGAAACAGTCATACTTTCAAAGGGCAGGGGGGGAACCCCCCACCTTACTTCCCAGAACTCAAGCAGATTTGTCTTTTTCCCTGTAAAACAGACAGTGACTGTGTAGAGATTTTTATCCACAGACCGAGTGCAGTCTACATATTAATCAGTCTTGCTGCATTGGCTTCTATGGAAGATATTATTTGACTTGTGTTGTTTTGATCATTTATGATGATCCCTAAGCTTAACCTCCCAACTGAAGCCCAGATCACACTGAGCATGTGCACAGTCTTGGTCTTGCAAAGATGTTTTACAAAGTTACAAGATGACAGCCCCGTGTGCCAACTTTGAATGCATAAATCATTTGTCTTAGGATTCTGGTGCAGTAAGTTCATGTTTATATTTAGAATACAAAAAAATACAGCTTTTCTAACATTACTCTATTTTAGAATTTAGTTGCCCTTTAAGAAGGTTCGAAAAGCAGTTCAGAATGACGCACAGTTTTTACTTACACGTTGCGGGGGTTTTGTCTGGTGATGCTTTTACTTTGCCTTTGAATGGCAGCTCAGTTTGAACGTAGGCCTTAGGCTTGCCGTCTCCTTGCAAGTATGGCTTGGGCTTGCCTTCAGTGTGAACAAATGTCTTGAGTTTGCCCTCTCCGTGCATGAAAGGCTTTGCTTTGCTCTCATTGTGCAGGTATGATTTAAGCTTGCCTTCTCCATGCATGAATGTTTTAGGTTTCCCTTCTCCGTGTAGATATGCTTTGTTGTAGGCTCTGGCCTTGGCTTCCCCTGGCAAAAACTGCTTAGGCCTTCCTTCTCCTTGCACATAAGTCTTGGCCCTTCCGTCACCTTGGAGGAACATTTTAGGCTTTCCTTGGCTCTGTATGTATGCTTTGGGCCTCCCTTCAGTTTGCAGATAGGACTTTGGTCGGTTGTCCTCCTGAATGTAGAGTTTGGGCCGTCCCTCCCCTTGCAGGTAAACCTTTGCTTGGTTGCTGGACTTTGGTTCTAAATGGACATAGCTTTTTGGCTCAGAGTGGCTTAGCCGAGGCTCATGAGATGCTGGCCGCTTAGGAGACATTGGGGATAAGAATGTGCTGTGGGGTCTTCCTATAAGAGGTGAGACAGGGTGGTCCCGCGCCATACCCGATGGCCCGAGACTAAGGGGTGATAGCGTGTGAGAAGGACTAATAGGCTCATCATTTGTCCGTGGCTCTTTTTTAATGTTTGAGACATGAGGACGCCTCTTTCGGATAATTTCCCGTAGTGTATCAATAGGAGAGCCATTAACGTGCCACTCTGTAATGCCCATCTGGCGCAAGTGAGACCGTGCGTGGCTCGACAGGCCTTTTCGATTCTCAAAGAACTCGTTGCAGAACTCACAGCGGATATCACGTGATGGGTCTGCTCGAGAGGCTGCATGGAAAATAAGGACAATTACAAGGCAAATGAACAGTGCAAGAGAAAAATGAAGATGGTGAGGTGAAGCGAAGCAGGAGGAAATAAAAGGAGGAAAATCAAGTAATGGGAAAACAATAAAAAAAAAAAGATAACCGTCAGAGGCTCCTATTAAAGGGGAACTATCAAAAATGAAAACTTCATTTAAGCTACCTCATACTGAAGTAGCTTTCTAAATACAATCATTAAAAAATCTGCATAGTTTCTGAAATAATAAAGTCCTTATTCATTGGGGCGAATGATCCAATATATCTAATAGGGGGGATTCTTTTCCTAGCAGATGAATTAGAGCTCACTCAAATAACCGATTCAAGACATCCAATGCATGATGAAGACAGAATGAAGAGAAACAGATGCTGAGAGCAGGATAGTGAAGATAAACATTATTTCAGAAACGGTACAGAATTTATAATTAATTGTATTTAGAAAGATTCTGATTTCAGTATGCTGGAGCCAATATGAAATTTTTATTTTCACAATAGTTCCCCTTTAAGGAAGAGGTGATTAAAACGATTAAGGGGCCCATTTGCCAAGGGTCATTCCTTCTGTAAAATACCTCATCCAACAAGCATTAGTCCCACAAATGACTCCATGGATCACTTTAGAGTATGTTCTTGAACACTATCAACAGGACTAAAATTATTCCTGTAAAGGAAACATAGGGTACTACAGAGCACTGTGGAAAACCCAAAAACATGGCACCAAAATTTTGGGATGCCCCTTCATGACAATCACCTGCAAGCACTAATGCCAGGGCTTGTCAGGCAATAATTGATGGACCAACTCAATTTTCTTTTTGCTTTACTGGACCTGAAACATGGGCACAATGGAGGAATACTCTTTGCTTATTCTATCACCAAACACAATGTTCCTTAATTACAACCAGCTTCAGAGGACAACCTTGACTAAGGATTATGGATGCAACAGATGCATTTGGAAGCAATGAGCATGATGGACAAGTACATATTGATGGCAATAGCTCACTTACACAGATTGAGAGGTGAGAGATCGGAGGACCAGTCGCCGTGTGGATAGGAGGGCAGCCGGTGTGGCTTGCGATGCATGGCTGGAGACAACCCACTGTAAGGGAGAGGCCTTGAGGGGGAAGAAGGAGGAGGAAGCGCAAGAAGCTTCTCTGAGCTGGACCCTCCAACTCTGTTGGCAGCCCTGGGATAGGTTCCTCTGGCCAAGATCTCCCGTAAGGTGTCGATGGGTGAGCCGTTGACATGCCACTCCGTGATCCCCATCTGGCGTAGGTGGGATCGTGCATGGCTCGACAGGCCCTTTCGGTTCTCAAAGAACTCGCCGCAGAACTCGCAGCGGACTTCCTCTGAACCCGGGGCTGAGGAAGGAGTGGATGAGAGATGAGTAGCCAGGCTTGTAAAGGGAGAACTAGTAACTGATAATCACGAGATCCCGCTATCCATGTAGGAAACCAGAATAAAACCACATTTTTTGTTTCATTTTTACGATAAACAGCATGGTAGAGAAATAACACATTATAACATTTCCATACCTTTGTTGATCTATGCAGGTCCACTATCATTTCTTACTTCTGATATATTAGCACCTATCATACTGAGCAAGGAGGGAAAGGTAGAACAGTGGTCTGGGACCCCTAACTGGGGAAAATCACCACCAGACTGTACTCTATAGGGGTGGAAAGTTTGTTCTCCATAAAGTTACACGCTGCTAAAAGTCAAGCCACATACACAGTAGCATTAAACTGACAAATATGCCTCAGCAAGGATGCAAAGCAGCAGACACAACACAGGAAAGAATCAGAAGCGACGGTGGGGATAAGAAGACGAGTCTCACACAAAGCAAAAAGCCAAGAAAAACTGGGATAGGCATGGTACCAAAAGCAATGAGAGGTGCTCCTTTAGGTCTAACCACTAGAAGATATAACTTTGCACTAGAGAAGAGTTCTTTCTCTGACGCAAAATCCTTATCTTCACGGAAAGGCTGTTTTAACCAGTGCTGCTGTCGATTTTGTACGGAAGTCCGCCAACACCAGTCTGCTTACATCATATATAGTGCTTCCAACTGAGTAACTGTACAATTGGTTACAGAGAGACAAAGGGCTTTTTTTAGGTTAAAAAAAAAAAAAAGAAAAAGACACTTCCATCAAGTTCAACCTTTTAAGTCTATATATAACCTGCCTAGCTACTAGTTGATCCAGAGGAAGGCGAAAAAAACCTGTTTGAAGCCTCTCCAATTTGCCTCAGAGTGGGAATATTCTAAGATGGTAACGGGACTAGTCCCTGGATCAACTTGTACTAAGAGCGATCTTCCATAACCCTGTTTTCCTGCACTTGCTAAACACCATCCAAGCCCTCTTCTTAAAGCTATCTAATGTATCGGCCTGTACCACTGATTCAGGGAGACAATTCCACATTTTCACAGCTCTCCCACTGCTGTTTTCAGACAGGTGGAAGCAGAGCCAGAAACACACGTCTAACTAGACCAAAAGGTGGCCTCAAATGGTCTGACTTGACAATCTCAGTCACACAGCCAAGTGGCCGGCAGCTCAGTCAGACACTCTTTCCATGGGCTCAGCTTTAGTCAAATCTCAATTTTATGGAAGCAATCTCAGGTAATTCTGGGGAAAGCCGTGGAGAAGCAGAGACAAACAACCACTTACTCTGGCTGGTGTTTAAGTGCCCTGTACTAGGTGCAGTGAAGCAAAAGGACAGTTGAGTTTAACCCTCATCATTGGTCAGCCCTCTTTGATCCTGCCAGTGCCACAAGCTGCTGGACAATACAGGGCATAGCTTAGAAAACAGGACACGGAACAGTAGAACCTATGGCGATGGCTGTCAGGTAGTTGTCAGCCAGACCCATAGATTTTACGATCTGGGGCAGACAGCTGTTTAATAACCTTTAAAGTGGACCTGTCACCCAGACACAAAAATCTGTATGATAAAAGTCCTTTTCAA
>CM044436.1:114290466-114335121 GCA_024363595.1 Xenopus borealis
GCCCCCATGGCTACACAGCAGCTTGTTTATATAAACTATAGTAGAGTTTCAGAAGCAAACGTACCAGTTTTACCAGTGCAGGGCAACACTACATTATATTGTAATTACTTTAAAGCACTTTGTTTTCATGTTACTGTACATTTAAACACTTCCTGGCTGCCTTGGTCATCACCAGCAAAATCTCAGAGCATTGACTACATCGTACCTCCACCCAAAAGCTTTTTAAGTTATGTTTTTTAGCATAATGAAAAACAAGTCATTGTAAGCAACTTTCCAATAGACATTTACGAGTCTTACTAACACTGTCCCTGTCCCCAATGTTCCTTCCAAAGCCTTTTTTGGGCCATGTTTGCAAAAACTAGAATTCGTGTAAACGGTGAGAGATCTGCCTGGGTGAATACTAAACAAAGTGACAAATGTCTGTTCGTGCCATGATTTGTTGCATATGTACACAGCTTATAGGGAACAGAGGTCAGCCCTCTGGTGTTGTGTAACTACAACTCGCGGAACTCCCCGCCAGTTCTACCAGCTGGTGAGGGGTGTTGTTTATAAACATGATTTGCACAATGGTTAGCATGGTGGCATTAGGGACCCGGGTGTGTATGTCCTCCCCCGGGTCAATGTGGGTTTCCTCCCACCCTCCAAAAACAGAGGCAGGTTAATAGTCTCCTGATATAAATGACCCCACTGCGAGATAGATTGTAAGCTCCACTGGGACAGGGGCCAATGTACAAGCCACCCTGCTGTAAGAGCAGCAGGGTATTTTAGGAGCAGACTCAGGCTGCCAGCCTTCAGCTCCTAGCCCACAGCCAAGGGAGGTGCAAACAATGAGGCTGCACTAACAACTATTACTGCTCCCATTAGCCCCCCCAGGGAATCCAGCCAGCAGGAAGTGAGGCCAGAGCGGCTCTAGTTGCCCCTCTACACCCATGAACTTCCTGAAGATTGTGCCATACAGGAAAAGACTTGAATCTCACAGTTCAGACTCATAAAGCAGGAAGGTAAGGCGCATGCTGGATCAACAGGTGCTAATCGTCTGGGATATCTATTGAGTTGGAGGAGGGGTCCCCTCGCCCTACTCGCTCCCCTCTACATACAATTACTTCTCCCGTCCGTAGAGTCCTCTCAATCGCCTTGCCGCCCCTTCGACTCCGTCTCGTCTACTCACTCGCTTCTAGGCTTCCGTTCCCGGGCCTTAGCGACTCTCCGGCCTCGTCACTCTCTTCACCCCGCCCCGATACTTCAGCTTCCTCCCGTTGCCCCTGCCCCCCGCCTCTTTTCGTTTCCTCCTCTAGGCTCCTCCTCCCCGGTTTCCCCGCCTCCTCTACCACGCTAGGTTTCTGATCCCCGCTCTTTCCTAATTCCCCGGCCTCCTTTGTCCGCTCGCTGGGCGCCGCCATGTTGTGAAACACAGGCGCGTGCGGGAAGTATGGCGAAAGGGAGCACGCGCACGTTCCTGAGCAGATGACTGGAGCGAGGGACAAGGACGCTGGAAACGCTCAGCCAATCAGTAGTCGGCGCGCTGGAGTGCATCAGCCAATTACAAGGAGGCGCGATTTCTCAGTGAAGAATATCTACCTCAGGGAGCTTACAGCTAACATTCGCTCTCTTTACCTGAGGGACAGCTGAGAAACAGTAGTTTACATTCTCGTTAAATCAGGGGCTTGCCTATTCTAACTGCAAGCAAGTCCAGCAAATGGCTCCCCTGAATGTCATGCTGCCACAGTGTTTGTTACCACCTTTTCTAGAAAAAAATACCGGCCTTCCTATATATTTCAGTTTTTTCCCTATTAATAACATTGGGATCAACCATCAAAAATACCGGCCAGGCCGGTAAAATATCAGCCAGGTGGCAACCATAGCACTCACCTAAGGCATTTTATAAACAAAATACACACCCTGTAAAATATATAGTAAATAAAGTACCCTCTTCAAGGCCAGATTTGTATAATGGGCACCCCTAGGCCCACTGCCATTCGCCCCCCCCATACTATGTCCTTTATTTGCAAATTTTTATCATCACGACCGGAGCACCTGGCCAGTATTTTTGATGGTTAATCCCAATGTTATTAATAGGCAAAAAAGAAAAATATATAGGAAGGCCGGTATTTTTTTTTTTTTTAAAGGGTGGCAACTCTAGTAGCAATGGGGATTGGAGAATAGGAAATTAAAAAAAAAAACTAGTAGGGTTGCCACCTTTTCTTGAAAAAAAAATACCAGCCTAACTGTATATTGATCTTGTTTTCGTATTAATAACATTGGGATAAGCCATAAAAATTACCGGCCAGGCCGGTAAAATACTGGCCAGGTGGAAACCTTCTTGGCAGTAGGGATGCACCGAATCCAGGATTCGGTTCGGGATTTGGCCTTTATCAGCAGGATTCGGATTCGGCCGAATCCTTCTGCCTGGCCGAACCGAATCCTAATTTGCATATGCAAATTAGGGCCAGGGAGCTAAATCACGTGACTTTTTGGCACAAAACAAGGAAGTAAAAAATGTTTTCCCCTTCCCACCCATAATTTGCATATGCAAATTAGGGTTCGGTTCGGTATTCAGCCAAATGTTTCGGGAAGGATTCGGGGGTTCGGCCGAATCCAAAATAGTGGATTTGGTGCATCCCTACTTGGCAGCATGCCACCCCCTAAAATGCTGCCACCCTAAGTAGCCTTTCCACAAATCCGGGCCTGCCCCTCTTGTAAACAGGGCCACCATGATGGGCCCTACCCTGTTGTGGCCAGGGACAAATGGTTAAAAAAAAAAAAAAAACCTGCAAAGTAAAGAGAAAGTGGAAGACTGGCTGCTTGGTCAGTTGTGAAGCACATTAGGCAAGTTTCAGTGTCATTGGAGCAGAAACCAGAGGCTGAAGAAGGCAACAGAAATTGCGGGCCATGGCTGAAGGGAGCCCACTCTGTCTGTGGCCTCCTACGGAAATGTTGCTGCAAGTTGGAGGTGAATGAATTAAGACCAAATGGGAGGAGACAGCTGGAAAAGAGCTGTACAGAAAGCTGTATAAGTCAGAGATCATAATTCAGTCAATACAGGTTGTTGGATCGCAGGGCCGTATCAACAAACAGATGTGGCTGAGATCTAACAGGATTTATTTACCCTGCCCAATCAACATCTGGACAATTTTCAGAGGGCCCCACATGAGCGAAATAAGCAGCCAACTCGGTCTGTCAGCAGATTTTATTGCCTTCTGTATGGGGACCTTAAAAGGGAACTAAAGTGTAAAATAGAATAATGCTAGAAATGCTGTCTTTTGTATACTAAACAAACTTGAACTTACTGCACCAGAAGCCTAATTAAAGGGGTTGTTCACCTTCCAAACACTTTTTTCTGTTCAGTGATTTTCAGATTGTTCTCCATAAATAAAGACTTTTTTCAATTACTTTCCATTATTTATTTTTTACAGTTTTTCCAAAATCCAAGTTTAAATTTGAATGTTGGTGTCTCTGGTGTTTGAGTCTGGCAGCTCAGTAATTCAGGTACAGACTCTAAACTGATACAATTTTGCAACATCTCTGGAGTATTAGCAACTATTGTATCAATTCTAACAGCTGCCTGTAATGAAATCCAGGGACAAAGACAAGAAACGTATCCATTAAATCTATCAGTTTAGAACAGTTTGGGGGGTCAGCGACCCCCCCCTCTCCCAGAGCTGCTTTAAAAGGTGAAAAATTACACTTTACACTTCAATATTAGGAAAACGGTTACAAATAGAAAATAGACAGTAATTGGAAAAAATCGTTATTTGTGGTGATCTATCTGAAAACAACTAGTTGTTTGAAGGTGGACAACCCCTTTAAATAAATGATATTTGTTTTCAAAAGTTGGCCACAGGGGGGTCATCTTGTAACTTTGTTAAACATCTTTGCAAGACCAAGACTACGCACATGCTTAGTGTGTTCTGGGCTTCAGTTGGGAGGCTAAGCTAGAAGCCTATACAACAAGACTGATTAATAATCAATATACAGACTGCACTGGGTCTGTGGGTATAAATCTCTACACAGTCGCTGACTGCTTCACAGGTCAGGGAAATATGGGGGGGGGGGGCGGCTCCCCCTGCTGTTTGAAAGTATGATTGTTTCTCTGCAGAGCAGTTAGTGACCATCTGAGGTTTCCTATCTGCAGCTGTCACAGCAAGGAAAACCAAGGGTGAATTTCACTGCATACAGCCAGGTTCATTATAGAAACTGTACACATTTTTTAATTAAAGTATATTGGAGATAAATTTCCTTTTCCTTAAAGAAAGTAAAAATGGGATTTTATTTTCCGCCTTTACATTCCCTTTAAGGCAAAGAAGATACAGGAACTAGCTCTGCCCTCCTTACCTGCGTCTGAGTGTCAATGACAGCAGCAGCAGTATTGAGTAGAACATGGCTGGGCCCCCTATAAAATCCAAAACCCACCAGTCCCGGGACAACTGTCCCCCCCTCCCCCCCGGTTGATGGCCCTGATTCTGAACTATAAAGGATATTATAAGTCATAGTTCAACAGGGCCTCATGCTTTTATCCATGTCACGAAATGCCCACATTACTTCTATTATACTCATATTTTCCATATTTTGGGGAACATTGTTCATTATAATACACAAGCTTTGTGACAAATGACATCACTAAGCTCGTTTATAACTGATTACATCACTAAGACACGATTACAGGACATTAATGGCTTCTGTGTATTATAAAGATACTACAAACCACAAAGGAATCCCACAACCTTATAAAGTCATTAATAGCCTCATTATTTACAACACTAGGAAATTTTTTTTTTATCCTACACAAGTTTCATTGAGTTATATGACAAATTACATAACTAAGCTACGTTTACAACGGATTACATCGTGAAGAGCTGTTCATAAGTAGACAATTTAAGTCACTAAGGAGTCCCATAACTGTATAAAGTCATTTATAACAATAGGGACTTTTTTTTATCCCAAACAAGTTTCATAAGTCATATGACAAATGACATCACCAAGTGTCTTTCAGAGCTAAACTAAACAGGAGATTTTGTCGGATGGGGTCAGATCAAAAGAGAACATAAGAGTCGGGTGTAGTAGCGTGTTGCCTATGTCCATGTGTAGGCTACACATTTCGATGGTGAAGGGGGGGGGGGGGATGAGGGGAGAGCAGTGACAACTATGGGGTAAATTCATCAAAGAGTGAAGTTCCGCCACTAGAGGGAAATTCCGCAGCTCTCCATTCATTTCTATGGGATTTTGAAAGGCCTATTTATCAATGGGTGAAAGTGAAATTTCACCCTTTGATAAATACGCCTTTAAAAATCCCATAGAAATGAATGGAGAGCTGCGGAATTTCCCTCTAGTGGCAGAACTTCACTCTATGATAAATTTACCCCTAGAAGTGAAAGTGAAGTAAAGAGTGATTGAAGTTTATCAGAGCACAAGTCACATGACTTGGGGCAGCTGGGAAATTGAAAATATGTCTAGCCCCATGTTAGATTTCAAAATGAAATATAAAAAAATCTGTTTGCTCTTCTGAGAAATGGATTTCAATGCAGAATTCTGATGGAGCAGCACTATTAACTGATGCATTTTGAAAATACATTTTTTCCCCTGACAGTATCCCTTTAACATCAGTTGCTACGAAGTGTCTTAAAAAAAAATGGATCTTAATTATATCAACGATCATCCCAAACTCTCTGGATCCACTTCAATTTGCATATCGTCCAAACAGATCTACAGAAGATGCAGTTGCCCTAGCTTTATTACACCTAGTAAAACCTAACACTTATGTACGCATGCTGTTCCTAGATTACAGTTCTGCTTTCAATACCATAAACCCTCAAAAAAACTCTTAATCTGCCTCATCACCTCTGTAACGGTTCGTACCAGAACAGGCACACCACAAGGATGCTGTCTCAGCCCCAAGCTTTTCTCCCTCTACACCAGTGATCCCCAACCAGTAGCTTGTGAGTAACATGTTGCTCTCCAACCCCTTGGATGTTGCTCCCAGTGGCCTCAAAGCAGGGGCTTATTTTTGAATTCCAGGCTTGGAGGCAAGTTTTGGTTGCATAAAAAACAGATGTCCTGCCAAACATTCTCTCCTGTAGGCTGCCAGTCCATATAGGGGCTACCAAAAAGCCAATCACAGCTCTTCTTTGACATCCACATGGACTTTTTCACGCTTGTGTTGCTCTCCAACTCTTTTTTAAATTTAAATGTGGCTCACAAGCAAAAAAGGTTGGGGACCCCTGCTCTACACCTTCGACTGCTCAACTTCTATAAACAACTGCAAAGTCTATAGTTTTGCAGATGACACAACTGTGCTCGGCCTCATCCAAGACAATGATGAACCCAGATAAAGACAGCTGGGGGCACATTTACTATTACTCCCAGAAATTAGCTTGACCAAATTCACAATTTTACCATCAAATGCTTATCGAATTGTTTTAGACTATCAATTTGCTCGATATCAGATTTCTCGATGAATTTGTACGATCATATACTGATCTTTCGATTTCACGAAAAAAAATGTGAAATTTCATTCGAGTGTCCAAAAAATTGGTACGATCGAACGCTCCGATCGTACGAATGGTATTCGAGCAGGACTTAGCCACAAAAGCCTATGGGGAGCTTCCCATAGGCTTCTATTACAATTCAGTAGGTTCAATCTGGCGAAGTAGGCAGTCGAATAACTTTAAAATTTTGATTCCTTCGATCATCGAATGATCAAATTATCGAATATAAAATCATTAGATCGATTCGATGATCCAAGAGGCCAAATTTCACTTTACGATTTTACGAAAAATTTGTACGATCGTTGTTCAATCGAACTTCGATCATTTTACGTGAATTCCGTAAATTGGCCCCCTAGTGTAAAATATCACTGAATATAGCAAAGAGCATGAACTGCTCCTAAACACAGCAAAAACAAAAAAGAGATGATCGTTGATTTCAGAAAACATCAAGATCGACGTGATCCCTTACAAAAAACTCAAAATAGAGCAAGTTGAAAGCATTAAATTTCTAGGTGTACACATTGCAAATTCTTTAAAATGTACGGACAACACCAAGGCCATAACCTGGAAAGCTCATTAACGTCTTCATTTCCTCAGAAAACAGAAAAGGTGTGGAGTCAACAGGTCTGCACAAATCACCTTCTACAGAGCCAAGATTGAAAGCATTCTAACTGGCAACATAGCAGTGTGGTATGGTAGCATCACGCAGCAGGAAAAAACCTCTCTCCAGAGGGTAAAACTGATGAAAGAATCATCTCCACCACACTACCATCACTGTCTGATCTAGACACAGCACAAAAAAAAGTACAAAATTAAAGTCATTACCTGCAACCAGAGTCACCCAAGTCATTAAATATTCATCTGACACAAGTCCAACTACTCACTGAGGCACAGCAGGCCTGAAAGCATAAAAACCAGAATCAAGAGACTATTTATTAGCTTCTTTCCAAGAGCTGTCAAGACTAACTGCAAATGAGTCCTACGAATAAGAAAGACAATACCTTTTAGGAATCATCTACCCCACCCAATTATCTAGTCTCAATGAACTAAATCGTCAAGCAGATACCAAAATTGATAATGCACTCACCGCACTATTGCAAGTTGTTCTAATGACTGCACTATTCCTCTCTTAATTCGGTTCGGGATTCAGCCAGGAGTCGGCCTTTTCCAGCAGGATTCGGATTCGGCCAAATCCTTCTGCCTGGTCGAACTGAATCCTAATTTGCAAATGCAAATGAGGACCAGGGAGGGAAATCATGTGACTTTTTGGCACAAAACAAGGAAGTAAAAATGTTTTCCCCTTCCCAACCATAATTTGCATATGCAAATTAGGGTTCTGATTCGGTTCGGTATTCCACCAAATCTTTCGGGAAGGATTCGGGGGTTCGGCTGAATACAAAATAGTGGATTCGGTGCATCCCTATCTTATACTCTGCTCTCTGTATCCCATAATATTGTAAAATTTAATATGCGTCTTACTGCACTATGCTGCAAAAGAAATTCCTATGTACTCCTGGTACAAATGGCAATAAATAACTACTTGACCTTACACCTTTTTTAACTTTCAATGGCCCCTGTGAACATCGCTGGAGGGGACCTGCATGAAGGGGTAAGTAGGGATTTAGGGGCAATAGGCAGGGGGGTGGGGGGTTTGAGTTAGCACCAGGGGGTTTTCATTCCCCTTTAAGGGCTGGACCCCACGGGAAGATTCAGGGAGATTAGTCGCCTGGCAACTAATTGCCGCTTCTTTGGGGCAACTAATCTCCCTGAATGGCTTGCCCGTGTCTCGCGCCCACTAAACTGTAAGTCACCTGCGACTTACAGTTTAGTGGGCGCGAGACATGGGCAAGCAATTCAGGGAGATTAGTCGCCCCAAAGAATCTCCCTGAAATCTTCCCATGAGGTATAACCCGAAGAGTGACTGAAGTTTATCACAGCACAAGTCACATGACTAGGGGCAGCTGGGATACGGACAATATGTATAGCCCCAGGTTAGATTTCAAAATTAACTATAACAAAAAAAATCTGTTTGCTCATTTGAGAAATAAATTTCAGTGCGGAATTCTGCTGAATAAGCACTATTATATGATGTGTTTAAACAAAAAACTTTTTTTCCCATAACAATATCCCTATGATAATATTGGCATCAAGCATACATTTTACAGTATATTATTAGCCAAGTGGCAACGCTAGCTGCATGGGTTCCTGGAAAATAGTGGAAGACAGTTGTAAGGTACTCAGGAGAAAGGTGTAAATGTTTGTGATTATATTGATGGGGGTTGGTTTGCCACCTGGCTGGTATTTCAGCAGCCTACTTGTTAAAATATCAACTAAGCTCCACCTTCATCCCAACTATGATGTTTTTATCAATTCTCGGTTGGCTTCGGACAGCAACATCATAATCCTGTCCCTTTCACATAATTGATCTGACCCACAGCACTGGCCAGTAAGGGCCCAACAAAAGGGTGGCAATCCTAACTGGGAGGTGGCTAAAATGAACTAATGATGTGCAGGCCAACCCTGAAGCCTGAGGGACAGGCGGGTTACTTCTGCATAAGGTTTGCGGGCTTCTAGGGCCCACTTCCGTCCAGATGCCCGCCTTTTTGTATACTCACAAAAGCGTGCCCCACCCCCTTCTGTGATGTCACAGTGGGGGGGGGTATATGAATAAGGAAAGCAGGGTCGGGTAGAGTTAGGGTTGGGTGCGGGTCCTCCAGTGCTGTGTTCTGCATATCACTTTTCCCCACACTTGCTAAGGATGTACCAATTCCAACAAATAAACTCATTGTCCAGCAGCTGCAACGAAGGATGTATCCAATCCAGAATTCAATAGAATCTCAGCAACTTTTAAAAGATTTTGCCATATGCATAACACGTGGTCAAAGCCCAATTGGATTTGAATTTGTTGCAGTGAGCTAAGGTTTCTTCCCACACTGGGTAGTGTAAATATCTCCAGTTAAAACACTAAATTGCTTTCTGACATTTTCTAGCAATTAAAGTGACAAAGTTTGGGTCAATTCCTCCTAATGACTACCAGTGAGCATATATAAACATACTTATATAGCCCTAACGATACCCTTACATATATAAAACAACCTACACTTCTTCAAATAAAAGTTCCTTTCCTTTAGTTTAAAGGGGTGGCCTCTGGTGTGGTGATGCTTTATATGGGGGGGGGGGGACCACCTGCTATCTATAATTGTACTAATAAAGTGTAATTAAGCACATTGTTTCCAGAGAAAACAAGCCCAGCCTTGAAAGTCTATCTTCACAGTTTAATTCATAATTAACGAAGAGGGAAAGCTACAGAAACAATTTATTTCCAATAGATTAGCCACAATAATGCAAGCTATAACACTATATTTATTCTGCAGATTGCTTTTTACCATACCTGACTAAACAGATCTAGAAACTCTTTGTTTAGGATACAGCTGCCATATTAGCTTGGTGTGACATCACTTCATGTCGGAGTCTCTCCCTGTTTGCTCATAGCTCTGGGCTCAGATTACAGCAGGAAGGGGAGGAGGGAGGGGGAGAGAAGCAAACTGAGCATGCTCATGCCCTAGCCCTGGAGGTTTAAGGTGAAAACAGGAAGTCTGATAAAGAAGCCCACATGTACACAATAGAAAGACAGAAATGTTTTTTTTTGACAGAGGACTCTAAGCAGCATTCATTTGATGATTTACTGGTGTATTTTTGATAAACTTACTTAGTTTTAACCTTTTCTTCTCCTTTAAGGTGAGGCCTTACCAGGGACTTCTACAGAGGCATAATTATGTTTTCATCACTTGAGTTAATACTCTTTTTATTCAAGACAACGCTTTATCCCCTTTAGTAGCGGCTGAATGACTATGCCTAGAATTACACAGTTTGTTATCCGCAAAAATCATCAAAGGATACCCCTACACCATTGAGTGTATAACCATGTTATTTCTACCAAAGCGGCAACATCCTACATGCAACATTGTTTCACCTCCAGCAATTTACACTAACCACTTTGGAAAGGAATCTTTTGGCATGTCAACAAAGCGACACAACAACCTGTCATTGCCTTGGCTACATGGACATAATAAGATGGTCCAAGAAACGTTGATGGAGAAGGCCAGTAGATATTATTAAGTTGTACTGTTGCCTCTATGTTTATTTCTTGTAGCTTCCGTAGCTTAACTTTCAGGTGTGGAGACCCAATGGTTTCGGTCGGCACAACATACAGACAACTTTCTAATAGTGCCAAATGCTCTAAGGTGTAGAGGTCACATAAAAAAAAATCACCAGAAATCCCATCTGCAGGTACATCACCAATTTACTTAAACAGGCATAAAGGACAATACGCTAGTGAAAGACTGCAGTTTTGCGCCCTTTCTCCAGGCAAATTATCGGTCAGACGAACCATCGTTACTCAGCAAATTCACTAAAGTGCAAATTTTATAGAATGTTACCTCTCTCTCTCCTTTGCCACCTTAGACCTGGCGAACTAATAAGATAACGCAACATCCTCCTCAATCTTTTGTCAGTGACATCATATCCTGAATTCCGGAAAGTCATAAAAATTCTACAAAAAAAAAACCGCTGGTGTTTTTTCATATTTTACAGCGGGATTGTCTTTAAAAGTTCTATTAAAGATTTTTTTGTGTTTAAAGGTCAAGGAAAGTCTAAAATAGAATAAGGGTAGAAATGGTGTATTTTGTATACTAAACATAAACATGAACTGCACCACAAGCCTAATCAAACAAATGATTTATGCTTTCAAAGTTGGCCACAGGGGACTGTCATCTTGTAACTTTGTTATACATCTTTGCAAGACCAAGACAGTGCACATGCTCAGTGTGGTCTGGGCTAAGCTTAGGGATCGTCATAAATGATCAAAACAGCTCAAGTCAAATAATATCTGCCAGAAGCCGATACAGCAAGACTGATTAATAATCAGAATATACAGACTGCACTGGGTCCTGTGTTGTCATGTTATCTAATGTGGATTTTATAGTTTTTGTATTGTTTAATACAAACTTTCTCCAACTCTGCAGAACCAGTGGCTGCAGCAAAATAATCCTCCAAATAGAATCCCAGTTTATCTGTTTAAATCTGGCTCCATGGTCTTTGTCCCTGCAGCTGGAGTTGGAAACAGTTAAGGGGATGTAAAAGCAAAAATAAAATCCAATACAAATCTTTTCACAGTCGCCGACTGCTCTAACGGGAAACAAACAAAGCTGCTGGAGTTCTGCACCGCTGGGAAGGCAGGGGCTCCCCCGGCTGTTCAGAAGTATGACTGTTTCCCTGCACAGCAGTTAGGGACCGTCTGACAATTCCTATCCACAGCAGTAAATGAAGGGAGAATTTCACTGCATACAGTCAGGTTTCTTATAAAAACGGTACACATTTTTTAATTAAAGTGTGAGAGTACTATTGAAGTTTTTCTAGGCAAAATTGAACGCTAGCAAAAGACGTATATGAACTGTTTGCTCTGACGAATTACCAATAGCAAAAATTCACTAGCGTTTGGATGCTGAGACACAACTTCACATTATATTTACATGTATTTATAGAGCGCCAACATATTTCACTGCGCGTGAATTACCGTAGTAGGAGATTTGTTCGTTGGTTAAAGGAGGATTGTTTGCTAGTAAAAAATCTACCCGTAAGTTAATTTGCCCCATTGTGTTTTAGAATTCGGTATGCTCTGTGTTTGCTGGAAGTTATCTGAGCTTGGCTTTTCTCCACCTGCAGTTTCTCTGCAGGGGAGAAAATGCTCTCCACTCTGCTCCGGCAGATGAGTGGATATCATTAAGAAAACACACAATTTCAGTTAGACGTTAATAATCAGCCCTGTATTTATGATGTATATACTGTATGATGTGTATATGATTTAATTAACTTCTCAACAGCCGCCAAGAGCAAACAGAGCATGTGCAATGCCACGGATACTCCTTAAAAAAAAATCCAAGAAGCTCCTGTGTGCAACTTTGAAGGATTGGATTATTACCGTTGTGGAAATGCTAAATCTTTAGGCTGGTGTGTTAAGCGAAGTATATCAAATATAGCATTTCTATATTTATTTATATTTTGGGTTTAGTTCTCCTTTAAAATTAGTCTGTGCTTTTATATTTAAAGAAACAGTAATCTTTCAATGCATTTTGCTTCTAAATAGGAATGCACTTAATGCAGGATTCAGGTTGGGAATAAGCCAAATCAGAGAACTTTTTTGCAGGATTCAGACTTGCCTTAAGTGTTCAGCTGCACTGAATCCAAACTCTTATGACTTTAAAGCTAAAGGTGAGAATGTTTGTTCACAATTGAAGCCGCTGCTGAAATTGTTAGGATTTGATATTTGACAGAGTCTCAAAATCATGGATTTGATGCATTGTAAATATAAAATCAAGACACAGTTTTAAAGTTAAAATGTAATATAACAATATGGGAATGTTAGAATAGTTGCACATGGAATATAATGGCCAGTGGTACTGGGATATTTTATATTTCTAAACCCTCTTAAATATACATCTCCTGATGTTTAAAGGGGATGTAAAGTCAAAAATGATATTCCTTCAACGGGTCCATTGTCTAGCAATAAACCTATCTTCAATATACTTCCATTAAAACCTTTTTCCTAAAAACCATGACTTCAAAACAATCTGCCCTCCTCCGATTTCTGTAGTGTGAGGGAAAGTGTGTGGAGTTGTCATGGAGGTCAGCTTTAGGAACAAAAAGATAAGTTAAGTATCTTTAAGTAAAGCAGCCACGTGCCAGCCCACCATGTGGAGGAATTCATGCAGGCTGAAGTCTGTGAGCATACAGAGTAGGGGTAGTTGGAACGGAGAAAATCATGATTTTTATGAAAATGGTACAGAATTTTTAACGGAAATATATTAAAGATAGGTTTAGACAGTGGACCCATTAAAGGAATTTACATGCCCTTTAACACTCATCCCCTTTAACACTGCGGAGTTCCAAACTGAGTTCCAAAGGAAACCTCAGCACAAGAACTATTCATCAGAAACAAGAGTTTTTCAACGATTGAGCACACAAGCTTAACCTCACCATATGCCATATCATATTAAGATTTACGCCACTGGACTCTGGAGAGGTGGAACAAAGTTTCTGAAGTTATGAACTTAACATCACATCTGGCGGGGGGGTAAAATTGTTAGCTGCCAGGAGAAGTTTGGTGGAAGAGGAACAGTGGCCTAGGGCAGTGGGTTAGGTACCTGCGGGTTACCCGCAAAACCTGCGGTACCCTGCGGGTTGAAGTTCCGTGTGCGGGTATAGATGCAGGTAGGAGGTTCTGCTGGTTTGTGGGTCGGGCCGCAGTTCTCCTCAATAGCGATTTTTACTCTTTTTCTGATCAAGCCTACTTCCGACGAGGTCTCTTCCAGTTTACAATGACAGCACTTCCTGACTCTTACTACTTTTTTCTGATCATGCCTACTTATGATATTGTCACTTCCGGTTTACAACAGCACTTCCTGATTCTTGATGGTCAGTGGGTCGCAGATTGGGTTGCGGTGAAGGTACTTGCGGGTCGGGTAGCGGGTCCAAGCGGGTAAGAATGCAGGTTGTGGGTACGGGTTCCAAAAAAAATGGACCCACGCACGACTCTAGCCTAGGGCTATATTTCATGGTTTAGTCTAGAGGCCTTGGTTCCGGTGAAAAACAATCCTAATTTTCCAATTCAAATTCATTTAAGGGCAAATTTTCACCAGCGAAGACGCCGCCACACTTTGCCAGGTGTAAATTCGCTACCATTACAGTAATTCACTAAAATGCAAAGTTTGCCGAACACTGGCAAAGCAAAACTAGCATTAATTTCCCAACACAAGCATTTCATAGCGAACTTTCACTAGCATTAATTTCTGCCTAGAGAAACTTTGTTAGTACGCTTACGCTTAGGTCAATTTAAATAGGGCGGGTACATATAGGTTTTACGTCTTTATTAGAGATGTTAGTGCAAATGCTTGAAGTGGCCACTTATTATTACAAATGTCCAAGGAAGCAAATGTCCAAGGAAGAAATCCTCTAATGTCCCAGACATGAGCCCACCCTAAAACAAATGTGCCATGCCCCTCAAATTGGTTAAAAAAAAGGATAACACAAAAAATCTTTAGTAGTAGTCAATCCCGCTTTAAAATGTGAACAAACGCCAGATTTTTTTTTTTTTTTTAGAACTTTTGTAACTTTACAGCATACAAGATATGATGTCACCAACATAAGATTGAGGAGGATGTAGCTTCATCTTATCAGTTCACCAGGTCTAAGCTGGTGAAGGAAACTCTGGTGAAAGAGTTAACGTTTTGCAAAATTCGTACTTTAGTGAATTTGCGGCGTAACAATCGTTCACCCAAGTGAAAACTTGGCTGGCGATAGGGCGCGGAAACTAACCTAGCAACTGTCTCTTTCACTAGCGAATTGTCCTCTATGCCTGTTAGTAAATTGGCGATGTCCCTGCGGATGGGATTTCTGTCGAGTCCTTTGGGAGATCTGCCCCAAAGACTTTCTAAATAACTATGTGCTTCCAACCTTGCGGCAACAGTTTGGGCAAGGCCTTTTCCAGGTTAGGGACTATAATATAAGTGAGGTTTGTACAGAGTCAGTTTGCGTATATGGGAATGGAAGACTGGTCTGCACAAAGCTCTAACCACAACTCAACTGAAGCCCCGTGGGATGATTGTAACACTAAGTGCACGCTAGGCCTGATCCAACATCACTAATGCTCTTCAAACAAATCCCACCAACAATATTTTGACGTCCAGTGGAAAGCAATACCAGCAGCAGTGAGATGTTAGAACATAAAAGGAAGGTCCAACCTCACACTAAAACCCTGGGCACTTCAATAAGATTTTGGACAGGGAGGGGATACTCAAGTTAACGCTCCTTTGCACTTTCTCTTGGATTTTATTCACAATGTGGACTTTCTTATTATGTAGACTTATTTGTAGTTGTGTTCAGAATAATAGCAGTCTGACTTCACGAACCTGATCAGTCATTGTTTTTGGTAGAAATGATAGCTCTACATGGCAAATAATTTACTAGTAGGTGTAGTAGAGTAATAGAAACCCAGTCAACAATCATGACATGCTGCTAATTCTGTGTCATTGAATCATTCTTGCTTTCAAATAATAGCAGCATGGCGTTTAATTAGTGAGCTCATTCATTCTGTCAATAAACAGGTGTCAATTCCGGCAATTTTTTAAGGAAGAAGCAAATGTGCCACTAGTTATAATGCATTTCTCTCTAAAAATCTGACTCAAATGGCTTGTTTCAGACGTTCAGAAGAGCAGTGGACTTTGATTAAAAAGTTGATTGGAGAGGGGAAAGAATATAAAGAATAGCAGACAATGATAGGCTGCTCAGCTAAAATGATCTCAAATGCTTTAAAATGGTAACCTGAAAGACGTGGAAGAAAATGGATTGGAATGGATAGAAGAATAGCCAAAATGGCAAAGACTCAGCCAATGATCAGCTCCAGGAAGATCATAGAAGGTGTAAAGTTATGATACTGGTACAATTAGAAGACGCCTATGAGAAGCCAAGCTATCGGCTAGAAGCCCTCCGCAAAGTCCCATTTTTGAAATAAAGACATGCAGAAGTGATTACAATTTACCATAGAATTCATTGAACTAAAGAGAAATGGCACATCATTTGGTGGACTGATGAAAGCAATAATGCTTTTCTGGGTCTAGGGGCCACAGATGACCCCCAAACACTGAATTCAAGTCACAGTACAGAGTGAAGCCAGTGGCACCAGCATCATGATATGGGGATGTTTCTCATACTATGGTGTTGGGCCTATTTATCTCATACCAGGGATCATGGATCAGTTTCAATAAATCAAAATACTTGAAGGGGTCATGTTGCCTTATGCCAAAGAGGAAATTCCCTTGAAATTGAGGTTTCAACAAGATAATGACCCCAAACACACCAGTAAACCAGCAACATCTTGTTTCCAGACTAGGGATGCACCGAATCCAGGATTCGGTTCGGGATTCGGCCAGGATTCGGCCTTTAGCAGCAGGATTCGGCCGAATCCTTCTGCCTGGCCGAACCGAATCCGAATCCTAATTTGCATATGCAAATTAGGGCCAGGGAGCTAAATCACGTGACTTTTTGGCACAAAACAAGGAAGTAAAAAATGTTTTCCCCTTCCCACCCATAATTTGCATATGCAAATTAGGGTTCGGATTCGGTTCGGTATTCGGCCAAATCTTTCAGGAAGGATTCGGGGGTTCGGCCGAATCCAAAATAGTGGATTCGGTGCATCCCTATTCCAGACCAACAAGATTGACGTTATAGAACGGACCTTAAGCCAATAGAAAACCTGTCGGGTGACATCAGAAATGCTGTTTGAGAGGCAAAAGGAAGAAATGCAGAAGAAATGTGGAATGTAATAGGTGCCAGAAGTTGGTGGACTCCATGCAACACAAATGTGCAGCAGTTCTCAGAAACACCGCTTATACAACTCAATATTAGTCCAGTCATTAAAAGGAAAGTAACATCTTGAAACATTTTTCAGTTTATACAGTGAAATTTTGAGTTTCTAAAGAATGCAGACACTGCTATTTTTTGGAACAGCCTAATACAGGTATGGGACCTTTTAACCAGAATGCTCGGGACCTGGGGTTTTCCGGATAAAGGATCATTCTGTAATTTGAATCTTCTACCTTAAGTCTACTAGAAAATCATTTAAACTGTAAATAAACCCAATAGGTTTTTCTTCCAATAAGGATTAATTATATCTTAGTTTGAATCAAGTACAAGCGACTGTTTTATTATTACAGAGAAAAAGGAAATCATTCTTAAATATTTGGATAAAATTGAGCCTATGGGAGATGACCTTTCCGTAATTCGGAGCTCTCTGGATAAAGGATCCCATACCTACATTTCCTTTTCTTCACTTTCTGTAAAAGAATAACACAAATCTGATATTTTTTTTTCTTCATGTTTTGATTTGGAATAGAATGTGCAGTGTTCCCAATGTGTATGCGTGTATGGAAATAAAACTTAAAAGGATTTTGAGCTTAATTCACTTTTTTAAAAACACTGATATTATTCTGGACACAACTGTATTTCTTAAATTCTAGTGTATTTAGGCATTACTATTTTTGTTGGGTTAAAAAATAAAAAAAAACATTTTATAACAAGAAAGCTCAATAGTGCATATCAAAATAATACAACATTCACAATAAATGCATTATGTTATTATGGGTATTATTAGAGCAATCTGATGTGGTTATGGCAATGTCACATGTAAGCAGATCACAGGCAGGGAATGGGGTAACAGCGGGATTGAATGACATAAACAGGACTTGACAGCAGGCAGATTATGATGCAATGTTATGTCATTTGGTCATGGCATAAACAAGCACAAAAAACTTCTTACCGTCTATGTCATTGTCCTGGTGCCAGGAAGAGAACTGGGGCAGTGGACGGCCGGGCGAGCGGGCAAGAAGTCGTGCAAGGACATGGATGGGAGAAACTGTGAGTTCCCAGTTGGTGATCCCAAAGTCTCGCAGATGGGCACGGGCGTGACTGGAGAGGCCAGCGCGGGTGTCGAAGCCAGCACCACAGAATTCACACCGCATCAGGCTGAATGTACTGGGATCAAAGTTCGCCACTGCAGAGGGGGGAGAGGAGATCACCTGGAATCCTCTACTGCCCAGCACAGCTCTCCCAGCATCCTGCGCTACTCAGCCCAACTCACCCGGCATCCTGTGCTAGTCAGCCCAACTCACCCGGCATTCCTGTGCTGCTCATCCCAACTCACCCGGCATTCCTGCGCTAGTCAGCCCAACTCACCCGGCATCCTGCGCTAGTCAGCCCAACTCACCCGGCATTCCTGCGCTACTCATCCCAACTCACCCGGCATTCCTGTGCTGCTCATCCCAACTCACCCGGCATTCCTGTGCTGCTCATCCCAACTCACCCGGCATTCCTGCGCTACTCAGCCCAACTCACCCGGCATTCCTGCGCTACTCAGCCCATCTTCTCACCTGGCATCCTGCGCTAGTCAGCCCAACTCACCCAGCACTCCTGCGCTACTCAGCCCAACTCATCTGGCACTCCTGCGCTACTCAGCCCAACTCCTCACCCGGCATTCCTGTGCTACTTAGCCCAACTCACTCAGCATCCTTCGCTAGTCTACCAACTGTGCTATTCAGCTCACAGTTACCCTACACAGCCTAAACCCCACAATATCCTGTGCTTATTGGCCCAGATTTTCTGGCATCCCCTGCTACTCAGCCAGTCACGTCTGTCTTCCTAAGAATCTCACCCAGTTTCTCTGCCATACTCTACTACTGAGCGTGGCTTCAAGAGATCTTGGGCTACTAAACCCATCCTGGTCATCATCTGTAGCCACTTATCCAATCTAACTGGTTCATCCAGATTTCTGTTCTGATCAGCCCAGCTTCACTGGCATTTTGTACTACTGTAGGACAACTCTGCTTAACAAATCTATCCTGGAATCCTCAGCTACTCAGCCCAGCATCCAGCTACATGCAACATTTTTACATTAGGGTAATGGCATACACTCAGGACATTGTATGTAAGTGTATATCTTAAATGTGTCCTAAAATACTAAGCCTGATTCACCCATTAACCTCTTCTACTCTAGTCAGATATTTTTAGCCATTATCCTAAGGTACATATTCATTATTCTACTAGTGCCACAACTGCAAAAGCCATGCTACATTTCTGAGCAATGCTCTTCAATACCCTGTAACTGCTGAGCCATGTTAGCCTGCTGAGCAATGCTCTTCAACACCCTGTAACTGCTGAGCCATACTCCCCCACTGCTGAGTCATGCTCTACTAACACCCAGTATTGCCAAGCCATGCTGCCCCTTCTTTGCTAGAAAACTTTCAGCCTATCATGCCACTCAACCTAAGCTGGCCAAAGATGCACAGATATGTCTGTATGGAATTATTTTTGGTCTGTGAATAATCGTCCCGACAATCTTCATACCACGGTGATCTGATATTTAGTTTATCGAACATGTCAGCTAATGATAATATCTTTGTATGTATTGCCTATATGATGATATCCATGGGAAACGATCAAAACTATTTCCGGGACATAACTTCCTGAACATCATAGGATTTATTTTACCTACTTTAATCGTAAAGTTTTGAATGCTTATTTTTAGATCATTGCAAAAATACGAATGATCGAGAATTACCCTTCATCATACTAACCAAGACTAATATCTGAACGTCTATGGCCAGCTTTAGACACAAATATATTTGTTCATATCCAGTGGACACAGTTTCACCAACTTGCCAAATATAACTGCCACACCATTTTACCCAGTCAGACATAGAGCAGGACTGGTCAAACACCCATCGTAAAGCTCCAATCAGCCCTAGCCAACCCCGTGTACTGCACCAAACATGTTGGTACTGCTCTGCATATCCAGGCTCTCACTTGCCCAGCTACTCTACATGTAGCTTTCTGAGCTCTGTTACCCATCATACTGAGGTACAGTCCCCACCCTTTGTACAGCACTATAACCAGCAGAGCTATGTGTTGAATGCCACCCATCATAGTGGCTACCATAATCAAAAACATTAATTGGAAGAGCTACAAAGTCCATGAGCCATACCCTGTCAAACTTATCAGTACAGCACTTCAACCAATAAAGCTACATGCCCAATGACACACATCAGAGGGTAAGATGATCAAAAGCATCCAATATATAGAGATGTCCTAAGTCAAGATATGTGCTCCATCATAAAAAGGTCACATGGTCAGAAACATCAATCATATAGCTGCCAAGTCCATAAGTCATACCAGAAACAGAATTTCAATTCCATATTTACCCACTGTAGTGCATTACAGAGCCCCCAGCTTTTATTATATGGTACTTCGTGCCCATCATGTACAATGCAGTTTATAACATGGTCTCACTTGCCCTATACCACACAGCTGGACTCATCTAGCTTTCTTACTGCAGAACCATTCACCTTCAGCATTACCAAAACGCCATGCCATGCATAACTAGACTGGATAGGCAGCACTGCTTAGCCCACTTTTCTTTTCTAGGCTACTTTATCCCACTTAGCTTGCAGCAAGTGATATTCAACTCAGTTCCTTGGTGTGTAAAGACAATATTAGGCCTCAAATGAATCACAAAATAATCTGGCACAGTTAACAGAGGTAAATTAAAGCAGAAAACAGAATCCAGGATATGACACAGTACTTCATAACGAGATTTATTCTGTGTACACTAGCGACTTTAAATTAGAAACACCCAATCATTCCAGATTTAAAAAAATATATATCTAATAAACCATCCAATATGCTTGTTGCAAAAACTTTGGAAGAGTCATGCTTACCTTTCTTGCGCTTCTTCTGAAAGGAATAGTTTTGCTCTATAGCCTTGACTTCCTCTGCTGATATAAAGTGGCGTACATTATAACTGACTCCAACTCGGTTTAGATGGCCTCTAACATGGTTGGCAAGACCTATCCCATTGTGAAACCGGTCAGGGCAATAGGGGCACTCCCGTTCCTCACTCCTAAGCCCAAGTGCCTCAAGTTGGCCCTCATAATTAGGGTCCATCAACAAAACATCCAATGGAATATTTCCTTCTCCATCTTCTGCCCATGTATCTTTGGGAAACCGATGTTCATTGCTGTGCAATCTTGTCCTCTCACTACTCCCAGAGAGTCTTTTCCTATAACCCCAAGCCCTATATCCTTTCTCTTTTCTTCTGAAGGGACCTATATTTTCCAGTACTACAATGGCAACTTCTTCTCTTAGTTGACGCTTCTCCCCTTCCCCTCCACCCCCACCAGCCTTTAAAGCATTGCGATACTGTCTCTTAAGTGCAACTGCTCCCTCAGGCAACCTGGGGCTTTTGGTGGGTTTATTACCTTCACCCTCTCGCCATATCCCACTTTTAAGACTCCAACTTTCTCTGGGTAGGGTCTTCTTTTTTGCCTTACCCAACCTTTGTCCCAAAAAACCTATGCTTCCCTGGGGCACATCCTCATTCCATCCTTGGCCAGTGTCAGACCCTGCCTCTGAATTTCTCCATGTCTCATCATTCATCAGCTCAGAACTTTCTCCTCCTTCTACAGTCTCTCCTTGAGTTTTTAAGGGTGTTGGACCACCCCGACCATCATTAGTCCCCCTTTTCACATGGCTTTTGGCATGCTGGACAAAAACCTTGGAAGAGTTTGTGCCAAAGAGACATTTTGGGCATTGTAGACGGGCACCTCTACCCTCATCCGCCAAATTCTCCAACTTGCTTATCTCTTCTATAATTTTCTGCCTGGATTCTTGATGAAGACGGCGGTGTACTGCAAGGCTTCCCTCATCCACAAAACCCTTACCACATTCGCTACAGGCATGGGAACCTTCCCCCACCTGAAAACTTTCACTGTCCCCCTCTTGTGAATGCTGAAACATATGTTCTAGCAAATGAGCTTTTTTCTTGAAGTAGATACTACATTCTATGCAAGTGTAAACTGAGCCTTCTTCCTCCTCTTCTTCCTCTTCCACTTCAACCTGTGCCTCCTCTTCTGAATAGCTGTCTACCTGCCAGGATCCTGGCATGCCACCCAACTGTAGGGCTCTTCTGAATACTGGCATGGTAATGGGTGTTGGCTCTGATCTAACCATCAAATGATCAGACTGATCTTCAGTCTCATCTTCTAACCCTGAAGCCCATTCATACCCCCTATCTTGCACATACTGTCCATCTGAAGATACATCCACTTCTCCACTGTTCCCTTCATCCTGTGGATCACCAGCTGGAAAGCCCCATGGAGAAGCAAGATTAGAAGCTGGGTGGGTATTCATCTGATGCAGAGAGCGAGAGTCGTCAGGGGTTAAAGAGAATTTGGGAGAGGCTAAAGTGGGAGTGTGGTGGTCTTGTTCTGGGCTGTAAAAAGTTGAGAAAAGAAAGAAAAAGAAAGTGATAAGGTCAAATAATGAAAAGAGAGAGAGAGAGTAACTTCTTATGTTGGGCCAAATTCAATTCAGTAAGAAAAAGCCATGGAGAGTATTCAATTTCAGATGCACTTTAATTCAGAAAATGAGAAGAAGAAGTAGTAGAAAAGGTTTTTCTCCTCAAATTGAATATTGTCCATTTGTTTTTATGTGGTAAACTGGGAGATAACTTTTTCTCATTAAATTGAACCTGGATCAGTCAGTTAACACCTCTGCAAACATCATTATTAGATTACATGGGTAACACAAATACTGGGGGTGGAGAACCACACAAAATTATACTATAGGCTGCATACTCAAATCTAATGCTGTACATACTGTCAACCACTGGATTTTGCTGCCTTCAAAGGGAATGAATACCAGAAGGGCTCAAGAAAAGTAGACTATTAGTCTAATAGTTGTAGACAGGCATTCCCCATAAATTTTGTAAGAGTTATTCTTTCTGTTGTTGGGCTCAAGAAAATGTTTCATTTGGAGCGTATAAAAGGCATAAGGTTGCTGAAACCAGGAGCAAGAGTTGGACCCTCATACCACAGCATTTAGCTTTTGCCTTTCCCTCATTCTGTGTCTTTGGCAAGCACATGTTCAGCACACCATCTGGGTCAGGTGTATAAAGTATGAAGAGAAAGAAGTTGACTGCACAGGAGTAACAATGAATATTAAGTGGGGATGAACTAGGAGTAGCTAAAACTGCAGTACAGCAGCACTATTCCTTAAAACAAAAAGAGGTTTCTGCCCTTTAACGGTTCTGAGGCCTATAGTGGGCAGCAGAACCCAGAGGTAAGTACTGAAAATAATTCAGTAAATAGCTATTGGTGCAGCAGTCATGTGTATTAGTATGGGTACTTGGGGCTTTAGTTGCCATTGAAGTAAAACACACAACACCCTGTGAGCGGAGAATTCACTATGTAATTCATGTTCCGCCTCCTCAATGCTGTGTCCCTCCTCCCAAGTTGACTGTGGCGCTCACCTAAAGAAAAATCTTGATTTTCTTATCTTTTACTATAGCCAGTGGCGTAACTATAGAGGAAGTGGTGCTAAAAATGAAAACCACTCATACCGAGCGGATCTCTTACCGCCGAGGAAGGGAGTGGTAAGTTGGGGCGGAAAGAGTCTGGTGGGACAAGTGCGGGAAGTGGGCAGGAGTATGGAGATCGGAGTGCGCCAGGCCTCTTTGAAGATTTTTTTGCAGGGGGGGACCAGCACACTCTTGTTACACTACGGACTATAGCACAGGCTTCTGGACAGTTGAATATACGAATATACCCTAGACGGTGCGGTTTTCAGCAAAGAGGACCACTGACACAAGCTTTAAAGTTTACAGTCCATATTTACAGAGAGGTTTGGCAATCACAAAGCTAAGCTCGTTAAGTACCCTGGGATGGGATGCCATCTGGCCCTGGACCTTTGTTTATCTTAAGTTCTAGCCTCTTTTGAATTTCATCATGTGTGAACGAAACATCATTAGATGTATTATTAGAATTGGGACTATTAATAAGGAAACCTTCATTAACTGGTTCCTCATTTGTGTAGACAGAGGAAAAGTATGCATTCAGAATCTGAGCTTTCTGCTTGTTCTCATCAACCAGCTGACCACTGATAATAAAGGCCCTACCACTTCCTGCTTCTTTTTTTAGGCTCATCTAGGCTCTTCCTTTATCCAGTACTGTCCAACATATTACATGTAGTGGGTCGATTATTTCTCAAACAGCATGTTTGAGGGCCACATTTAGGGGCAGATTTATCAAATTCACATGAAGGATTCGAAATTCGATCAAATTTTCAAATAGATTCAAAATTTCAAAAGTTTTTGAAGACTACTTCAACCATCAAATCGAATGATTCAAATAAAAATCTATTCGAATATTTGACAGTCGAATAACTTCCCCTTTAAATTTTTATTCAACTGCCTAGTTAGCCAGTTTCAACCTACCAAAGTGGTTTTCTTTATTTTTGATCGAATAAAAAAAATGGTTAAAATCGTTCGAATATTTTCTATTTGATCGTTCGACCAATCGAATTGCGGCAAAATCCTTCGAATTCGATATTTGAAGGATTTTAATTCCCATACAATTCCCATGGTCGAATTCGAGGGTTTTTTAACCCTCAAATTCGACCCTTAGTAAATCTGACCCTAAATGTCATGCAGCCTGAGCAGACTAGGGGCCATAAAATCCATTTGAGGGCAACATCTGGCCTGTTGTTGGACAATCTTAATCTAGGTCATGTATTACAGCTATTTCTCACTCTGTCAGAAAAACTGAATTGGCACAAAGCATGCACATAGGGACAGAGATGGCTTACTGAGAGTGGGACAGTAAAGAGCAACTTGATTATAATTAAGCAGGGCACTTTTTAATCCATTATATTTATAATAATCTTTCATAGGAGTTGAAACTGATACAAGAATCACGCCTCTTGCAGCCACTGAAGGGTCAGTTTTTACGATAATTCACTATTCAGATGCGTTGAACATAGCAATTGAAATTTGAGATTTTAAAAAGACAAAATAATTATGGGGGGAAAAAAAGACCACACACACATAATGCAAAAAAGAAGACCAACTGGAGTTTTCATTTTAATGTATATGTCATACTAAAAGTTAATTTTAAGATAAACATACCCATTTAAATTACACATCAATTCGACCAATTTCCCACCCTATATACAATCCTCACCATCCCATAAGGCCACGGGCCATTCCATCAGGCTCCATGGGGTGAGTCAGGCGCATTCCTGAAGGAACAGAAGAACAGTAATGTCACATAAATAATAAATACATATTGCAGGGATTTACAAACACACAGACAGTTTGGACACATATTAATGATGCACAGGTTGGCCTACTCATGGTACATGCAGCTTTAGGCTGAAAAACCTGGCCAATGGTATAGGTAGAAGTAAGGTAGAAAGACATTGTTGGTGTCTTGCCTAGTGCACTTTTAGATTTATTGCTTTGGTTTCTCCCTATTGATAACATCATTGGAATGGGTAGAGTCAGATCTAGGTCATATAATCAGTATTCTGGATGTTGAATCTTCAGACCTGATCACTTTTGCTACTACAAGCTGCAAACACAAATAGTAACCTATAATAAAAATGAGTTGTAGGGGAGCAATGTTCAATCAAACATAAATTAAAATGCACCAGACAACCAAGGGAGTTTTTTTTACTATAAAATCCAAAATTTTAGTGGGAAAAAATCCTCAGATTCTTCTAGATTTATTATACCTGAGGCTGCAAAAAAGTACGAAGCCGAAAATCCACTATCTCAGAACCGACGAGATTGTATATAAGTCAATGGGAGAGGTCCTTATACCATTTTACCGTTTCTGTCATCTACACTGGAATTAGCCTGAGAATCCAACCATTAGGGGCTTTTTGGGCAAAAATCCCCAAAATTCAGGCCTTTTGGGGCCTTTTGGCTCCCGATCCAATTAAATTGTGCTTTTTATTTTTATAATAAGGCCAAATCGTTTTTATAATAAGGCGAATCTAGCGCACCATTTCTCCAGCCATAGGGCTGACCATGTTTGCAAAGCTTACTGGTATATCTATGAAAGCTTTGTCTAGGGTCTACCTTTTCTACCATCTACAATTGGGAGGCCCAGCACAGGCGCATCTAGTAAAGTATATCAATTTGTGAAATTCACATTTAGTTGATTACGAGACTAGAACTCTATGTAACTACATGTAAATGCAAATATGGCAGAACGACTTAAAATCGTATCAGCAATCACTGCCAGTAATAGAAAATTCAAGAATAAAAGTGAAATTAAATGGTTTATTTGGAATGCGTAATCTGACATATCAGGAACAAGGAATTCAGTGCAAATGTTACCACCCATATACATACCCAAATTGCGCAGTATATTTTACGTACAGAATTATCCGGGTAGTACCACTTCATTTATCAGTAAAAGGACTACAAATCACTCAAGGTTCTGTTGTGAGGCAGTCATGATATCAAAATTACAAAGATCCAGATATATAAAGGTGTACTTTTAATAAGTCTCTGTTGTAAGGATAGCAGAACTCTTTGGTGGTAGAGTTGATAAGAGAAATGTATGGCTACCAAGCAATGCTTTAATAATTAATTAAAATTATATAAACAATAAGTAGTAAGCATGGAGTAATGCAACTGGAATTGTTCCCTTCTTGAGAGTTTGATTTTTGTTGGTTTAGAAAGTTTAATGGCCAGGCTAAAATGGGTTAGGGACATTATAGCATTCATTTACAGACTGAATTACAGACTCTATGATTCATTTTCTAACCAAAAGAAAAAGTGCAAAGCGCAAAAAATGTGTCCAAACTTGTGTTTGTTAAAAGAAATTGCAACGGTACTTGTGTCAATGAATGCTTTTCAACACTTGCACAATAACACTAGTTGTTGCTGCTGCTTTGTTGAATATGGTGCAAGGTTAAAGAAGTTAAGGAAACATATATGCAAGAGAATCCTTGATATTTCACCTGCCTTACAGAACTGTTACTACTACTACTACTACTACTTTCATTTCTGTTGCAGCTACACATGCAATTGAACCTGACAAATCCCACACTGAGGTCATCTCAGTACCACACACATTGATATTCCAGAAAAGATACAAAAAGAATATAGTATGACACTGCTCACCTTCTCTGTGTTCCTTTCCAAGGTCCAAGAAGGATGTTATAACATTGCTCTCCTCAGGATAAACCCCAACGGCAGGTTTGCCACCCCCTACCAAGACAATCTCTACACCCCGAGGGCAGGGCATGGAAGGACAGGCTTCATTCTGCCCCATGGAAGAGCGGGGAAAAGGTATATTATCCAGATCTTCATGGCCAGGGTGATATGAAGAAGGGTCCTCCTCCATCAGAGACAAAGGCAGGAGAGAAAGATGGAGGAGAGACAAGGAACAGGGGAATGATGGATAAAGGAGGGTGAAATGGAAAGCAGGTAACTATTAGAGATGTGAGCAGACTGACATCACAGTGTGAAAGAACTAAAGAGATATAAAAGGGGCCAAATAAAATAATATGAGAAATTAATAAAAAGTACCGACGGTTAAAGAAGCATCATGCATAGAAGAAGGTTTAGATAAGGAGGAAAAATTACAGAAACCGTTAAACAGGGAGTGGGAAATGGGCAAAAAGAGAGAGAGAGAGAGAGAGAGAGAATATGGAATAAACATTAGTAAATACTCAACAGAAATCCACAACTCATAATATGTATAATGAGTCTTATAATTGTTTAATTTCAAGCCAACCTCTAGAACCTTTTAAGTTGCATTATTTGATATTAAAGTAAGAAGCTACACGCACGCACAAATACACACAATTCCACAAAAGCATCAAGGGCAATGGTAGATGAGATAAGCCCCCCCCCTCGCAACAAATCTCCTCTTCTACGGGCAATTAATCTCCTCCAAATGCTTTCCCACCAGCAAAAAAGTGAATAATCGTTGGTAAAACAGATGCATGGTTTCGGCTTCCTGATGTCGATTAAAGTTGCTTTACAAAGAAACTTCTGGTGACTTCGAAAAACTGATGTGACACTTTATCATTAAGGCGGTAAACCATATGGAGGAGGTTAGTCGTCTTGCAGATAAGATTTGTCAAATCTACCTATCTAACATTGCCCTAATAACCTGCAAAATATATTTTTATCAAGAGCGCTTGGTAATGTAATCAGTTATAATTGGCATTTTGCAAGGTTTTTTGTGACACAAAAAAGTGTTTGGAAGTACCAGTGGGCTCTGCTGGTTCAATTATCAGGTGGAAGCTACATCTAACCACCTATGCTACCTGCCTGTCCACTAAAGATTTTTATTGTAGACTTGTAAGAGAAGCTACGATGAGGACCACAACCACTTTGAAAAAGCTATAGAGGCCAGTATATAACATTGCGCCAGTCAACCACAAGAGCTTTGCCTTTATCGGAGGGTGGTACGAAAGAAGCATATAGGGAGTTTGCTGGAAAGTAAACGTTTAGATGAAAGGGAAAGATCTTATGGTTGGATGAGGTCGCAAACTTTTTCACCAAAGATCAAACCAATAGGTGTCCAAATCTAATATTGTCTGAGGCCAGCTCTTTTTTTCTTAACAGGGGCAAGACATAAATACGTAATGAAAGGTGCAAAATAAAGGCAAATACTGTAAGAAACTCTTGTGTGGAAGATCATATTTCAGCAGGACAATGATCCTAAAGAAATAGCACACTAGAAAACAAAAATGTGAATGTCATACAATGGCCTAATTACTGCCCCGATATATCAGTCTGTGGTATTAGTGTTAAGGTGTCCATAGACGCACAGATAATATCGTACGAAACGAATTTTCGTACGATATTCGGTGCGTGTATGGTGGGAAATGAGCCGACCGACATCGTCAGAAGATTAAGATATCGGTCGGCTGGTTGATCAGATGCCTTTGAAATCACCCTGAACATCGGCCATTGTTAGTGCTGAATCGTCAGATACAAGTAGAATTCTATTGTTTATACCTGTATATTTGACGATTCAGCTCTACACGTGTGTTTTGAAACGAACAATCTTTCTTGGAAAGATCTTTTCCGATAAAGATCGTAATAGTTACGTCTATGGCCAGCTTAACCCAAGTAAGTTGAACAATCTAGAGAAAGAAGAGAAAGTCCAAATCATTGTTAAAATCTTATCCCTGAAAGACTTAAAGGAAAACTATACCCCGAAAATGAATTTTTGAGCAACAGTTTATATCAAATCAAGTGACATATTAAAGAATCTTACGTACCTGGAATATATATTTAAGTAAATATTGCACTTTTACATCTCTTGCCTTGAACCACCATTTCATGATGGTCTGTGTGCTGCCTCAGAGATCACCTGACCAGAAATATTTAAACTCTATCTGTAACAGGAAGAAATGTTGAAGCAAAAGACACAACTCTGCTTGTTAATTGGCTCATGTGATCTAACTTTATAGTTTTTTTGTTATGTTTGTGTGCACCGTTGGATCCTAGGATCCCAGGAGGCTGTCCTTATTTTTTAAAATGGCTATTTTCTATTTATGATTACCCAATGGTACATACTAATAAAAAAGTATATTATTATGAAAATCGTTTATTTACATGAAGCAGGGTTTTACATACGAGTTGTTTTATGCAATATCTGTTTATAGAGACCTACATTGTTCGGAGGGTATAGTTTTCCTTTAAAGTCATTATTGTTAAAAACGTTAATTTGTAGGCACTGAATATGAATACAAACACTATTTGCTTTTAGAAAGGGGTAGTTGAGCTTAAAAGTTTTACTAGGATGTATACAATGAATCTTCATTTAATTCGTTTATTGGGGTTTAATGCTCAGGCTTGGCACTTCAAATGCTTTCTGACTGTAAGGACTTAATTACGCAAGCAACCCGGTATAAGTTTGAAAGCAAGCTAGGAAATGAAATAGGAGATGGCCAGAAAAAAAAATTGAAATTAGAAATAAAATGAAAGTCACTGTCTGACAATTTGAGATTGAGTGCAAAAAACACAAACTGAAATATAAAAAAAATTGTTTCTGTAGCAGTCATTGGGATTTATACAGTAGAAAATGGATTTTATGCCCCCTCCCCTTTTTGTTTTCCCATATTGTTTAGGGCACTGTACATGGGAATTAGGTCCTCTATTATGGTGCATACACAAGATTTTGGGGTGATACACAATTTGTCTTAAAGTGATTCTGTCATGGGAAAACATATTTTTCATGCATCAGTTAATAGTGCTGCTCCAGCAGAATTCTGCACCTAAATCTGTTTTTCAAAGGAGCAAACAGATTTTTTTATATTCAATTTTTAAATATAATATGGGGCTAGACATATTGTCAGTTTCCCAGCTGCCCCCAGTCATGTGACTTGTGCTTTGATACACGTCAGTCACTCTTTAATGCTGTACTGCAAGTTACAGTGATATCAACACCCCCAGCAGCCTAACAAAAAAACAATGGGAAGGTAACCAGATAGTAGCTGCCTAAACTCGCCAAACGAGTGGATCTCTCTCCGATATGCCAACCTTGAGGCGGGCGATATCGGGCTGATCCGTTGGGCCCTAGAATGACGAGCATATGGGCGGTTGGATCGCGAGACCGCATCAACGCACAGATGCGGCCGCAATCCGACGGGATTTTTAATCCTGCCCAATCGACATCTGCCCGACTTTCGCCCAGATAGCGATCAGGGAAGCCTGCCGGAGGGCCCCACTCAGAGGCCGATAAACTGCCGACTCAGTCTGTCGGCAGCTTACACAAGATAACACCCTGGAAGATCTAAGAACAACACTCAATAGTAAAAGCCAAGTCCCACTGAGACATTCAGTTAATTAAGTAAGAGAGACAACAGACTGCCAGAAAGTAGTTCCATCCTAAAGTGAAGGCGCAAGTCACATGACTGAGGGCAGCTGGGAAACTGACAATATGTCTAGCTCCTTGTGAGATTTCAAAATTGAACATAAAAAATATATTTGCTCTTTTGAGAAATGGATTTCAGTGCAGTAGTCTGCTGGAAAAGCATTATTAACTGATGCGTTTTGAAAAAAAAAACAAAAACCATTCTGATAGTATCCCATAACAAATTGCCACAAAATTGCAACTCTCTGCTTGCTGTGATTGTGAAGAAACTACATTTAAATAAATATAGTGTAAGTAAAGTTTATTTTGCTCAACCAACATGATAAAATAGAATTATGAATGGTGACAGGTCCCCTTTAAGTAACATTTATAGGGATACATGTGGCACTTAATACTCTAATGTATCAAAGTTTTAAAGTACAGAACATCATTAGTAATAAATGAGTTCTAACAAAGTTCACTTGCAAAATGTATCGCCTATGCATTCAATGAAGAAATTCTGTTGAATTAAGTAAATCTAATTACTGTTCCAGTTAAAAAACTAGGTTCTGTGGCTCATCCTCTGCTATAACTTCAGAACACATAGGGAAGCCAAATATATCTTGGAACGCATTCAAGGTATTCTGTAATGCCAAGACCCTGGCTGTCCCTCCAAATTGGTTGACTAAGCACAAACAGAGGCGTATCAGAGAGGTTACCAGGAACAAGCTAATGTGAAAACATTATACCAAGCAGCTCACAAACCGGAGAAAGTTGCCCTTGCTCAAAAACGTTCAACATGGATGTCTGGACCCCATAAGTAATTACAAATTAAACCGTATTTTGGTTCCATGGTATGAAGTATAATGAAACTAAAACTAAACTTGAAATGGAATTTCTTTTCTGTCTTGGAAGTAGAGAGTTTCGTGTTTTATATAAACCCAACAAAAAATTTTTGAATGTACTTAAAGGGGTTGTTCACCTTTGAGATAACTTTTAGTATGATGTAGAGAGTGATATTCTGAGACAATTTGCAATTTGAAAGCTGCAAAGAACCAGAAGAAAAAGACAAATAACTATAAAACTATAAATAATAAATAATGAAAACCAATTGAAAAGTTGCTTAGAATGGGACATTGTATAACATAATAAAAGTTACCTTAAAGGTGAACCACCCCTTTAAGGAGACAACAAAAAACGTTAAGAGCAATAGTATATATACACCGGTATAGTATTTGTTGGTCACCACGCTTTCCTCTTATGCCCAACATGACATCAGATTCATAAATGCAAACATAGACCATATTTAAGTGAACCGTGCCTAAAAATTAAGCTGTGACGATGTTTTCACATTATTCTTAAAGGGCACCAATCATACCTAAAATGATTTACTAAGTAAATACAATATGTGAAAAATCAAGAAATCCGATTTTTAAAACAGTTAGAATTGTTTGTATAATGTAAATGATCAGCTCACTATTTCTTCTGCAAAATCTCCCCTATCTCCACTGCAGTTCTAGCTGAGGCAGGCATCTTGGATTTCACTGGCTCCTCCTACCTATATCCTCACAGCCAACTGCAGCTCTGAAATCTCGCACATGCTCAGTTGAAATTCCTTGCTTGCCTAATAAACCTAAGCTATTTTGAAATCCGCCAAACTTCTGTGTTAGTGCTGCCACCTTGTGGAATTTGGTGTGTGCACTTCTCTAGAGTTCTAGAGTTTACTAAAGCTAGGCATTCTGGGTAGAATACTCAGACAGTGCTACAATCTGAGCATGCTCGTGAACTCATTTGCATGTTGTAGTCAGCGACAAAGTATGGGATTTTTTAAAAACTGCTGTTTTTCCCCCCAAAAAACTGTACATGTAGTTTGATTAAACAGGTTTAGGTTGTACTGGTCAGGTTGTTAATATGTGTTTGATTTTGGCTATGATTGGTGCGCTTTAATTGTGCCATTCTAAGCATTGAAAATGCAGCTGACCACTATCCATGTCTAAGACTCTTAAAAGAGATGTGAAATTGATGAGAGTGCTATTCGTTTTCCAAGATATTAAAGGATACAGGTACTATAAATTAATTTTGTTACAGCCTGCAGGCCATTTTCTGACCATCAAGTAGTCAAGTAGACAAGGAAGTTCTTCTGCTTAGGAAAGATTTGAGAAAGGGGTCTAATTTTTTTTTTACCTTAACCAGAACATCAGAGCAGCCTCTTTCTTCCTTGATTACTTAGCGGTCATAATTGTTGAGAAATGACCATCAGATGGCGATGTTGTAACAAAATTAATTCATAGTAGCAGTACATGTATCCCATAATATTTTGGAATTTTAAAATAAAATAATGAATGTACATGGCCTCATCAATTTTGTTTTCACTTATTTTAAAGATAACTGATATGGGTAATAAGACAAAGCTTAACTGAAAATCTGGAGCATACCTCCTCTTTTTTGGGATTTCACATGATACACAGGATAGAAATTCATGTTTCAGGGGAACTGAAATTCTCCCACATTACTAATCCCTCATTGGCAAAGTATTTCTATACAAAAGCCCACCAATGCAAATTAGGGTTTCGAAAAACGTTTGAGATTCATTAAGAGCAAAAAAATGTTAAATAATCCACCATCTAAAAGCTGTCGATTTGATGTTGTCATAGCAAAATTCAAGCGATTTTTTTTTTTATTAAAGTTTTTCACATGTTGGCAGACTTATTTTTTTATGTTTTTAAGCAACCAAGTTTTTGAGATTAAAGTTTTTAATAAATAAGCGCATGTATGAGTTTGGAGAGTTTTTGAATTTATTCATAATTTTTTTTTATTTAGAATTTTGACAAAATAGGCCTCATAGTGCCAGTAGAGAGTCTATGGTATCACATAAGGAATGAGGCATTAAAAAAAAAAAACATAAGAGATGCTTAAGTGTACCTTGGTACCTGAGTACATGCACGGCTTGTTTTAGCTCTATGAGGGGACATTAACATTGTATGGACTTTCATATGATCACAATACATTGGAGGGACAGAGGTATTTCAGAAGACTCTGTAAAGATTGGTCTGGTATGTGCTAGTCAGGGAGGACCAGAGACCAACTTGCTTGGTTTGACTATATGCTCCCCTAGATTAGGGTCTTTACCCTGGTATCCGACCTGCTTTATCAGCAGTTCTCTATGGTATTACCATCATGAGCAATATCAATATTTGCCCATATAGTAGCAATGCTTAAAGGGCAAGGAAAGTGTAAAATAGAATAAGGATAGAAATGATGTACTTTGTATACTAAACATAAACATGAACTTACTGCACCACAAGTCTAATCAAACAAATGATTTATGCTTTCAAAGTTGGCCACAGGGGGCTGTCATCTTGTAACTTTGTTATACATCTTTGTCTGACACGGGCACTGCACATGCTCAGTGTGGTCTGCTTGAGTTCTGCATGGCTGGTAAGTAAGGCAGGGGCTCCCCCTGCTGTTCATAAGTGATTGTTTCCCTGCCAGAAGCAGTAAATGAAGGGAGAATGTCACTGCATACAGTCAGGTTTCTTATAAAAACTGTACACATTTTAAAATTAAAGTATATTGGAGATAGATTTCTTTTTCATTAAAGAAAGTAAAAATGGGATTTTATTTCTTTGCCTTTCCTTGCCCTTTAAGTGATGTCTTTTTCATGAGTGTAGTTATTAACCAATGGAAATAAAAGTTATGTGGATTGAATTTCTTGAAGCAGAAGTAGCATTTGCACACACAATCAATGTCATCACAAATGGATTCTAACATTATGTTCTACTGGAATGTTGATTCAGGGTATAATCTTCTAACCTGCCTGAAGTCATGAAGGAAACATACTCTCACACTTTAGTGGTATAATTGATGTTTTTTGCCCTTAATGGCCAACAGAGTAAGTACTTGCTACCAGTTCATTTTCCAGTGGTAGGAACATAACTGTCCACCTTGACAATGACCTGAAGCAAATACAAGAGGTCCTCTGCACTCAAACCATTATCAATACATTTAAGACATTGAGACATTTTGTGCATACAGCTACTAAAAAATGCCTTACCCTTTAAACAAAACAAGGATTGTTTGTCCATATATTGCAATATATTTAAGCTGGCCAACAATGTCAAAGTCATCCCATATCTGGCCAGTCCCACACTCAATTTGCATCTCATTCATAAATAATTCTATTGCTTCATTATCCATTGTACAAATGGACCAAGTTTTGCCTGCAACTTACTTGAAGCTTTCAAAGTAAAACTCCCAAACTAGGTTGCCCTTTTATTGGCCACCATTGGGATCACTTGACTATAGCTAGTAAGGGTGGGAGCTACAACACTGAGCTGGCCACTGCTCCTGTATAAACTATAACAAACAAGGGAAAGTTGTGCTCACCACTAAATTTTTTAAAACCATTGGGCAGGGATGCAATGAGGCTGTGACCACAAAATACAAGGTCCTCTGTACTCAACCCATTACTAATATATTAATGGCCAAAAGAGTCAGGAATATTTAGTAAGACAATAAAAAGGTACACAGCCATATCTACACCCACAAAAAAAAAAAGAAGCAAGGTCCTTGTGTGGCCAGTCAAGGCTGTGTCCTACCTCCAACTGAAAAATATAGTTTGTGACTTGAAGAACCAACATCAGCACATAAAGTTAAAGGGAAATGTTTATCTTCATTCTCTCTCCATGCAGCAGTTGGGTGTCAGATATTCATTGACAGTCCAAAGTTATAATAGCACCAAACTGCTGCAATCAATAGCGGCCAATCTACTGGGCCATATTTAATTGGAATATAGCCCCCAGTTCTAGAGGCACAAATCATTAACTCCTTAGATATATTCCAAAAACAATTTTAAAGTTAAAAAAACATTTTATTGATCAAAGATTAAAAAGGCATACAGACCAGTTGTTATTCCGCCTTTCGTAGCCCCTGGTACTTAATCATAGGCATCAACTACTCTCCACCTGGTGCCCATATTTAAGATATTCATTGACAGTTACATCCTTTCCTAGCAGATGTATTAGAGCTCATTCAAATAACAGATTCCTGTACAAACAAAAACGAATGCTCTAATACATCTTTAAGATATATTGAATGAAGCCGTCAAGGAGTATGACACCCAATTCCTGCACGAATACAGAATGAAGAGATGCTGAGAGACGGATAGTGAACATGAACTTGATTATTTCAGAAACAATGCAGAATAGTCAATTGGTTGTATTTAGAACATCTCTGAATTCAATATGATGAAGCTTACAGTCATATGAAAAAGTCTGGGAACCCCTCTAAATTCTTTGGAGTTGTGTTTATCATTGGCTGAGCATTCAAAGTAGAAACCTCCTTTTAATATAGATCGTGCCTTATGGAAACTGTCACTACTGAAAAACTACTAAATTTATTGGATTAACAGAACAAAATGCAATATGCAACATAACAAAATTAGACAGGTGCATAAATTTGTGCACAGTCAGGGGACTGTGACGGCCATTCCAGAATATTGTACTTCTCCCTCTGCATAAAAGCCTTTGTAGATTTCCAAGTGTGTTTAGGGTCATAGTCTTGTTGGAATATCTAACCCCTGAAGAGCAACTTCAACTTTGTGACTGATGCTTGAACGTTATCCTGAAGAATATGTTGATATTAAGTTGAATTCATCTGACCCTCGACTTTAACAAGGCCTCAGTCCCTGAACTAACCACACAGCCCCACAGCATGATGGAACCCCCACCAAATTTGACAGTAGGTAGCAGATGTTTTTCTTGGAAGGCAGTGTTCTTCTTCTACCATGCAAAACACTTTTTGTTATGACCATCAGTCCAAAGCATTTTGTTCCAAAGTGACTGTGGTAGGTCTAAATGAGCTTTGTATACAACAAGCGACTGGCTTGAGTACAGAAAGGGCTTCTCTCTCTAATCACCCTGCCATACAGATGTACTTTGTGCAAACTGCTCTGAATTGTAGAACGACGTACAGATACACCATCTGCAGCAAGATGTTCTTGCAGGTCTTTGAAGGTGATCTTTGGGTTGTCTGTAACCATTCTCACAATATGCTATGCATATGCCAGTCCTATATTTTTCTTGGCCTGCCAGACCTGGGTTTTATAGCAACTGTGCCTGTGGCCTTCCATTTCCTGATTACATTCCTTACTGTTGAAACCGACAGTTTAAACCTCTGAGATAACTTTGTGTAGCCTTCCTCTTAGGGTAGGGACAGACAGGGAGATTCGGGGAGATTCTGTCGCCTGGCGTTTTTAGCAGGCGACAATCTCCCCGAATTTCCTTCTCCCGGTCTGCCGCTAGTAAAAGGGACAAAGCGCCAGCGCCTGTGCACACGCTGCACGGCGATTTCCGGAATCGGCCGAAGATACCTCGTGAGGAAACTTCGGATTGTCACCTGCTAAAAACGCCAGGCGAAAGAATCTCCCCGAATCTCCCTGTCTGTCCCTACCCTAAACGATGATAATGAACAATCTTTGTTTTTAGATCTTTTGAGAGTTGCTTTGAGGATCCCATGCTGTCACTCTTCAGAGGAGAGTCAAACAGAAGCACAACTTGCAATTGGCCACCTTAAATACCTTTTCTCATGATTGGACACAACTGCCTATGAAGTTCAAGGCTTAAAAGGGACCCATCACCCAAAAAAATATTAAAATTCCATTTTATCACATTAATCAAGCAAAATAAGCTTTAATTACACTATAATTATTCAAATCTTGTTTTCTTCAGTCTTGGATATCATAATTATAACAAGCAGGCATGAGCCATTTTGTGGACACTTATTAAGACAAGTCTTGTATCATCTCAGAATCTTGTTTGTGCACCAGAATGGGGGACCCAATGTCCATCCCCATGTCCTGGCTACACAGTTTACTGTGAAGAGAACAGGGAGACCAGCGACAATCTAGCAAGTGCTAAATATAAAGTGAAAGTAATTTTCTGCTCTGCCTCTATGCCTAAAGGCATAGAGGAGGGGCTGAGTTTTTGAACGAGTTTTCAAAAGTGATGTTACTTTAATGAAAAATAGAAATTGGATTTCATGTTTCATTTGAAAAGGACTTTTATTATACAGCTTTTTGTGTCTGGATGACAGGTCCACTTTAACAAGCTAACCCAACCAATTTGGTGTTGCCAGTAATCAGTATTGAGCAGTTACATGCATGCAAATGAGCAAAATTACATGGGTACCCAAATTTTTGCACAGTGAGTTTTTCACATTTGATTTAATTTTATACACCTGAATACTGCTTCACAATACTCAGATGTTCCTGGGAAATAGAAGACATACCACTGTTATACTTTTTGTTGAAAGTGAAGCAGATTATTATGCAGACAGAGGGGTTCCCAAACATTTTCATATGACTGTATATTAAATAAAAATTTTCGCTATAGTTCCCCATTAAAGAGCTGGTAAAGAAACGTTCAAATATTGAAGAATCGAGATCTACAATGCTGGTTGAGATCTCTTCCACCAGTAGAGTCTATAACTGCTTCAAAAGGTGCTTATGAAATTATGTTTAGGCTGATACAGCAGTTCACTCAATAAACACGGAAAGAGATGTAGAATTTAGATGTAGAGAGCTTACAGTCTATGGCATCCACACAACACACACTCGGGTTAAATTCAGAAGAAGGCAGTTAAGGGCAGAATTGTGTCGAATAGAAAAAAATTCTAATTTTTTAATTTTTTTTTGGCGACCACATTCAAAGTTTAATCTCCCAATTTAAATGTACATGCGAATGTGAGATTTATCACATCTGGACCATGGAAACAATTCTAATTTGCATATTTGCCACCTAAAACCTGCCAAATTAATTTATAAGTCAATAGCAGAGGTCCATTGACCCATTTGTATACATTGATAGCCTTCCTGACTGTTTTTTCTTTTTTTTTTAGGAGTAAAATTTGATTCGTTACCATTCGAATACGAAACAAATTTTCTGTTGCGACTGAATTTTAGACGTTCAAATTGTTTCATAAGAAAACCCCATTCCAGTGGTGCGTATATTAGAAATTATTAGAGCACAAACAAAAATCACAAAACATCTTTTACATAGGGGCAGATTTACTAAGGGTCGAATTTTGAAGTTCTAAAACTTTGAAATTCGACTTTAATTACTTTGACTATAGAGGATTTTTTTTTTTAAATTTGGCCATTTTCGAAAAGTAAAAGATCAAAGTAAAATCATTCGATCGATCATATAAATTGTTTGAATCGATCGATTTAATCTATCGATCAAATGATTTTAAAATAAAAAGCTTTGAATTCTTAAAACTTAGCCAAATTTTGGCTATAGCTTCTAGGATGTCCCCATGGGCTAACACAGCAAATTTGGCAGGTTTAAGGTGGCTAATGGTCGAATTCGAAGGATTTTAAAGGGCCAGCAGTACTTTGAATAATTCGACTTGTTGAATTTTCAATTATTTTCTATTCAAATCAAATTTTGGCCTATTCGATAGTCGTAGTAGCCCAAAATTACTTTTTAATTCGAATATTCAATTCGACCCTTAGTAATTGTGCCCCATAGTGTTACTTTTGTGAAAGTTTGCGCTTTTGAGAAATGGATTTCAGATTTTTCTGCAGGAGCAGCACTATTGACTGAATCGGTTTGGAAAAAAAACCAAACATGTTTTTCCAAGACATTATCCCTTTAAACAAATAATTATTATATTTGGGCATGTATTTATTGAAAATAACTGATCCAACGACATTTCTGCGAGCATTCAGGATAACAGGTCCCATACCTGTTGATTCAAATTTAATAGAGTTAAAAAAAAAAACTCACATGAATTCGAAATTCGACCTTTGATAAATGGGCCTCTGATCAATGATGATCAGGTGTGAGTTTTTATTTTTTTAAAGAAGGGGGATCCAGCAAAGCAGGTGTAATATGGCTCAAACAAAGTCTGAGGACCTCAGACAAATAATTGCTGATGCCCATAAAGCTGGAAAAAGTTACAAAACTATGTCTAAAGAGTTTGGAGGGATTTCAAGAACGTAGTTACCCTACCCAGAAGTGGTTGTCCATCAAAGATAACTCCAACTGCAAGATGTTTAACTGTGCAGCAGGTTACAGTCACCCAGGGTAACTTCTAAGCAATTGAAGGTCTGTCTCATAATAGCAAATGTTAATGTTCAGGAGTCCACCATCAGGAGAACACGTGGTGCTCGCTTCTATAACCCGGGGCCGGTGCAGATTTCGCCTGATAGGAGCACCGGCCCTGGGTTTGAAGTACATCAGTATAATCACTTGGGGGTGCCTTATGTTTGGCACCCCCAAGTGTATTCTGCCTTTCCTTCTCCTTTAATAATAAAACAATAGCTTGTACTTGATTTCCTAGTAGACTTAGGCAGAGAGACACGAGAAGAAAAAGGGAGATTAGTCACCCAGCGACAAATCTCCTTTTCTTTGGGGTGACTAATATCCCTAAACTGCTGGCGATTTACATTCTAGTTGGTGGGAAGGCACTCAGAGCGCTTCATCTTTGCCTGATATTTCCTTGTGAGGCAACTTCGGGCAACTGTGGAAAATGAAACGATCCAAGCGGGAAGGCAGTTAGGGGGGGATTAGCCAAAGTAGAGGAGATTTGTCGTTGGGCAACTAATCTCTGCGTGTGTCTCTGCCCTTAGGGGCAGATATACCAAAGTATGTAATTAGAACTCACCACAAAAACCCTCACTCACTTTGTATTCATTCCAATGAGATATTTATCAGTGGATAGGTTTGTGAAGCTTCTCATTCATCCAGGTCATGGTATATCTGTAGAAATAAGTCAAATCAACTGCGTTTTGCCCTTGTTATTCTCAAACTGGTTAAACGTCTTCAAGGACAAAACACAGCCAGTTGATCGGACTTATTTCTACAGATATACCATGACCTGGATGAATGAGAAGCTTCACAAACATAACCGCTGATAAATGCGAATCTAAAAATCCCATAGGAATGAATAGAAATTGAGTGAGATATTCTGTGGTGACCTCTAATCTCACATTTTTATAAATCTGCTCCTTAAAGGACAAGGAAGGTCTAAAATAGAATAAGACTAGAAATGCTGTATTTTGTATACTTAACATAAACATGAACTTACTGCACCACAAGCCTAATCAAACAAATGATTTATGCTTTCAATGCTTTGTTATACATCTTTGCCAGACCAAGACTGTGCACATGCTCAGTGTGATCTGGGCTAATATTTGGGATCCTCATAAATTATTAAAACAGCACAATTCCAGAAGCGGATACAACAGGGGTCCCCAACCTTTTTTGCTCGTGAGCCACATTTAAATTTAAAAAAAAGAGTTGGAGAGCAACACAAGCATGAAAAAGTCCATGTGGATGTCAAATAAGAGCTCTGATTGGCTTTTTGGTAACCCCTATATGGACTGGCAGCCTACAGGAGAGAATGTTTGGCAGGACATCTGTTTTTTATACAACCAAAACTTGCCTCTAAGCCAGTAATTCAAAAATAAGCCCCTGCTTTGAGGCCACTGGGAGCAACATCCAAGGGGTTGGAGAGAGCTACTGGTTGGGGATCAACAAGACTGATTAATAATCAGAATATATAGCTGGGTCCTGTGTTGTCATGTAATCTAATGTGGATCTTATAGTTTTTAATACAAACTTTCTCCAACTCTGCAGAGCCAGTGGCTGCAGCAAAATAATCCTCCAAATAGAATCCCCGTTTATCTGTTTAAATCTGGCTCCATGATCTTTGTCCCTGCAGCTGGAGTTGGAAACAGTAAAGGGGATGTAAAGGCAAAAATAAAATCCAATACAAAGCTTTTCACAGTCGCCGACTGCTCTAATGGGAAACAAACAAAGCTGCTGGAGTTCTGCACCGCTGGGAAGTATGTCAGGGGCTCCCCCAGCTGTTCAGAAGTATGACTGTTTCCCTGCACAGCAGTTAGGGACCGTCTGAAAATTCCTATACACAGCAGTAAATGCATATAGTCCGGTTTCTTATAAAAACGGTACATTGGAGAGTGGAGGTTTATTTTTCATTAAAGAAAGAAAATGGAATTTTATTTTTTTTGTCTTTACATGCCCTTTAAAGGATTAGTAAACTAGGGATGCACCAAATCCACTATTTTGGATTCGTCTGAACCCCTGAATCCTGAACCAAATACAAATCCTAATTTGCATATGCAAATTAGGGGTAGGAACGGAAAAAAAAAAAAACATTTTTTACTTCCTTGTTTTGTGACAGTCATGTGATTTCCCTCCTCACCCGTAATGTGCATATGCAAATTAGGATTCGGTTCAGCCGGGCAGAAGGATTCAGCCGAATCCGAATCTTGCTGAAAAAGACCGAATCCTGAACCAAATCCTGGATTCGGTGCATCCCCAAAGTAAACCTTAAAAATAACAAAGTAAAGTTGATGAGGGTGTTATTCTATGCACTTTTGTAATTGACATTCATTATTTATTTTCTTTCTATTCCAAGATATTAAGGGATACGTGCATTGTTAATGAGTGAACTTTGTTACAACAGCGCCACCTGCTGGCCATTTTCTGACCAGTCTGACCACCACGTAGTCCAGCATACTGGATAATGGGTCCCATACCTGTACATGTTAAATAAAGCAATACAAGTCTTAATCATACAAAGCAGTGACATTACTGAAATCATAGGTCCTGCAGTTTACATCTCCTGCATCAATAAAACGTATTGGGGTTATAAAGGCAAACTCTATCCCGTGCAGCTTCTGGGACTGCTTTCTCTATCACTGCTCTGCGCACTAAAGCTAATTGTTACACTAAAAACCTTAAACTCACATTCCCTTCAGTAGGCGCTGGTTGGGGGTGATGGGAGAGGCAGCAGTAAGGACACCTCTCTCCTAAATGGCAACATGACAATACTAAGTGAGGTCGCAGACAAGAAGCCTGAATAACCACAATGACAATCAGTCTGTTTCAGGCTGCTACAAAGTTGCAAGTACAAAGTCAGCATTGTGAATGAGCGCGGAGAAGAAATGTTTAGCCTGGGGCTGTAAAGCTGTCACAGCATCACAACAACTAAGAAATGCTCAGGTTGCTCATTCATACATGTATATCATCTGTGAGTTATGTGCACACACACACCTACACCCTGCAGCTGTCTCAAACACATCTCCCAGCATTCCATAGAAAAGATGTGCTAGTTACAGACAGTCCTAATCTCCATTCAGACCAACCAGTATGGCAGCTCTCCAATCACTCAAGTAATGTGAAATAAAGGAACAGTACAAAAAAAAATGAAAGAGTTTTAAAGGAATGACATTGTACGGAGGCCCTGTACTGGTACAACTGGTGTTTGCCCCATGGCTACATAGCAGCTTGTTTATATAAACTATAGTAGTGTTTCAGAAGCAGTCAATCAGGCACAGGATACACAGTAGATAACAGATACGTACTACTATAGTTTATATAAACAAGCTGCTGTGTAGCCATGGGGCTACATCTGTTATCTACTGTGTATCCTGTGCTTGAATGGCTGTTCCCATGGCTACACAGCAGCTTGTTTATATAAACTATAGTAGTACTTATCTGTTATCTACTGTGTATCCTGTGCTTGAATGGCTCCCCCCATGGCTACATGGCAGCTTGATTATATTAACTATAGTAGTTTCTGAAGTAAACACACCCATTTTACCAGTACATTATATCTTCATTAGTTTGAGCCACTTTGATTTTCTGGTGTTACTGTTCCTTTACCTTTTAGCATGATGTAGAGAGCGATATTCAGAGCCAATTAGCAAAGGGTTCTCATTTTTAGTAATTTCAGCAGCTCCCCCGTTTGCCATTACAGCCGGCAGGTAACTGGTGTCCAAAAGACCCCAATAAACAGCTCATTAATTTGAATAAGAGACGGAGAAAGAGTAGGAGAGGCCTCAATAGAAAGAAGAGTCAGGAAAAAGTAGCAATAACTATACATTTGCTTTTTAGATGGGGTCAGCGACTCCCACATTTGAAAGCTAAAAAGAATCAGAGAAGGAGGCAAATAATGAAAATAATAATAATGAAGACAAATGGAAAAGTTGCTTGGAATCAGCTAATGTAAAGGATACTAAAGTGAAAAGGCTACAAATGGGCAGGCTATGTGGGTACACACACACACTATCTCGGACACTTATAAAGAGCCGATAATATTTCTCGTGAGCCCGGTACTTGTGTAAGCAGCAAAGTGAGGCGAGCCCAGACAGAATCCGAGGCGGACGGGCAGCCCGTGTCACACAGGGAATAATGGCAGCACTCTCACACAAGACACAATGGCAGGGTCACTCGGCTGTACCAAGTGAAGACACACCAGAGGGGAGTTCATTTTCATATACACATTTATCCACTGCTCTGCACTTGCCCCCCACCACCCTCTATTACTGCCCCCAGTGACAGGTGCCCTTTAGCCATTTTCCCCACATCGGTTTTCGCCTCCTCCCATGCCCTGACCCGCTGTCTCACCCCTTGCTGGGTGCCGGGGCATTCTCACGGTGCATGGCCCCTTTAAGAGCGGCTCCGGTACAAGGCGATCCGTCTGCAGACGGTAGCTGCTAGTTCCCAGTTGATAAGAGGCCGTGGGTGACGTCACGAACACGTGAACGTCTGGGGGAACGTCTCCGTCACGTGACATTTGGCGCGTATTCGGCGCCTTCTTCAAATAGTGCTCACTCGGGGATTGCTTGGAGTCTGGAGAGGAAGGCTACACTGCCACAGCGCTCCTCTCAGTGAGCATTGGCTCCTCGGGCAGCATTTGATTCCGTTCTTCCTTTAGTGAAATACGGCGGGCACTTGCTGTTCACTGGAGGCTGCGAATCTATTACATACTTGCTGGTATCTGTAAGGACAGTGTGCCCTTAAAGGACTGGTAACATCAAAAAATGAAATTGTTTTAAAGAGCACCTATCGCTTAAAAAAGTTACCCCC
>CM044436.1:114340325-114374240 GCA_024363595.1 Xenopus borealis
GAGCCCAATAGGGGGGCCCGGATGGTAATCCTGCACCAGGGCCCACCAGCGAGTAGTTACACCACTGGCAGGCAGTTAATGTAATGGGCTGAATTGGATATTATTTCAGTCAGTGTTTGTATATAAAGCCACGTTCCAAAGCTTTCCTGATGCAGGAGAAAAGTAATTCATAATGAATGTGTCGGGAATCCAGAAATACAAGGTTGGGAAATCCCCTTGGCCCTTGCAATCTAATGGGTGATTTAAGCTGGCTGCAAGTGTGGGAAAGATATTATTTTTATATTGATGACTGACCCAATCAGTGCAAACAAGCCATACACTGGTTCCTATTATGCCTTTTTTGAATGTAAAGATGAAATCCCGCTGACAGTTAGCAGGGATCATGTTTCTCCTTTGATGTCTTAAAGGGGAACTGTCTCAAAAAATGAAAATGTAATATAAGCTTCATCATACTGAATTAAGAAAGAATTAAATATATTGCATTGTTTCTGAAATAATCAAGTTTGTCATCAATATCCCTCTCTCCATTTCCTCCAGGTTTGTAAGATGTACATTTCAAACCCTGCCAAAGACTATAAAAAAAAAGCTAGCCAAAAACCATTTTAAATATAGTCCAATTTGTACACTGAACAATCAATATGACAACAGCATTATAGAAGCAGCTGACTATAATTCTGTTTGTATGGCACATGTGATCATCACATCCCTGATGCAGCAGGCTGCAGACCGTAGTATAGACAGGTTGGTACTGATGGGCTAGAACTGCGGTAAATAGAAAAGGGCGTTGCTTTTTACACCTTTACACTCCCATTGCATTCTGGCTACTGTAGTTTTTCATATTAACCTTGTCTGAATGCATTTGCTAAATAAAAACTGTTACCCAACATGCACTGGGGTGGCACGGGTGGGGGATACTTTGACTAGTTTTCAAAGTGCAAACCCGCCAAGGCTCTAAAAACTAGCCCAAATCTGTACTTTGGAAACCAGCCTGGGCTGAAATTAGTAGCCCACTATGGTGAAAAAAATGCCGACCTGGCAACGCTGCTTCATTCTATCTTCATGCAGCAGTTGGGTGTCAGATATTCATTGACGGTTAGAGCCAATATATCTCATAGGGAGGCTCCTTTTGCCTAGAATATGTGTTAGAGCTCACTCTATTAAACTCACCAGACATTATGGGGGAGATTCATCAAAGAGTGAAGTGAAGAGTGAAGTTCCACCACTAGAGGGAAATTACACAGCTCTCAATTCGTTTCTATGGGATTTTGAAAGAATGGGTGAAGTGAAAGTTCACCTTTTGATGAATACGCCTTTCAAAATCCCATAGAAACGAATTGAGAGCTGTGTAATTTCCCTCTAGTGGTGGAACTTCACTTCACTCTTTGATTAAACTCACCCTATGTCTCTCTACATGCAGGATTTGTGCAAAAGGCAGTTATTTTGTTAGGTTTAGCTTGTACTGGAATCAGGCCCGGTTTTGTGGAAAGGCCGCCTAGGCCCGGGCCTAGGGTGACTGGATTTTAGGGGCGGCATACTGCCCAGCCACACCCACATTGGTTCAGAAACACTGGTGATACGCAGAAAATACTATAGTTTTTTACATTTCCCATGAGCCAATCCTGATTCCTCCAGTCCTGATGATGATGAAAATTTGAGAATAAAGGACAGAGTATGGGGGCAACAAACGGCAGTGGTCCTAGAGGCACCCGCTATGTAAATCCGGCCCTGACTGGAATCTGTTATATGAATGAGCTCTAATTATCTGGAATATATGGAACAGATGGCTGGTTGACCTGCAAACGGGCACGGCAACATGAAAAGATTACAATAACTCAGAAGAGTGTACTGTCTAGATATGATATAAGTACTGACACCAGGGAAATACCCATCAATGTATTTTCTATGTCCTCTCCTATTGTTCTTATTTCCTTCTCTTCCTCTAATTAAATACTCAATAAAGAAAACCTTTATAAAAAACGATCTCCTGTTCTACTGTTTTGTTTTTTTTTTTTTACAGGCAAGAGATTCTTTAATGGTGTCATGTAGCCACAGGACAGTGTGCATAAAGAAGCTGTTTGCCTCACATTCCTTAAAGGAGAAGGAAACCCTTTCGGCCCAAATCTCCCTCCTCCCCCCAGGCAAATGCCCCTAACTTGCTGCTCACTCGTCCATAGAGTTCACAGGTGCCATCTTCTTTTGTGCAGTCTTCTTCCTGGATCCATGCACAGTAGGAGCATTTGCCAGTTCAGCTCTACTGCACATGCGCCGAAAGTCATAAAGTTTTCCAATTTCAACTTTGTGACTTTCAGCGCATGCACAGTAGAGCTGAACTGGGCAAAGTTTCTACTGCGCACGTGCCACCAAATGCGATCGATCCAGGAAGAAGACCGCATGGATAGGAACTGCTCTGAGGGGTAAGTAGCAAGTTAGGGGCATTTGCGGGGAGGGGGAGGCGTTTTGCGCCTAAAGGGTTTCCTTCTCTAAATTATTTGTGAATTCTGTAGCCTGTTGACTATTTGCCACCAGTGCTAGAGGACTGGATTCAGTCTATTAACATTTTCAGTAATTTCTAGAACTGAGGAATCTCAGTAATTTTACTCTCTAAGGTACGAAAGAATGGAATCCCTCCCCCTCTCGTCTTTAGGACCCTCCACCCTTTTTTACCAGAGAGCCACATTCAAATGTAAAAAGAGTTGGGGAGCAACACAAGCATGAAAATAGTTCCTGGGGATGACAAATAAGGTCTGTGATTGGCCTTCTGGTAGATCCTATGCTGACTAGCAGCCTACAGGAGGCTCTGTTTGACAGTGCACCAGGTTTTTATGCAACCAGAACTTGCCTCCAGACCTGCAATTCAAAAATAAGAACCTGCTTTTGAGGCAACTGAGAGCAACATCCAATGGCTTGGTGAGTAAGATGGTGCTCGCAAGCTACTGGTTGGGGAACACTGCTTTAGAACCTCAAATTGACCCTGTACTATTACATTACTAGAGCCCTCCACCACGGTAGTCTCAATTATTACCTAACTGATCTAGTGCCAACAAGTAAAATGGGGCCCCGATGAATAAAAAAAATTTTTATGCATGTACACCCTGATCCAGGGACAGAACTAGGGGTAGGTAGCACTGCCCTGGCCATTCTCCAATTATGTTCAATCCCTGCTCATGATTCACTCAAATTTTGCCCTGTTCGTGACCCATGATCCGTATTGGAGTGGGGTGGTGGGACACAGGGGAAAAACCCAGTGAGCCCTGCTGGCCCAGACCCAGTCCTTGCCAGAAGCTGCTTTCATCTTCCCTCCTTGGCCCCCAGTGTGGCTGTGCGAAAAAGAAGGTAGAAATGGGGGGGTTGCGGCACGGGGGGGGTCAGAGGGTGCTTTGGGTCTGGGGTGGGGGGCCCTGAGGCAGAGCCCCAGTGGGCCCCCAGTCCGATGCTGCCCATGAATGATGCTTTTATTTTGTGCTCTACCATGAGGCATCTGACTAGTATTCCTGACCACCACTAATGGCAACCTGAAATGAACACACACTCCTGGAGCCAACCAATCCAGTTAAATCTTGATTTTATTCCAAGTAGTTAAAACAATCATTGTTTTAGTTACTTGGAATAAAATCAAGTTTTCATTTCAGGTTGTTTTATTACTACAGAGAAAAAGAAAATCCGTTTTAAAAGCCTTTATTATTTGGATAAAATGGAGTCAATGGAAGATGACCTTTTCTTAACTCTGGATAACTGGTTTCCAGATAACAGATCCCATACTTGTATACGTTCTCTGACATTATTACAACTTTAGTGGATTACTGTTGCTAACTGTTTCACATATCTTTTGCTTCTTAATCCTAACATTGGTCATCCTAACATTGGTCATCCTAACATTGGTCTCCTTGCTGCAACCAACACGCTCATGCTGTTGAGTCCCCAAGTTCTTATATCATAAGGTCCTCAAACTGCAAACCACTCACTTTCAAGTTATACAGAAAGTCCTATGTATGCACAGTGCCACCTGCAGGCCTTTTGTATAAACACCACAACGGGGTTGGGTTGTTTGCAGGAGGAAAATCCCCATTGATAGCTAAAAACTATATAAGAAAAAAATCACATATATATGACTATTTTTCACAATAGCCAAAGGTCCCCACATGTGTTGGCCCATGTTACCCTAAGACATAGATTAGGCAGTTTCTTTGTGTTGCAGTTGTTCACCGTTGTAGCTGTTTCACTTGGCTCTTTAAGATATCTCTGCGTCTTCCATGACTTCAGGGGTGTTTGTTGGGAAGGAACTTTCCGATGACAATGATGCTATTTCCGGATCAATTTCTCCATTGCAGATATTGCCAGGGTTACCTTTATCTTCCTGTTGTTCATTTATCTGAGGCAGTAGTTGGTTCTAATGCCAGAAAATATAGGGTTACATATATTTCATGTCTGTGGACAGATGTATGTAAAAAAATGTTTTTTTTCAAAATACATCAGTTAATAGTGCTGCTCCAGAAGAATTCTGCACTGAAATCCACTTTTCAAAAAAGCAAACTGATTATATTTAATTTTGATATCTGACATATGGGCTAGACGTACTGTCTGTTTCCCATGTGCCCCCAATCATGTGACTTGTGCTTTGATAAATTTCAGTCGCTTTTTACTGCTGCGCTGCAAGTTGGAGTGATATCACTTCCCTTCTCCCCCTCAGCAAACCAATGGGAAGGTAACCAGATAACAGCTCCCTGGTAGATATAAGAACAGCACTCTAGTAAAAATTCATGTCCCAATGTAACTCCTTCAGTTACATTGAGCAGGAGAAACAACAGCCTGCCTGAAAGCAGTTCCATCTTAAAGTGCTGGCTCTTTCTGAAAGCACATGACCAGGCAAAATGACCTGAGATGCACCTACACACCAATATTACAACTAAAAAAATACGCTTGTTGGTTAGGAAAGAAATTTACATGGTAGAGTGGATTATTTACAGTACAAAGCGTGTAATTTAGAATTTAAAATTAAAGGGATTCCGATATTTTCACGGTATAATCAAACAAATTGTCTCTGAGCATACAGTATATTGGCATGTGCCTAGGCCGTTCATTTTCCATGGATCACCAAAAGGTGGATGGAGTGATTTAAGTGTCACTCCTTTTGGCCTCATTACAGCGTTGATCAGATATATCCTGTGTCCCATTGGTCTTAATAAACATAAAGTAATTATTCCACCTTCATCTCCTGCCAAAAGGTAATTCATAATATAGCTCCAGCTGAACTGCAATGTTCCCTGGATTTCTGCATCCTGAAGGCCCCAGTTTTATGATGAAGCTTTACCTCTTTGGAAAATTAATAATAAAATATTCTTTAAAAGAAAAGATTAAGCTTTACCTCATTGTCTTCTGCTGGAATCTCTGCCACTGGATTTTCCTCGGGTAGTTTCTTCTCTTCTAATGCCTCAATCCTAGGACAGAGAAAGCAGTCTGTCTTTAGTTAGAGAGGACCGGCATGTCACCCTCAGAATAACTTCAGATTGGTGCGTGTGGTCATATAAAGGTGTCATATTATGTATATATGTATAATGGAATATTTACTGGTGTACTGGCCAACTTCAGATTGGTTTTTATGTGTTATTAACCCAAAAACCTTTGCATCTATTTTTCAGCCCAATGGTATCAGTCATGCAGTGGTAACACACACGGAAGATAGGTGGTCACCAGTGATGGGAGATCAATAATTTTGCTAATTTTAGCAATGAGCAAGTGCTGCAAAGGTAAAATTAGCACCCCAGTATCTGTAGAGCCATGGTTTATTATTATTATTATTATTATTATTAACATGTATTTCTATAGCGCCAACTTGTTGCGTTAGCATAGCAAACCCCAAATGTTTTTCCCCTTGAGTCATATTCAAATGTAAAAAAAAAAAGGTGGAGAACAATACAACATACAAAAAGTCCCTGGGGTTGCCAATTATGGGCTCTGGGTGGATATTTGGTAGCAACTATGAAGGCTGGCAACCTACAAGAGGGTCTGTTTGGCAATACATCTGGTTTTTATGCAACCGAAACTTGATTCCAAAAATAAGCACCAGCATTAGGACCACTCGGAGCAACATCCAAGGGGTTGGTGAGCATGTTGCTCACATGCCACTGGTTAGGGACCACTGGCTTAGTATATGCTTAGCTTTAGCTTGAGGATGCATCAGGGTCCCTTACTCCAAGTCTCAAGGGCAATGCCTAATTTCTACTATAGCTACGTTTCACAAGCTCTGGCTCGGGCATGGGCCCTCAGTTCTGCTCTGGCTCCACTATGCCAGCCCCTTATATGTGCCATCTTGTGGCGACATACACACTAAACAGTCATACTGTGCTTATCTTATTTATTTTCTAGTCACAGAATGTGACTTGTAGAAAAGATGCCTATTCTCTGGAAAACTGAAATCTCGTGTCCTAGTCTGTGGCTAAATATTAAATGTGTGTATGAATATCCTCATAACGTACCTGTTTATAATTAGGGAAAACTGTCCAACCATCTCCTCTTGAAAAGTCATTTGGGTCTCCTCAACCTTGGCCAGCTGCCCCAATATCTCCTGTATCTGGCCCGTAAGCATGCCTATTTGCCCTTCCAGGTCCTTCTGCTTCTCCTGGTTCTCTGATATTTGCACCCTCATTTCTTGCAGGTGCTTTTCCTGTGGAGGGTACAGATGACCATTACAACCCATTGTAATACAGTTAATACAGGTACCTTGCATTTTGCTTATGGTGACGGTCTCGAATGTCATGCCTTCATAACCACACCAATCTTAGTGGAACCCAGTGTCGGACTAGGATGCCAGGAGTCCACCAGAAAAGCTTAGATTGTGGGCCCACTTTCCAAACTATTATTCCTTCTCTCCTCACTCAACCACTTTATTCTTGTAGTCTTTTATGTCTAATTACTATACTCTATTCTTTCATTATTTCATATTTTTTGCCCATAAAGAAATAGGGAATGACCATGAAATAAGCCAAATGTTTAGAAGCAAGAGGCCATTGACACTTGGGCCACACTGGGAGTTTTCCAGGTATCCCGGTTGGCCACTTCAACACTATTGGAACCTAAATTTAAATGCCATGTATCATGTGCTGTATATCAGTACCAATTAGCTCCGTATTTCACTCTCTGCATCATACTAAAAGTTCATTTAAAGGCAAACAGCCCCTTTAAAGGAGAATTCAACCCTGTGATAAAAAACACATACCCCCACCCCAAGTAGACCCCCCTCCATCCTCCCCCCAGCCTAACTGCCCCCCCCAGGGGAAATGCCCCATACTTGATACTTACCCCTTGGCGCAGATTCAGGCAGCACCGTTGCATGCAGCCATCTTGCGAGTTTGGGAGAGCGATAATTTCTGTCCATTTCTCTGCATGTTCAGATGTCGCAAACTGTCAAATTGCTCCAACTGTGCATGCGCTGCCATGACGATCTCCCAGTCAGCTTACTGAAGACCCACAAGAATATGAATCTGCTCCGAGGGCAGGGTAAGTATAAATTATGGGTCATGTCTGCAGGGAGCAGTTAGGGTGCGGGAGCGGGGTCTAAGTGGGGTGGGGGTACCTTTTTTTTTTATTACAGGGTTGATTTCTCCTTTAAGGTGAACGTTTCTTGAAATGTGCTAATAACACTAATTGGTTGCTAGGTTCTCTTGCTCTAGCAGCTAGGCATGTGTCAAAGTGGCAGCATAAACAATGAAGAGCAGTGGCCGAATATTAATATAAGCAATACAAATATTAAAAGAATGCAGAAGAGCAGTGGCTGAATATTAATAAAAGCAATAAAAATATTGAATGCAAAGCTATCCTCTCATTCAGTCTGTTTGTAGTATTGATATTGTTTTATAAATGGAGTTCCATTGACTTTTGATGTTGGATTTATGAGACTTACTTTAGTTATTAATGGCAGTGCCCGCTAGGCAGGCTACATACACAGCTTTTAGTGTGCTGGCATAAGCCCTGCCTCTTTTACCTGGTTCATGACTTCTTCTGCCCCATGGCCAAGGTGAGGGATATCGTTGTTCCTGCACCACGGCACGGTCGACTTTTGTCGTGGAAGTGTGGATGGTGGTCTTATCCGGGGTGGCCTCTAAATTCAAGAAAAGTTAGTCTCAGTTACAACCTTGCCCTATTTAGAGGAAGAAATAACAAATCCATAGACATCTGCTAATTAAAAAAAAAAAAAAAACTGCACTTCTAGTATAGGTAATTCTACAACAACTGGACTTGCTGAGTGATCATTTAAGACGTTTCACTACTCGTCCGAGGAGCTTCTTCAGTTCAACTGAGTGGTGTGGGAAGTCCTCGGCATGTAAACTGCCAACAATCCAATCACAATGGCACATTGTAACTCTTCAGAGAGGTGACATCTGAAACTCACAGAGATTACCAAAGTGTCATGCAACTCCTAGAAACAGGTGTTACTTGTGTGAGTTGCACGAATGGATGTGTGTAATGTTCTGAAACTGCCGGGGTACAGATGTCAGAACATTGTACAGTATGTAGCAGACAGCACAAGCCCTATTGCCAGTGCTTGGGGTATACTGTCTAGTTCATTTCCAAATTTAAATTGCCCCATTTAAATCTAGATGAAATCAGTTAAATTTAGTTTAAAAAAACAAGGTTTAACACCATAGATTGGACCTTTTTCTGCATTATTATTATTACAGGTGTGGGATCCGCTATCCATAAAGCACTGAATTACGGAAAGGCAGTCTCCCACAGACTCCATTTTATGCAAGTAATCAGAATTTTTTAAAAAGGATTTCCTTTTTCTCTGTAATAAAAAAAAAAAACAGAACCTTGTATTCTTTTATGTAAGATGTGGGTGATTGGAATCTAAGTTACAAAATCTTTGCAGAACTGATGGGGCCGAAATCCTCAGGGAGGTGATAGGGCAGTTGAGGTTAAAGAAAAATAAAGACAAACTTGTTAAAGTTTAACACCATAGATTGGATTTTTTTTCTGCAATATTATTATCACTACTATTGACATTATTATAGGTGTAGGATCCGTTATCCAGAAAGCACCGAATTACGGAAAGGCATAGGCTCCATTTTATCCAAGTAATCATAATTTTTAAAAAGGATTTCCTTTTTCTCTGTGATAAAAAAAAAAGAACCTTGTACTTGATCCAAACTAAAATAATTAATCTTTATGGGAAGCAAAACCAGCCTTTTGGGTTTAGTTCATGTTTACATGATTTTCTAGTAGACATAAGGTATAGCAATCCAAATTACAGAAAGATCCATTATCCGGAAACTCACAGGTCCTGAGCATTCTGGATAATGGACTCTATACCTCTATGTTGAAAGCATTTAAGTTATGCAATAGATGCAAAGATCCGCTCGTTTGGTGACATCGCAAAACGAGCGGATCTTTCCCCGATATGCCAGGGTTATATCGGGGTAATCCGAATGTTCGGCCCGATGGGCGAACCTTTGGATTACGATGATCACAATGGACTTCCGATGGGTCGGAAGAAAATCCGACCTTCCCGATCGATATTGTGTCCAGATATCGGTTGCGAAGACCCATCTTCACAAAAATGAAAATTTTGGGCAAATAAGCAGCAACCCAGCCATCCTACTCTGCTATCCCTACTTCTCTTTGTAACTTTAACAAGTTTGTCTTTATTTTTCTTTAACCTCAACTGCCCTATCACCTCCCTGAGGATTTCGGCCCCATCAGTTCTGCAAAGATTTTGTAACTTAGATTCCAATCACCCACATCTTACATAAAAGAATACTCCCTGGAATGACTGTTCTAAGATCTATTCCTTATCACCTCAACCATTACCTCTTTGCATTTACATGTTCTTCTTTTGAATTCCCTCTCCGTCTTCCATCAGACTATCTCCCAATCTCTTGGAATACGCTGGTACTTTATAAATACATATTAAAAATAATCATATATGTGTAACAAGCAGTGTTGGACTGGGGGGCCCTTGCAACCTCAGGGGCCCCAACACCATCCCCCAGCTGTAAACTGCTCTGTGCAGCCGATTCCTCCTCCTCCCTGCAAATGTTTTTACAGTGCTCCAGTGCGAAAGAAAGAGGTGCAGGTCTGGGAGCGGTGGGACCCAAAAGAGCCGGGGGCCCACAGTGTTTTTTCCCGGTTTCCCGCTGGCCCAGTACAACCCTGGTAACAAGATATTTATTCAGAAGCACCAACAACTAATTCTCACACCTGCTCACAAATTGTTCATTTCCTACCTGATGTAATTGTTTTTTTTTCTCATCCTTCTCACCTTTAAAGAGTTTGTATTATCTTCTGTCCCTATGTCTTCCCCAGTTGTGGACACCGCTGCTCCTCTGCGCTCTCGACCAGCTCTACCCTGAGCTGGGACACTTTGTGTGCGGGTCACATGACGCCTGCTCTTCTTTTCTATTACTTCGCTCCTCGTGGGTGGAGGCAGGCGCTCTCGCAGAAGGCTACTCATTGACTGGCTCCTATTTACCAATGGACGTAGCTTAGATAGATCTCTTGGGGTCACAAACACAGGATCATCATTTTCATCCAGCCTGTTAAGTAAACAAATTGCACTTCTAATAATGAAAAAAAAAACAGCTTCATGCAATTTTGCAACAGTGTCAAAAATATATGATAATTTCCTGGGTAAGCAATGTTCCCAGCTTGACTGCTTAAATATATAGTAACACATCAATACATTTGCAAACAGCGGTTTCTAAGCTGTACCTACCAGGCCAAAGTAAGAATTTTTTTTTATATATATGTGTATATTCATATCTTATTCCTAAAGGAAAAGGAAAGGCAAAAAAATAATCCCATTTTTCTTTCTTTAATGATAAAGAATTCTATATCTTCAATATACTTTAATTGAAAAATGTGTACCGTTTTTTTTATAAGAAACCTGACTGTATGCGGTGCAATTCTCGGTTCATTTACTGCTGTGGATAGGAATTATCAGACGGTCCCTAACTGCTCGGCAGTGGAACAATCATACTAATATAAAATCCACATTAGAACACAGGACCCAGTGCAATCTGTATATTCTGATTATTAATCAGTCTTGCTGTATCGGCTTCTGGCAGATATTATTTGACTTGTGCTGTTTTGATAATTTATGACGATCCCTAAGAAGCCAAGATCACACTGAGCATGTGCCCAGTCTTGGTCTTGCAAAGATGTATAACAAAGTTACAAGATGACAGCCCCCTGTGGCCAACTTTGAAAGCATAAATCATTTGTTTGATTAGGCTTGTGGTGCAGTAAGTTCATGTTTATGTTTAGTATACAAAATACACCATTTCTAGCCTTATTCTATTTTAGACTTTTCTTTAAACCCAAGTTTTATAGTGGTGCAAAGTATTAATTCAAAGTGTAAGTATAATTAGAGGCAGCAGGGTAGCAACATACCTCCCAACATTTCAAAAATGCTAAATAGTTGGTTATAGTTTTGACCACTTTTTGACCAGTTTTGAAGGCTTCGGTCGTACGAATGGTATTCGAGCAGGACTTAGGGGCAAATTTACTATTATTCCCCATAATTAGCTCGACCAAATTCGATATTCCATTAGCATTCGATCGTTGAATGCTAATCGAATAGTTTTAGGCTACCTTTTATTCGATATTCGGACGGTTCCCATAGGCCTCTATTGCAATTCGGTAGGTCCAATCTTGCGGAAGAAGGATGTAGTCGAATATTTAAAATGTTTTATTTTATTCGCTGAGCGAACGATCGAATATTCGATCATTCGAATCTATTCGATCATTCACTATTCGAAGATCGAATATGCCTAATTTGCATATTCGACCAAGCGAATAGATCCTACGATCAAATATTCCATCGAATTCGATCGAATTTGATTTTATGCACATGAATACATGTGAATTTTGTAAATCGGCCCCTTAGTCTCAGAAGCCTATGGGGTGGTTTCCCGTAGGCTTCTATTACAATTCGGTAGGTTCAATCTGGCGAAGTAGGCAGCCGAACAATTTAAAAATTTTGATTCCTTCGATCATCTAATATCCGATCATTCGATCTATTCGATAATTCGGTATTCGATCATCGAAGACGCCAAATCAGAAAATACGGAAAATTCGTACGATAGTTATTCGATCGAACTTCGATCATTTCATGTGAATTTTGTAAATTTGCACCTAAGAGCCAAGTTTCTGGTTTTCAGTTAAGAGACAAATTTAAAGCACAGTTGTGCTTTTCTGTGCTAGAACCATGGACCCCCCCATGGGGATGTTTGTAGCAGCAAGCCTCCTCAGGGGGCAAAGGAGCTATAAAAAACTTTTTAAACTCATAAAGGCTAATATCAAAGTTACTAGGAATAGGACTTTGAACATATAGAACATATTATATGATTACTTAAAACTGAAGTACCTCTTTAAAATAGGTATATGTACAAAATACTGATAGCTAATGTAGATGTTCCCATATCTAGCATATATTATATACAGTATGTCTAGTATACTGTATGTTCCTTCCATCAAATTGTGGGCATTTCAGATAACATTGATGCCAAAGCAGTGCAATAATTCTGCTACCTGTTATAATCAGAATTCTCAGTGATGCTTGCTGGAACAGGCTGGCCTTCAGTGAGGGCCTTGAGGATTGTGGGTAGTGGTTCCAGTTGGTCTTTGGTTTGCTGGGAGAGAGATAAAATACAGTTAACTGGATGCAGCAGCACAGAGGATTTATTTACACAAGATTCAAACAATTATTAAATTAATTTTAGTTGACTTTAAAGGAGAACTAAAGCCTAACTAAAGAAGTGTGTATAAATGTTGTACAATATGTTCTGTGCTTGTGTACCAGCCCAAGGCAACCACAGCCCTTTAGCAGTAAAGATCTGTGTCTCCCCAGTAGATGCCCCAGTAGCTCCCCATCTTCTTTTCTGCTGATTCACTGATTCACATGCTCTGTGCTGCTGTCACTTACTGAGCTTAGGGACCCACTCACAATATACACCTGATAGTGTCATAGAAATATAGTCACAATATAAGGCTGATTAGTCATTAATACACATAATTAGAAACCAGTGCAACTAGCATCAGAATTTAATAACCAGCCCTGTAGCATCAGCTTATATTACAGACCAACCTCATTTTCTGCTGGATAATTAGTGACGACCCCTAAGCTTAACTTCTCAACAGCTGCTCAGAGCCCACTGAACATGTGAGTGTCACAGACACTTTCCAAGATGGTGACCCCTGTGACAAGTTTGAAGTCCTGGATCATTGCTGCTATTGACAAGCTGAAACTTTAGCCTCATGCAATAAGTTCAGTATGTTAAATATGGTATTTCTAATCATATACATTTTTAGGGTTTAGTTCTCTTTTAATAGCAGCACAGCAGGCTAAAATATATGGGCAAACTGTCAGTGAAGATGGAAATGCCATCATTATCTAGTACAATTAAGTAAAAGGCAACTGGACATTAAAGTTTAGAGAATTCAACCTGTAAGTGAAAAAAACCCTCCCCTGTGTTGGCCCCCTCCCTCCTCCCCCCAGGCAAATGCGCCTAACTTGTTACTTACCCCTCCTTCCAGATCCTGTCCAGCAGAGTTCACAGGCGCCATCTTGTCGCAATCGATCTTCATCCTGTACTGACCAGCATTTTTTGGCGCATGCGCAGTACATTGGCGTGGAGTTACTGTGCGTGCGCTCAAAGTCACAAACTTTCCTATCATTTTTTTCAGGAAAATGTGTGACTTACTGAAAAAAAAAATATTGGAAATGATTTCCAAAACGATTGGAAAGTTCGTGGCTTTAAGCACATGCACAGAAGCTCTGCACTGGCAGATTCCTCATACTGCACATGCGCCTGAAAACGCCAGTCAATACAGGATGAAGAGCGATCGATCCAAGATGGCGCTTGTGAACTCCGCTGGACAGGACCCGGAAGGAGGGGTAAGTAACAAGTTAGAGGTATTTTGACCAGTGGGGAGGGGACTTACACAGGGAGGGTTTCTTCCACTTACAGGTTGAATTTTTAAGGGGATTATTTAGTCTGTATGCCAAAAACTTGAAAAATGCAAGCGTTTTTCACCATAAAATCCAAACTTTTTAGTGGAATTTTTTTTTACATTTATTATACTCAAGGCTGCAAAAAGTCCAAACCTGAAAATCCTCCATCTCAGACCTGCCGAGGTTGTATATAAGTCAGTGGGAGAGGTTCCTATCCTGTTTGGAAGTTCCTGGAGTCTGTACTTTAATTAGCCTGAAAATCCAACATTTTCAGGCAAAATTCCGAAAATTGTGGACATTTCATAGCCCACTAAATTGTCTCAACTGCAACTTGCTTGTGATTTGTTTTGGAATGGTGCTGATAACGTCATGAGGGTCTGGTTCAGTTGGACCAGGCCCGGACTGGCAATCTGTAGGTTAGGGCAAATGCCAGATGGGCTGCCATAAGGTGACATAGAAAGTCAGTATTTAGTGGGCTGGTGGGGACTGTTTGGGCCTCTATGTGGGCTGATTGGGCCTCTGTGTACCTGAAATGCCAGGGCCTATTTTGATTCTCAGTCCAGTCCTGAGTTGGACCAAGTATTGACGCAATCCAGCAAAGGAACCCTGGGATTACTGCTATGTTCAGGCTGATGGTAATTCCAGTCGTGCTTGTACCTTTCTGAAAAGTGTCCATTTTACATAATTTTTATCAGTTTGCACTTGACTCCTAATTTTAATTGCATTGAGCCAGCATCTCAAGAGATTTTTTACTTTAGCTGATGGTTACATTAGAAACAACAAAGCTTCTCAAGCACCTGATGGACACCAGTGAAGATCCCGCTCAGCATGGAGTGAAGCACAGCAAGTTCGTAAGCCAAGTCAGCGCTGCTCTCGTACCGTGTTGGGGAAACCTCACTTTCTGGATCAGCCACAGCTTGCAGGAACTCTGACATGACATCCCCATACTGTTCTAGGAATCCATTCATAAATCCCATGTATTCTTCCTTTTCTCCGAACCTGCATTTTCCATAAAAGAAATAACCGTACTTAAAGGGATCCTGTCATGGGAAAATTTTTTTTTTCAAAATGTATCAGTTAATAGTGCTGTTCCAGAAGAATTCTGCATTGAAATCCATTTCTCAAAAGAGCAAACAGATTATTTTATATTTCATTTTGAAATCGACATGGGGCTAGACATATTGTCAATTTCCCAGCTGCCCCAAGTCATGTGACTTGTGCTCTGATAAACTTCAATCAGTCTTTACTGCTGTACTGCAAGTTGGAGTGAAATCACCCCCCTCCCTTTCCCCCACCCAGCAGCCTAACAACAGAACAATAGGAAGGTAAACAGATAACAGCTCCCTAACACAAGATAACAGCTGCCTGGTACATCTAAGAACAGCACTCAATAGTAAAACCCATGTCCCACTGCGTACTATTCAGTTACATTGAGAAGGAAAAACAGCCTGCCAGAAAGCAGTTCCCTCCTGAAGTGCTGGCACAAGTCACATGACCAGGGGCAGCTGGGAAATTGACAAAATGTCTAGCCCCATGTCAGATTTCAAAATGAAATATAAAATAATCTGTTTGCTCTTTTGAGAAATGGATTTCAGTGCAGAAGTCTACTGGAGCAGCACTATTAACTGATGCATTTAAAAAAAAACATGTTTTCCCATGACAGTTTCCCTTTAAAGAAGCAAGTAAACATACTCAAATAAAACAGATCCGTCTCTTGTAGTAAAAAATTAAAAATGAAATGTATAATATTTCCTGTACAAGGTTAACATAAGTTAATTGTAAAGGGTATAACCTGGTAAAGTTGGCGAGGTTCTGTAAAACCTTGGCAACCAGAGTCAAGGCACGGGCCGCGAGTGGATGTGGGTGCTCGGCTGAAAGATTAAATAATCCTGGAGAGAGAATGGCTGGGCATAGAAAGCGAAGGAATAAGGATGCACTGACAAGTCTGGAACCTAGAGCTGGTCTACCCCTCAGGGCCACTTCCACCTGCCAGCTTGAGAAGATTTCTAAAAGCTCAGGAGGGAAGGATCTGGAAAGAGAGAAATAACAATGGTTGAAATGGTCTTTCTGTTCATGGGTCTCAATTCACAGCAGCATTAGCATGTGATGGCTCACTCTTGTGACTGCAGTATACTCTGTACAGCCTCTTCGCAGCTTCTCCACAACTGCCCTCTGTTCTCACTGAGGTCTTCTGCGGAGCAGCGCAAGGGGTCAACTTCATGACTGTCCTCGGAGGCATAGATACGAGTGACAAAGGGGCCTGCAGAAACAGATAATTGGTCATTTTTTTATTTATGCTTGCTTAGATTGATTAGCTGATGACTGTCACATTATGAGTTTGCTTTTAAAATAGACATTAAATATCCTTCAGGAAACAGTATGATGACCATGAATATATTGACAGTGATGTCATGAAGTAGAAACTGGTTTTAGGGAAACTGGGATGTTTTTAGCTTATTTATGTTTTCCAAATTGTGGACAACGGTATATACTCCAAAAAAAAAAGTTTAAAGTAATAGACTTTATTGGCTTCTTTTTAAAAAGGGCAGAGAATAAAAAACGCATTTTGCTCTTTCAAGCCCGGAATCATGTTTTGGCTTATTTATACATGTAGGAAAATATAGTAAATTCAAGGAGAACTTGTTCTTGCTTACTCCCCTTGAGTTAAAGGCTATCATGCTTTTGAGGTATAAGTAAGCCTCAGTTAGTGTCATTTTAGGGGTTTCTCTCACTCCTCACCAAGTGTTTCCTGAAGATATGTCTGCCCCACCATCTTCATATACTCCTCAATGGCCTTAGTGACAATAGTGTTCTCTCGAAATAGTAATGAATCCTGTCCATCATGCCGAGATATCTCTGCTATTCCGAGGTCCACCAGGAACTCCTACAGATGTAGTCGTAAAATTGCATTAAATTTTTTTTTTTTGAAGAGCATTGTACTCTATTTTTAGGTCCATAACCTCTGGAAGCCTCTCTCTGTAGGCTGTCGTGGCAGTAATCTAGTCCGGTGCACTTCCCAACCTTTGAAATTAGGTGGTCTAACAACATATAAAGTCAAAGTGCCTGCTAAAGAACCTGGCAGCTAGTTTGACAGGGCAGTCTAGTCCCAATGTTGGCAATGTGTTCAGACATAGGGGCAGATTTATCAAAGCTTGGATTTTAGTGGTTTTAGAGGTTTTTGAAACCACGACCACTTACAAACTAAAACTATGTCGTGAGATTTATTAGTGTTTCAGCGACAAAAAAAAATTTGAGAATTTCTAAAAGTTCAAATTGATTTAGAGCAGTCAAATAGGACCAGCACAGCTCCCATTGACTTCTGCAGGACATCGACAACTTTTACCTGGAAAAGTTTTACATATGAGGTTTTCGTAGTTTTTTTAAACTGAGAAAACCACACATTTTTAGAAATTTGTGGGAAAACTAGAAATTCAGTTGTTAGTAAATGGGCCCCATATTGTCCTTTAGTTTACTTGGATTTTCCTCATCAGAGCAGTCAATAAGGTAGGACATGTTCAAAAATATAAACACAAATATTCAGGAGACAATGCTTCCTGTGTAGAGGAAACTATGTCAGTGTATTTCAACAAATATATGCAGAGCATAAACATATAAACAGAATATATTTTCTGTAACGCTTTATGGGCATCTAATAGTTTCACCAAGAATTACACTAGACCAGTGATCCCCAAACAGTGGCTAATGATCAACATATTACTCAACACCTCTTGGGTGTTGCTCCCAGTGGCCTCAAAGCAGGTGCTTATTATTGCATTCCTGGCTTAGAAACATGTTTTACAAGTACAATGCATGTGTACTGCTTAAAGGACCAGTAACATCAAAAAATGAAATTATTTTAAAGTAATAAAAATATAATGCAGTGTTGCCCTGCACTGGTAAAACTGCAGTGTTTGCTTCAGAAACACTACTATAGTTCATATAAACAAGCTGCTAAGTAGGAATGGAGGAAATTGAAAAATGGCTATATGGCACAGGATAAGTAATGGATAACAGATAACATTATGTTCTACAGAGCTTATCTGCTATCTGCTGTGTAACTTGAGCCTTTTCACCTTTGAATGGCTGCCCCCATGGCTACACAACAGCTGATTTATAAACAGACATTGCACATTGAGTTCTTAACTACATGGTATCATACTTTCAACTGGCCAATCACAGTACTTTTTTTGCACCAGAACATTTTTCATGCTCACAATATTGTCCAACGATTTGTTTGTTTTTTTTTTAAATCGAAATATTGCTCATGGTTAAAAAGTTTGGGTACGAGGGCTATGGCATTTGGACTTAACAGTATAACTATGGTATCATACGAAATTAGGCAGACATGTTGAATGTATACCCTGCCCATCCTTTTTATTCTGTCTTTCTTTTAATATTGGACTGTATGTTGATTGTATTGCCTTTTCCTTGTTTATGCAATATAAAAAAATTTCAATAAACTTAAATTAAAAATAAAAAAAATGGGGGGAACCCTGCACTAGACAGGCCTTATCAAGGCTTATAGTAGTCTACTAGTGGTTCAGGTAACCTTGGTCAGAGAAGATCAATACCTTCAACGTTATCCCTCAAACTCTATACCCATGAAGTTTTCTTCCATGTAGTTAAGAACTCAATGTGCAATGTCCGTGTTATCAGGGAAAGGGTCCATTCTCCCATTGGGCATTTTTTAAAATATAAAAACGCTATATCTCAGTGATGCTGCAGGGAGACTTATACATAAAGTACATCTTGTATATTCCTAAGCATGTCAGTTCTACTTTCATTATCAGTTCTAAAGTAACATAAAAACCATGGTCACTAATACACTCCTCATAGAATAAAATAACCCTTGTAAAGGTGTAATTATCCAATTAAAAAACATTTTTTTTTAGCTGTTGTCAAAGCTCACCTTGGCCTTTCCAGTGCTCTGTAGGACATAAACCAGTGACCTTCCCAGTTCCTCTTTTTCTCGGGCACTCAGAATTGGTTCCATTGCCCTGCTCAGTTCCATGTATCTCCAAGTGAGGTACTCTGCAAATTCTTTGTACTGCACCACTGGAAGCACTGAAAGTTTTCTGTATCGGCCCCGTACTCTTAATGCCATCTCTCCACCAAGAGGCACCCACTTCTCTACTCCATCTTTCATCCCTTCCAAAGCTAAAGTAACTGTCCCAACACCCGTGGGATCTTTCCCCTCCTGAAGCAAATGTAGAGCCACATGTCCTTGGTAAGAAGATAGGTCTTGCAGGTTAAAACTTTCTCCCCAGAAGACCACTCCATCCTCTGGGGCTTTGCTTGAAGTCCGCCCATACAAGGCACTATCCAACTGGACCTCGCAAAAATAGCAAGAACGTGATCCAGGTCCTGAAATTGGGAGTCCCTTGGCTTCATGAATCCACAAGTTGAGGGAAGACTCCTCACGCTCATAATTATCCTAACATGTAAACAATTAGAATTAAACAATATTATCCACTCCTCCGTTTTTTTATGTGCATTTAATTTGTTCTGGCATAGGCTGCATTTTAATTAATTTTCACCTCTTTTTTTTCAGCCTGGCAGGAACTTGTTTACTCTTCTGCTAGTTTAGGGAACTCAAAATGGATTTTATATTTATTTTATAGTTTTTTTTTAAAGTCCTGACCGGTGTAGCTAAAGGGGAATTGCACTGAGAATTAAAAAAATGAAGTCAGGGCCCATAAGGATTAATTAATAACACATCACTTCACCATGGAGGGAAGGTTGCATTATACTTTGAGCCTAAGGAGGGTGGGGAAGTCCCAAAGAGCACAGAGACCAACTATTATGGTATTCTTTCAGTGAGGTATGTCTGTAAAATGTATTATATGTAAAATTTAATTATATGAATTATAAGAAGCTCAGGTGATGTTTTTGTGCTTCTTCTACATAAGTCCAAATGATCTCATGAGGGGGTTATCTTTAATTCTATTCATACCTTTCAGCACATTTTATTTTGAAGGAATATAGAATATTATAGGCAGAATTTGCATTCCTGTTGCAGACAGATACTTTTGTTCACCCAATACGTGGCAATATGACATAATACATTATCTATTGGAATTCTACCAAAAGTAAGATCCCCATAAGAAATGCCTTGGCAAGTTGTATAAGATCCACTAGTAGACATGTTTGGGCACAAACATTTAGGGGCAAATTTACTAAATTCACGTGAAGAGATCGAAGTTCGATCAAATATGATCGAATTCCGATCGTACGATTTTTTTCGGATATTCGAATATGCAAAATTTGCCCTCTTTGATCATCGAATACCGAATTATTGAATGATCGGATATTCGATAATTCGATCATTCATTTAAAATTTTAAAATCCTTCAAATGCTCACTTCACCAGATTGAACCTACCGAATACCAAAAGAAGCCTATGGGAACCGCCCCATAGGCTTCTTTGACTAAGTCCTCCTCAAATACCATTTGTACGATCGATCTTTCGAATTGTTCTAATTTTTCAGAGGCTCAAAGGAAAAAGTTCGATTTTTTCGTGAAATCGAACGATCGGTATCTGATCGTACAATTTCATGGAGAAATCAAATATCGAGCAAAATGATAGCTAAAACAATTCAATAAGCATTCGAATCGAATTATCGAATATCGAGAGAATTCTAGGGATTTTTGGGGAATTTTAGTAAATTTTTCCCTTAATCCACCCTAGGCACATCCTTTTGGTAGTTTGGTATTTGTAAGTTTTTAACAGTGAAAGCAACATACACTGTGGGATACAGAAGAAATAATACTGCAGACTTTTTTCATTATGGGGCCGATTTACTAAATTCAAGTGAATAGATCAAAGTTCGATCGAATTCCGATCGTAGGATTAATTCGATTGGTCGAATATGCAAATTAGGCTTATTCGATCATCGAATAGAGAATGATCGAATAGATTCGAAAGATCGAATATTCACAGCTAAGGATTTAAAATTTTAAATTTATTCGACTGCCTACTTCGCCAGATTGGACCTACTGAATTGTAATAGAAGCCTATGGGAGCCCTCCCATAGGCTTCTGAGGCTAAGTCCTGATCGAATAGGATTCTTACGATCGAAGTCTTCAATCGTTCGAATCATACGAATTATTCAAATGATCGAATAATTAATTTGAATGATCGTTATTCGATCATTGAATGATCGAAGATCGAATAACAGGGTAGCCTGAAAATTGAAAATTGAATGCTAATCGAATATCGAGCAAAATCGAATTTTTTTTTGTGGAATAGTAGTAAATCTGCCCCTATGTGTTTGTATTATGAAGTAACAAAGATATAGGCATAGGGATGCTCTTAAGTGGAAACAATCACTTTAATTTTTTTATTTCTTATTATTATTTTCATTACTTCTAAGTGACTTTTACACCAATCCATAAACTATAAATAGGAATATCAGTGAACAGTATATTGTGTTACTGAAGGAGCATAAATGGAAAAATGATATACAAATGGAACACAGCTCCATGCAGAGTATGCTTTCTGTTCTGTATTGAAGGGGTGATAGGAGGAGGCACCTGTAGATGTCCCTCCCTCCAGAAATACTACACAGCAGCAGCAGTGGTGAAATAAAGGGGCCCCCCAGGATGACTCACAATGTGTAAAAAATATGAGTCATCCATGATGATAAAAACAAACAAGTGACTCCAATTTCACGATTCATGGGTTACCCAAGGGCCCCCTAGAGAGGAAGCAGACTCCTCCAGGACCCCATGGCTGCAGGGTCTGCTTCCGCTTTAGTTATGTAGCACAGCAGAAATTTTATGTCATGATTAGTTTAGTCCAGTATCAGTTTAACTACTCTTGTCCTTGATCGCTTAGACCAGGGGTGTCCAAACTTTTGGCTTCGAGGGCCACATTGGAAGATGAAAAATTGTCTGAGGGCCACACATGAAATACATAAACACTTCTGATTTGGAAAAGAAAAGAAAATACACAAAAAAAAAAACTACAATACCAGTTGGATAACTAGATGGAGATATACACTGGAATAAGGGACACCTTATATTATTATATTATTACTAACTGGGCAATGGGCAGAGTCCCCCTCATCCTCCTATATCTTTTGTGACATGACGTTTTCTCGGGAACGGAGCGTTTCAAGCTGAGCCGCATTCATATCCATCCTTGGCCACATTTGGCCCTCGGGCCGCAGTTTGGACACCCCTGGCTTAGACAATTTCTGCCTTCCCATGTATGTTAAGAGGGGAATTTGGGGTAATATGTCTCAATGGGAAAGAGATTAAAACAACTAGTAATGGAACTGGAGGGGGGCGGGCCTTGGTGCGGGACATGCGGGGGGGCGGGCCCTGGCGCGTGACGTGAAGCCAGGCCTCGCTCCGTACCAATCGGCTGCTGTGGCCGGAAATCGACATTGCTCCCCCGGGAGCCACTAAAAACAACCGGTTTTAGGCTGAATCTAGCTTCATGTCTAGCTGAATCACATTTCCATTTTTAGAAGGCTAGGTTACACTCAAAACAGAAAGGGTATTTCTAAGCTACACCTTTGGGTGGCAGACACACCTTGTTCGGCTGAACAATCCTGCGTAGATTTTCAATCCATCGATCTCGTTCCTGAAGAGAGGAGCACCCAAAGCAGCGGCTGCTATCTGCAGTGATTATCTAGGGGACAATACAGAAGGTTGGAAACATGCAGGGAGCACTGGGGGTGCTATTTTATTTCTGTTCAACTTAGCTGTCTATTCAGCTTTTACAACAACAATTTCCTATATTTCCTTACAGGAACAGTAGCACCAAAAAATTTAAGTGTTTTAATGGTATGACAGCATAATGGAGAACTGGTAAAACTGGTGTGTTTGCTTCAGAAAGACTACTATAGTTGATATAAACAAGCTGCTGTGTTGCCATGGGGGCAGCCATTCAAGCTCAGGATACACAGTAGATAACAGATAAGTACTACTATAGTTTATATAAACAAGCTGCTGTGTTGCCATGGGGGCAGCCATTCAAGCACAGGATACACAGTAGATAGATAAATACTACTATAGTTTATATAAATAAGCTGCTGTGCAGCCATTTAAGCACAGGATTTACAGTAAATAACAGATAAGTTCTGAAGAATGCCATTGTATACTACAGAGCTTATCTGTTATCTGCTGTGTATCCTGTGCTTGAATGGCTGCCCCCATGGCTACACAGCAGCTTGTTTATATAAACTATAGTAGTACTTATCTGTTATCTGCTGTGTATCCTGTGCTTGAATGGCTGCCCCCATGGCTACACAGCAGCTTGTTTATATAAACTATAGTAGTACTTATCTGTTATCTGCTGTGTATCCTGTGCCTTTTCTCCTTTATCAGCTTTTGTTTATATAAACTATAGGAGAGTTTCTGAAGCAAATACACAAGTTTTACCAGTACAGCAGTTTATAACTTGAAAACACTTTCATTTTTTTGGTTAGTTGCTCAGCTTGCAGTTTAAGGGCAATGAAGTCCATGTTCTAGAGCCCAATTCAGAGAAAGCGGCAGCTCTATTTAGTGCCACTATATGGAGGTACAAGGAGAGTGATTGGACACAAGTACCTTTAATGAATGCCACCGACATTTTTGTCTATTTTAGTGAAAACAAGCTTTTGGCTTCATCTGTAAATGACCCTTAGGGGCAGATTTACAAAATTTGTGTGAAGAATTCAAAGTTCAATTGAATTTTAATAAAATTTCATTCTAATATTCAATGGTTCCCCTACTCGACCACCTAGTTCGCCAGATCCAAGCTGCCGAATGGGGGACCATTATATTTGATCGAATAAAAAATATTAGATCGATAAAATCGTGTATTGCGGTAAAATCCTTCGAATTCACGCGGTCGAATTTCTAATTTTTTTAAATTCAAAATTCGACCAATAGTAAATCTGCCCCTTGCTGTCTTGCTAGCTAAAAGCAAAAATATTCATAATCCAATTACAAGGAACCAACAACAGTGGGCGTAACCATCCAGGGGATGAGGCCATAAAGAGAATTTTCCAGAACAGGGAAAACTTTCGACATTTCATCTTGACTTTTCATGAGACCTATGGTAAACTGAATGCTCCTACTCAGGGCTGTACCAACTTAGACACCAGTCCTTACAGCGCCCCCAACATAATGATATGAGGTCACATGTACCGTCAGTTCCGGCCTATGTCACATCAACCCTCTGAGGCTGGCACCCTGCATGTTTAATATTTCTTTTTAAAATGTATTCTGTTATTTAGGCACCTAAGGGCCACCCCCCAAAAGCTGCCACCCTTGGTACAGGCCCATGGGTAGGGTTGCCACCTTTCTTTGAAGTAGAAAATGGGCAAGGGGGCCGGACGGTGACATCAGGGGCGGAACTGATGGCGATCAGTGATTGGCTGTTACTTCAATGTCCAGATTTCCTAATTTGGAAGGGCTACCCGGGTGAAAACCGGACAGGTGGTAACCCTACCCTTGGGTGCCTATATATAGATTTGCCTCTGCTCATACTGGTATCCCTCCATTCTGAATACAAATCTGCAGGGACAGTATGAGAGAATAGTAAGGAGTTTTTTAGGGTGACAGGGATAAAGTTACCTCAAAACAATATCTCTCTCCCAGGATACTGCTGTGCAACGCTCTGATGGTCACATCCTTTTCATTCACAAGATCCACAATTTCCACACCACCCAGGGACTCCCGCGATCCATGCAGGCTCCTGTGTGTGCGACAGAATAGAGTTCTTCCATAAATAACATGGAATTATCTTTATGAGAGAGCTGTGTATAACATAATGCTAGGCTTGGATACATATAGTCAGGGCTGAATGTGAAAGAAGAAGGCACAATGTGGGGACTAATGCTACAATAGTTAGTTATCCCAAACTCAATGGGCTTTACAAACCTGCCTGGTCAATATCCACTCAATTTTTGTCCAGATATCAACTGGACAGGATCTTCCAAAGGCCTTGTACACTGTTATCACCCTATCTCTGGCCAGCTTTAGCAACTAGTCAAAGAAGACACTACAAAGTGGAGGCCATTTAAATTGAGTGCAATCAACCATTAGCCCCATGATTTGGCCATACAGGATCTAAACTGTGTGCACTAGAATCATTGGGCATTAGCGTAGATGCCTCCAGGGAAGCTGCAGAACTTCCCAAAAGGCTCAGTAATGTTTAGTTTGGTGGTTGGAGAGATATTACAGGCGTTTATTTCGCTATGGTGCCAGTAGAATAGCTCTTAACATTGTTTATCAGGTATCTGGGCATTATCAGCATAGAATATGGGGACATCATGAGAGAATGCATCGGCACCATAGGCTGCACTGGGTTCTGTAAAATTGCCTCATTATATTATATAATCATAAGATCTAACAGATTTGATGCCATATTGAACCAGTGCTGTAGAACTTGGGGAAAACAAATCAATGGCTATTCTGATTGGTTGCAAAAGGCCTTCTGCACTAGTAACACTTTACTGTGTGTTGAAGGTATCTATTGACTTTCTCAAGACAAAGACCCATGCTCATATGTAGAAATGGGAAAGGTGCTTCACCTAGGTCTGAATGGGTAGAAGGTAATTAAGGCTTTTGAATGGCCAATGTTTTCCACCTGAATACAGCACTGGCCAAAATGCTCATGAGCTATTGACCTACAAATTCACACATTATTGTGAGAGTGTTCTTTTAAACATGAAAACCACTTCTACAGGAAATCAATTTAATATGTCTCTGCAGTGCAACTGCCTTTTCAATTGTGGTCTAGCTACACTGGGTGTCTGCCCTATGTGGACTGGTAGCCTACAGGAGGCCTTGATTGCCAAATATTAAAAAATAAGTACCTGTTTTGAGGCCACTGAGAGCAACATTCATGGGGTTGGTAAGCAACATGTTGGTTGGGGACCACTGGTCTAGGCTATAGTTCTACTATGTGTGGGTACTTACCTTTCCTCCTGCTGCAGTGACGTCGTGCTTCCCTTGTTCCTGTCCTTCTTTTTCTTCCTCTTCCGGATCAGCCCCTAACAATATAGAATACATAGGAGTATTTGCCGGGTGAATACAGGGATAGAATGAGTGGCAGTGAGTGCTGGTGTTATGGAGCTGTTTGTGAAAGAGCAAGAGTGAAGCTATAAAGAAACTGAGTTCAGTTAAAGAATATCTAAGAATGTATATAAAGGCTAGAGTGTGAGTGCTGTGATCTTAGTGCACAAAGGAATGCAAGAAATGAGAGTGAGTGTAGCCCTATGTGTGTCTGTGAGCAAATGCCACACGAGTAGGTGAGACAGTGAGTGCCACTGAGACAGTGTCCAGGAATGGAAGACAGGATAGCAAATAAATACAGAAACATAGTCATTTAAATGCAACAATTACTCTCATATGTCTGTGTGTGCCTTTATGAGTGAATGCTGTAACAGTAAGTTTAGAAGTGTGTTGTACTATTAATAGCTGTGTGTGAGAGCCAGCTCTGTGCATACAGTGTGAGTGCTGCAGAAAAGAAAGAAATGCCCTTACCTTCACATTATTAAATTGGTTCTTGTTATCAGAATCCACATTTCCTTCATGGACAGGGGTCTCTGCAACTGGAAAGTGCAGGAGGGTTGAGTGTAGAAATGTAACACAGAAGAGTAGGACAGGTAGGGAGTGGGCACTCATTAGTCACTTCCACTAGGGACCTTGGCTCAGTTGTTTTGGAAGAAGATAATACACTAAAGCACATATATTTTATGTGGCTAAACTTACAATAAGCATCTAGGGTCTCTTCAATAAGATTACACTACAACTCCCAGTATCTCTTCGATGGCTGTTGGCTAAAGCAGTAGTCTGTGTTGTCTAGGGCAAAACAGACTTATACGGCCCTATTATATACACAGAGTAGAGATATACAGCTTGTTGTTCTTTAAAGGGATACTGTCATGAGAAAACATGTTTTTTTCAAAACGCATCACTTAATGGTGCTGCTCCAGCAGAATTCTGCACTGAAATCTGTTTCTCAAAATACAAATATATTTTTTGATATTTAATTTTGAAATCTGACATGGGCTAGACATAGGGGCAAATTTACTATTACTCCCAGAAATTAGCTTGACCATCGAATACTTATCGAATTGTTTTAGGCTATCATTTTGCTCGATATCCGATTTCTCGATGAATTCGTACCATCGGATAAAGATCGTTCGATTTCACGAAAAAAAAAATCGTGAAATTTTCTTCGAGAGTACAGAAAATTTGTATGATTCGAACGATCGAACGCTCCAATCGTACAAATGGTATTCAAGCAGGACTTAGTCTCTGAAGCCTATGGGCAGCTTCCCATAGGCTTCTATTACAATTCGGTAGGTTCAATCTGGCGAAGTAGGCAGTGGAATAACTTTAAAATTTTGAATCCTTCGATCATCGAATTATCGAATATCATTCGATCTATTCAATCTATTCGATGATCGAAGAGGCTAAATTTGAATATCTGATTTCACGAAAAATTCATATGATCGTTATTCGATCGAATTCGATTATTTCACGTGAATTTCATAAATCAGCCCCCTGCAGTCAGTTTCCCAGATGCCTCCAGTCATGTGACTTGTGCTCTGATAAACTTACAGTAAGTCACTCTTTACTGCTGTACTGCAATTTGGAGTGATATCACCCCCTCCCTCCTCCCCCCCCCCAGTAGCCTAACAACAGAACAATGGGAAGGTAACCAGATAACAGCTCCCTAACACAAGATAACAGCTCCCTGGTAGATCTAAGAACAACACTCAATAGTAAAATCCAGGTCCCACTGTGACACCTTCAGTTACATTGAGTAGGAGAAACAACAGCCTGCCAGAAAGCAGTTCCATCCTAAAGTGTTGGCTTTTTCTGGAAGCACATGACCAGGCAAAATGACCTGAGATGCACCTACACACCAATATTACAACTAAAAAAAATATTGTTGATCTACATGAGTGATCAGTGGGTGCTGGGAGTTGAACCTGCTCCATCTTGTCCATGTTGCCCTACTCAATAAATCAGTGGTTCTCAACCTTCCTAATGCTGTGACCCTTTAATACAGTTCCTCATGTTGTGGTGACCCCCAACCATAAAATATTAAAATATTTTCGTTGCCAGCCCAGAGCAGATTGTTAGGAAAGTACAGGAGACAGCGTGGCTGCATAAAGGTTTGTTTTCCATGCTTAGTGTGGCAAGAAAATTTTGCCACACCCATTTTGTGGCCACACCCCAATTACCATGTTAATTTTACAAATTTTAAATGGGCAGGGAGAGCTGTATGGCAGTCCCTACTAGCGGGATATAGAAAGTTGAAGTGCAACTGGCTTCCCTACACAGGTTACTGAACTACAACTTCCAACACCAACAACCGGAGAGCTACAACCTTGGCCCAGGGCTAGTGGGGAGAGAGATGAACCTGCTTCTGGAACCCCTTAAGTGACCCCTGTGAAAGGGTTGTTCAACCCCCAAAGGGGTCCCGACCCCCAGGTTGAGAACCACTGCAATAAATAAATAAACAATGGTGTTTGACTCTGCTCTTGGAACAAAGTATCGCTCAGTCAAATAGTCAATTTGAGAAGGTTATAAGGTGGTCTCATCCCAGGGAACCCCCAGTCCAAGGGTAACTTATTATTTGGGAAATTAGAGCCTGATGCTTTTCATGCTTGAATGGGCACTTACTCATAGTATGAGTAAGTACCCATTCAGGCACAAAGCGCGTCGGGCTAATACGTGTCCTAACAGAATTTTTTTCATTTTATAAAGTTTTGGCTACTGGTTTACTAGTAGTTGGTCTGTTACTATTTTATGTTGCCCTACTGCCACACTCTTGTCCTATAGTTCTTGTTATCCACTTATCCTTCCCAGGGCTGGGCCAAGGGGTAGGCACATGCCTAGAGTGCAAAGCTGGGAGGGCGCCAGGCATATACCTCTTCTGTCGCCTACCCCCAGTCCGGTCCACTGTCTTTGCCAGCTCCCTATGAAGTTTACTTTTTTGCGCTCCTGCACATGTGCGCAAACGCACGTTCACACTTGTGCAGGAATGCCAATTTGCGCATGTACAGGAGCGCTAAGCCATTGCCGCATCTAGGGTTGCCACCTTTTTACAAAATACTTACCGGCCGGCGGGGGGGCGGGACCAAAATGGGGCGGGCCGTGACGCAAAGGGGGCGGACCGTGACGCAAAAAGGGGTGGAGCCACTGCAGCGATCGGCTGAAGACACGAAAAAGGTAAGTTTTTTTTTGGATTTCAGGCAAGGCAAGGGCCTTTTTAAGGGGTATTACAAATTTACCGGCAGCTACATTGCCGGTAAATTTGTAATACCGGCCCCCGCCTTGGCTGGTGTTTTACCGGCTAGGCCGGTAAAATACCGGCTGGGTGGCAACCCTAGCCGCATCCAGTGGGCTTGCATAGGGTGTCTGCACGGCCCTGATCTGTCCTACCTGTAGTAGATGCATTAAGCTCTGGCTGAAGCTACAGGGGATATATACCCACCCATCCAACTTCATTGGCTCATGTTCTTTAATGAAGCAATACACCCAGAGGCTACTCCTCCTGCCCTACATACACCAGTGCTTAGGTGACAGCTATTGTGGCATCTCTAAGACAAGATAATAAAATGCAGATTTAAAATCAGCTATTTCCGGCAGGAAGGACGTGGTTAGACCACACGGCGCCACTCTATTTGCTCCAAGCCCTACAGATCCCCCCCACACAGTCCCAGGGACAAGCACACAATCACATAAAGGGACACTAAACACAAAGACAACAAACCAACAACATTTGCGGTGTCACAGTTAATATCCTTGCTAAATGACAAAAATGAGGTTTTTGACAGAAAAATTCTGATTTAATTTGATGTTAATATAGAGGAGTTAGTATTTCATGCTGCACCCTATAACATCAGTTAGGGACAAGGAAAAGTTTTTGCTGATTAACTAGTGGAATAGTGAAGACAACTATTATAAAAGACAATAGGGGATGTACACTGTAACATTATCTTTTAAGCTGGCCATAGACGTAAAGATTTTTATAAGGTCCAATAGTTATCGTAAGACCACGATTGTCTCAAAACGATAGTTTAAATGCCTGATGTGTCCATCAACTAAAAAGTCAATTTCAGGCGATATTGCCAGCAAAACTGAAGGGTCGCAGCCTGCTTGGCCCTGCAAACATAGGTAGATTGCATGGGGACCAATAAGTACTACTATAGTTTAAGCTGCTGTGTAGCCATGGGGGCAGCCATTCAAGCACAGGATACACAGTAGATAACAGATAAGTACTACTATAGTTTATATAAACAAACTGCTGTGTAGCCATGGGGGCAGCCATTCAAGCACAGGATTTTCAATGTGGCCTGTGCCTTTTCTCCTTCTTGAATGGCTGCTCCCATGGCTACTTGTTTGTATAAACTATAGTAAAGTTTCTGATACAAACACAGAAATTTTACCAGTGCTGGGCAACAGTATATTATATTCTAATTACTCTGATACACACTTTTTATGGTGTTACTGTTCCTTTAACTATAAAATATAGATAATGAAGACTAATTGAAAGGTTGCTTAGAATTGGCCATTGTAAAAAGTTAAAAGTTAACTTAAAGGTCAACCACCCCTTTAAAAATAATTGCACTATGGGGCCATGTAGAGTTTCATTAATAACAGACATTACTGTATGGGGATATATATATGGGGTTGCTATGAAATCAACCAATCTGATGTTTTCTTTTACTGGTATTAGACTGTTTGCTATGGGAAACTGCACTTAACCCTTTTGTCACCATTACTAGATATAAAGCAGGGATGCACCGAATCCACTATATTGGATTCGGCCGAATCCTTCCCGATAGATTCGGACAAATAACGAACCGAATCCGAACCCTAATTTGCATATGTATATTATGGGTGGGAAGGGGAAAAATTTTTTACTTCCTTGTTTTGTGCCAAAAAGTCACGTGATTTCCCTCCCTGACCCTGATTTGAATAATGCAAATTAGGATTCAGATTTGGTTCGGCCAGGCAGAAGGAGTCGGCTGAATCCGAATCCTGCTGAAAAAGGCCAAATTCCGAACCGAATCCTGAATTCCGTTCATCCCTAATATAAAGAGAAGCAACTTGAATAAGCAAGTTGACAAATGGTGGCACATGGCGTTTCTAGCTCTTGGGTTATCAGACTACTGCACATAAGATTATTTATTTGGCAATCTTTGTAGACAGTGTATCTAACTCCTCCATCTAACCTTCATCTATTTGGGGTGTTTGCTCCGTCAAGGATTTGGACACACAGCTTCCGGCACGACTTCGGATGTGGCATGCACCCTGCAAGTAAGAGAAATAGAAGAAACAAGAATTATTCTAATTGGCAATGAGAATCATTAGGGCATTGAAAGGCCTAATAATATTTTTTATTTTCTGCAAGTTGCATGGTGTCAGGGGGAATTAAGGTGGACATACAAGGGCTGATATCAGCTGCTGACAGCTTATTGGGCAGTGTATGGGGCCCTCTGATGGGATTCCCCCAATCAACATCTGGCTGAAAATCAACTCAATGTCAATCATGTGGGTTTAAAAGACCGTTGGATCCAGGACTGCGTTGGTTCATTGATGCAGCCCACGGTCCGGTCCGACCACCTGTATTCTCTGCATTGTGATCTGATCGTGGGGCCCTAAAGGTGGGCATCAGGCCCGGACTGGCAATCTGTGGGTTAGGGCAAATGCCAGATGGGCTGCTATAAGGTCCCATAGAAAGTCAGTGTTTAGTGGGCTGGTGGGGACTGTTTGGGCCTCTATATGGGCTGATTGGGCCTTTGTGTACCTGAAATGCCAGGGCCTATTTTGATTCTCAGTCCAGTCCTGGTGGGCATATTGGGGAGGGATTTAGCAAACAAGCGGATCTCTAAGTATATGGCCACTGATTGTTTTTAAATGCTTGTCAAGTGTTTGTTACTAGGCAGAATTGTTAGTTGGCCGTACGAAGAAAGATCTGCTCGTTTGGTGGTGATGAGCTGGATTGGACTGATCCATTGCTTTCACCCCAGATTGCAAACCTTTTATTGCTTGATGGTATTTGCATATTCTTTCTGTTGACATTGTAGGCCTACAGCCTGGTGCTTATCCCAGTTCCTAGTGTTAACTAGACCTAAAGTAGTCAGGTGTTGCTTCTATATTCTAAATCCAGGACATGCTTATAAGTATTTTGGAGCTGTTTCAGCCCAGAACTCATCTCACTTCCAGACTTGTGAATATAGCAGGTGGGCTAATGCCCCACCATAGAGCACCTGTTCATCTCCTTTGGTGAGTAGAAGGCATCCATCTATCAGGGAAAAGTTTGATATATCCCACACAGGAGTCTCTGGTGTGGAGAGAGGAACTGCTATCTGCACAGGCCCTAAAACAATTGGATAAAGAGTGTTAATTCTGTATACAGGTTAGGTATCCAAACAGAAAATACAGTATATAGATATATTGTAAGAGATGTGCTTGGAATGACCAAGGCTTTGTGTGTTTTTACCAGTGTCAAACTGGTAAACATTTTTTTAAGTAAGTTTTTATTTTGCATTTAAGCAAACATAAATGTACGACAGGATCTAGCCCTTGGTCTAGAAGAAAGAAAGGAAGGAAAGTGTATGATAGGAAGAGAGAAAGAGGTGAGCTGGGGGGAGACTGATTAACTTTAAAGGGATACTGTCATCGGAAAAAAATGTTTTTTTTTTTTCAAAATACATCAGTTAATAGTGCTGCTCCAGCAGAATTCTGCACTGAAATCCATTTCTCAAAAGAGCAGTCAGATTGTTTCATATTTAATTTTGAAATCTGACATGGGGCTAGTCATATTGTCAGTTTCCCAGCTGCCCCTTGTCATGTGACTTGTGTTCTGATAAACCTCAGTCACTCTTTACTGCTGTACTGCAAGTTGGAGTGTTGTCATCCCTCCCTTTCTCCCCCCCCCCACCAGCCTAGCAACAGGACAATGGGAAGGTAACCAGGTAACGGCTCCCTAACACAAGATAACAGCTGCCTGGTAAATCTAAGAACAGCACTCAATAGTAAAATCCATGTCCCACTGAGACTCCTTCAGTTACATTGAGAAGGAAAAACAATAGCCTGCCAGAAAGCAGTTCACATGACCAGGGGCAGCTGGGAAACTGACAAAATGTCTTGCCCCGTGTCAGATTTCAAAATTGAATATAAAAAATCTGTTTGCTCTTTTGAAAAATGGATTTCAGTGCAGAATTCTACTGGAGCAGCACTATTAACTGATGTGTTTTGAAAAAAAACATGGTTTCCCATGGCAGTATCCCTTTAAACATTTCATGTATGTATCTGTTACATTGGTCATACTACTGCAAAGCATTAACTTCCAGCCATGTACCCTAGATGCCTTAGAATTTGTCCGGGCATCCATGGGTCGGGTATACAAGTTTCTGCTTGGGCAAGGAGTCGATGATGAATTTTTCCAGACGTTCAAGTGGTTCCATGGCTTCCAGTGTAGAAATATTGCTTTCTTTGTATAGTAAAACAGTTACTAAGTCAGTTACTGAGCTAAGCGAGTAACATAGCTTAGTTACAGGGCTCAGTAGTAGTGTTCCCACAATACACAAAATACACAGCCTCAGTGGCATGCCCCAAAAGGGGGCGGGACCACATTGCAAGAAGGCCGAACACAAAAAAGTATCTTTCCACCAATGGGGCAAAGGCTTTTATTAAGGGAATTACAAGATAACGTCAGCTACATTGCTGGTAGATTTGTAATACCGGCCCTTGCAGGTGGTAAAATACCAGCCGGGTGGCAACTAGGGTTGCCACCTTTTCTGGAGAAAAATACCGACCTTCCTATACATTTATCTTTTTGCCCTGTTAATAACATTGGGGTCAACCATCAAAAATACCGGCCAGGTGGCAACACTAGTGGCAACCCTATCCATATGTGGTGCACTCCAGGACTTCATTAATCAATTATGTGGAACAACTGTATTATATATATATATATATATATATATATATATATATATA
>CM044436.1:114376126-114386600 GCA_024363595.1 Xenopus borealis
AATATTCTGGACAGACGAGCACCCAGGTATCATCGCTGTTTACGGTGTGCACCTTATGTTACTGTTTATATATATATATATATATATTTATTTATATTTATAATAGCAAACAAGGGGAAATTGAGCTTACCACTATTTTGTAGAAGCTTAGGGCACAAAATGTCTCAATGTCCTAAAAACATTGATAATGGGTTTAGTGCAGAGGATCTTGTATTTGTCTGTGTGAATTTTGCGGTCACAGCCTCATTGCACCCCCGCTTAATGTTTTAAAAATTGTTGGTAAGCACAACTTTACCTTATTTGTTATAGTTTATGCAGGAGCTGCGGCCAGCTCCACCCTTTCCAGCTATAGCCAGGTGATCCCGCTGGTGGCCAATTAACGGGCAACCAAGTTTGGGACTTGCCCTGGGAGTTGACCAAGGATGAGTGTGACGCAATTGGCCATCTTAAATATGTTGCCATAAATGGACAAACAATTCCTGTTTTGTTTAAAGGGTAAGGCATGAATGTTCCAGCTGCAAGCAGTGGCGTAACTAGATGTTACTGGGCCTCACAGAAAATTAATTTTATTGCCCCAAAAATATCCAGAAGTTGTCCTGTTCTACCAATAGATATTGAAATTGCTCATGATTTGGGCCTCGTGGGGCCCTATACCTCCTGAGCTCCCCTGCAGAGTCTGTTTCCTCTGTAGTTACCTCCCCCCCCGGCTACAAGTGAATAACAGAGGACAAAAGCCCCAGGGTCTGTCTTACCTTGATAGTTGTTGAAACCACTGGTATAAATCATTTGGTGCACTTGGATATCCCATGTTGGCGACAAATAATATGTACAATCATGTGACAAGCTCTGAAACCTTCAAACAGGAACTGTTCAAACTTCCTTTTACTCAAACCACAGCAATAGGGTGACACGGAGACAAAGAAAGCTGAATGCAGAGTCTGGCTCACATTGTGATACCTAGCCTGTTGACGGATGCTGGGATGCTGGGCAGTTTAAAGCTGGTATGGCACTTGCAATCTGGATTTTCTTGGTTTAAGGGCTCATCCAGACGAGAAGATTCGTGGAGATTAGTCGCCACGTCTTTGAGGCGACTAATCTCCACAAATGGCTTGTTCGTAGCACGCACCCGCTAGAAGTAAAGTCGCCTGCGCCTATTCATCGCCGCGTGTGAATAGGCGCAGGCCACTTTACTTCTATCTTACTTTACTAGTCGCCTCAAAGACGTGGAGTTTTGTCGCCAGGCGACTAATCTCCACGAATCTTCTCATCTGTCTCCTACTTGTAGCTGAATCAAGTCTCAGTGAGACACGGGCCAATAAAAGCTTACAACCGAATCGGCAGCTTATTGGCCCATGTGTGGGGCCATCCAACGGGCTTCCCCGATCTCAATCGGGCAGGTTTACAAACCCAGCCCCGATCGGATCAGCCCGATATCGCCCACTTCAATGTGGGCATTTCGGGAGAGATTCGCTCGCCTGGCAATATCGCCCTGTCTACCAGGCAGCTGTTATCTTGTGTTAGGGAGCTGCTATCTGGTTACCTTCCCATTGTTCTGTTGTTAGGCTGCTGGAGGGGGGGGCAAGGGAGAGGGTGATATCACTCCAACTTGCAATACAGCAGTAAAGAGTGACTGAAGTTTATCAAAGCACAAGTCACATGACTGGGGCAGCTAGGAAACTGTCTAGCCCCATGTCATATTTCAAAATTGAATATAAAAAAATCTGTTTACGCTTTTGAAAAATCAGTGCAGAAGTCTGCTGGAGCAGCACTATTAACTGAAAAAAACATGTTTTCCCATGACAGTGTCCCTTTAAGTGTTTCTACTTATTCTAAACAAGATGATGAAATCACGAGGATACATGTTTCTATAAATAATATTTGGGTGGTTATTTATTAAAGTCTGATTTTTTTTCTGGTCAGACTCTTCAAGTGAAAAACACAAATTTTTCATGGGAAAAAAACCTAGAATTTTTCATGATTTATTAAACTCCAATAGTTTTAAAAGTCCGAATAAAAAAAACACTCTATCTCAGACCTGCCAAGTCAGGCTTGGACTGGTCCGGCGGGACACTGGGTAAAAACCTGGTGGGCCCCGAGTCTCGCGGGCCACAGCTGGACCAGGCCCCACCTCCCAATCCCAGTTAATTTGAAAAGACAAATTCTCTTACTTGCGGCACCAGGCATGTATGCGCAGTAGTGAGCTCTGCCCAGGGCGCCGGCAGCAACGTCAGCGCCTGTGTGCCCCAGCGGCACTGAAATAGGTGAGGAGGGGAGGCAGGGGGGCCCCTCAATCCGACCCTGCTTACAATTGGAAGCTGTGTTTCATACAATAATAATCTAATAATTGTGGTTTTCAGGCGATAATCTACGTGTTCAGCAACAAAGCCGAAAAAATCGTACAGATTTTTTCATGATTTTATCTAGTCTTTTCCCTCGGCAGATTTTTTTGCGAAATTTATTGATAAATATGGTAGGATTTAGTCAGATTGGATTAAAAAAAAATAGACATTTTTGGACTTTCTTAAATAACCCCTTAGTGTTTTTGGCCAAGCTGACATATTCTTTAAGAGAGGGGGTGTCTCTAGGGACAGTGTTGGACTGGGACACCAGGGGCCCACCCAAAAACCGTAGACCAGGGGCCCACCATAAACGTTTAGACCAGGGGCCCACCCAAAAGCCTTAGACCAGGGGCCCACCATAAAACCTTAGACCAGGGGCCCACCATAAAACCTTAGACCAGGGGCCCATTCTCAGTACCAATGTTCTTCATCTTCTCAATCAACCTCTATTCTCCTAGTTTGTTTTCTTTACATACTATAATAAATTATTCCATCTATTTAGCCTCTTTGATCTCATAGAAATAGGGAATGGCCATGAAATAGGCCAAAAGTTTAGCAGCATGAGGGCCCACTGACACCTTGGCCCACCGGGAGTTTTCCTGGTATTCTGGTGGGCCAGTCCAACACTATCTAGGGATGTGTGGGCCGTCCCAATACCCGTGGGTTGGGTGGGTTCAGGCCGACCTCGCACCCCACTTTTCCAGGGTTCTACCTGCTCTCCCCACCCGTGACCTTAGAATGCCGGCTTCCAACTTCCTGGTTCAACCTTTCTAGACGCACATGTGCTCACCCGTTTTGTGATGTCATCATCGGGACAGGTCTATAAAAGGAACTGGTAGTCAGGCTCGGACGGGCGCGGATGGATGGAGGAGGTATATTTGACGGGTGTGGGTCGGGGGAAACCCAACACTACGTGTGTCACCACCTCCACTGTTTGATTTACCGAATGCCACTGGACACAACAGCCAGACTTTGTGTTTCAAATCATCCCCTCAAAGGAACAGTTTTTGGACCTTTTTTCTTTAAGAACTGGTGGAAAATCATCTGTTTTAGTGATATAATCTCTGAAATATGAAACTAAAATATATACAAGACTAAGCTGAGGTTGATTTTTTTTTTTAGCATTCAAATAAAACATTTTTTCTTGTCTGCGCACTTTTATCCAAATATTTCATATTTAATTGTTTCTTTCACCAGTAGTTGCAGTCTGCACCCCCAACATCTGCTGCCTTAGGCTGGGGCGATCGATTTCTTTTCAATACTTCCTTCCTGCTCTTCTCTTCATAAAATGATCTGTCTGTGACCCTTAAATGGAATATATACTACCCTATGAGAATATGAGCTCATTATGTAGAGGCTTCCAGAAATATAAATTATTTACACAGTCATACCAGATTCCATAGACTGAAAGAAAAACTATGATACTTTTAAAAAACATTTCTTATCATCCTTAAAGGAACAGTAATGCCTAAAATTGAAAGGGTTTTAAAGTAATGAAAATGAAGTCCTGTTAAGCTGGTAAAACTGGTCTGTTTGCCTTAGAAAGACTACTATAGTTTATATAAACAAGCTGCTGTGTAGCCATGGGGGCAGCCATTCAAGCACAGGATACACAGTAGATAACAGATAAGTACTACTATAGTTTATATAAACAAGCTGCTGTGTAGCCATGGGGGCAGCCATTCAAGCACAGGATACACAGTAGATAACAGATATGTACTACTATAGTTTATATAAACAAGCTGCTGTGTAGTCATGGGCGCAGCCATTCAAGCACAGGATACACAGTAGATAACAGATAAGTACTACTATAGTTTATATAAACAAGCTGCTGTGTAGCCATGTGGGTAGCCATTCAAGCACAGTATACACAGTAGATAACAGATAAGTACTACTATAGTTTATATAAACAAGTTGCTGTGCAGCCATGGGGGTAGCCATTCAAGAACAGTATACACAGTAGATAACAGCTAAATACTACTATAGTTTATATAAACAAGCTGCTGTGTAGCCATGGGGGCAGCCATTCAAGCACAGGATACACAGTAGATAACAGCTAAGTACTACTATAGTTTATGTAAACAAGCTGCTCTGTAGCCATGGGGGTAGCCATTCAAGCACAGGATACACAGTAGATAACAGCTAAGTACTACTATAGTTTATGTAAACAAGCTGCTGTGTAGCCATGGGGGCAGCCATTTAGGCCGAAGAAGGAGAAAAATCATAGAATACACAGCAGATAACAGAAAAAATACTATTGCATTTTTAAGGGCTTATCTGTTTTGTGTCTACTTCACTTTATTCCATTGTTGAGTGGTTGATTTTGGGACTTGACTTACCTTTCCATGGTGGGTGATTCTATGGAAAGCAGAGTGGCTTCAAGTCCTAAATTCAATGGCATAGGCATATAGTGTTACAGAGCATTGACCTGCTCTCAGTTTAATCCTTTTTGTTTACTAAGATTGGAGATAAATATCTAGAGAAATTTCTGGAGATGTTTCCCATAGCAACCAATCAGCAATTAGATTTAGGGCCTTTACACATGGGTGTTTTTACCTGCGCTCCCCTGCGGCTGAACGCAGCCAAACGCAACGCAGGGGAGCGCAGGTCCAAAACGCCCGTGTGTAAGGGCCCTTAAACAGCCACTTATAAGTTAGCAAAGATCTGATTGGTTGCCGTGGGCAACATCTCCAGAAATTTCTCCAGATATTTATCTCCAATCTTAGTAAACATGCCCCATAGCTGTAACCTTGCCTAACTCTAAAGCCTACCTTATACCTCAAGCACACCAACCTAGCACAATACCACCCAGTATCATAATCCCAAGTGCCAGCTGATTCCATATGATGTATCCACTGGTATGGACTCTATAAGCTCTACTGAACAAGGCCTTCTGGTCTTGGTTATTGGTTGTATTTCTATGTAATATGTGGATTACATTGGTGCTTTAGGTCCTTTATAGATGGCTCTATTCCAAGCAACAGTTCGACATTTGAAGGTGAACTAACTCTTCAGATGTGGCTCCGAGGCCCACAGAAAAATCAAGCAGATTATTTTTCAATTTATAGAAATGGAAAGCTATATACGGAGGCCCCTATAGGTATAGGATCAGTTCTCCAGGAACCCGTTGTCCAGAAAGTACCAAAACTCGAAAAGGCTATCTTCCATAGACTATATCATAATCAAATAATTCAAAGCTTTAAAAATGATTTCCTTTTTCTCTGTAGTACCAGTACCTTTTACTTTATTCAAACCAATATATAATTAATCCTTATCTGAATCAGGACAAGCCTATTGGGTGTAATTAATGTTTGTAGATTTAAGTTATGGAGTTGCAAATTATGGAAAGATCCCTTGTCCCCATGCCTGTACAATATTTGTTGAGGGCCCCAATCAGATGATAATAAGGTTATTAAATGCATAAAAGAACGTCAGTCTAGGACAGGAAATCTCCCCTGGCCACTAATCCCAAACTATTGCTTTTTGTTGGTACTTAACAAAAATGGAAAGTTGTGGTACATGACTCCTTCCTATTGTGGGATAACAATAACCGGACAGATACCCGGCAGTCATTCTTTACCCTTTCTTGCTGATACAATAAACTTTGTACCTTTCATAACTGCCTAGTGCCACACGCGTTACTTACCTTCTATACCATCCACTACTGGGCTGATGTCTTTCTTTCTTCCCAGGCGCTGGGACATGGAGTGCAGGTATCTTGTCAGTCCCCTTGTTGGCGGCTCACTGGATGACTTTCTCCTGAAAAAGGACAGGTGCTTCTTTTTGGACCCCTGGGTTCCCTTGGCCTGTAGCATCTGAGATTGTCTCCATTTCTGGATTAGCCCCAACACACCACCCTTTTGCCCATGGTTTGTATTCCATTTGTATGAACCCAGAGCAGAGGTCTCAGGAGGGATGGAATCTTGGACCACACTGTCCCCAATATCTTCACACGGCTCGACCATACTGTGACAGCTCTGTCTCTGATCTATACACTCTCTGATTTCTCTATCTCTGTAGGGTATTCTTACAGAATGCTGTATCTCAATTTGACCTCTGTCCTTTGCCTATCCCAAGCCTGTCTCCTCTGCTGGTGATCTCTTTCTCTCACAGTCTTCTGCACACTCCCTATCTTCTTCTTCTTTGTCTTCCTCCTTCTCTCATTTCCTCTGCCTTTCACAGTCTGTCTCTTTGTCTTCCTGCCAGTCTGTAGCAGCCTTCTACTGTTTGTCTGTCACTGCACTTTACTCTTTTTTCTAATCTTCTCTCTGTCCCCCTCAGCCTCTCTCGCTTGTTAGCTATCTTACAACAGGAAATGTGAGGTTTACTCAGAAAAAAAATATCAACCGTTAACCTCTAGTTACAGAAAATGGCAAAAAATGCTTTACAACAGAGCCCCTTGCTTACAATGAGTTAATGAAAGAGAGGCATGCAAATTTGTGGTAAGCCATCAGAAGGGACATGAAATGACTGAGCTTTATTTGAACAGCAGGAATAGTACTCAAGGTGTTAGAGTCCTAATGGCTTCTGAAGAGGTGATAATGACTGTGCTCCCTGTGCTTATTTTAGGATACCTGGAACAATAGCAGAACATTGGTCTAACCCAGTTTTGCAAGTTTAGGGTCCTCTGTTCTGCATACCTGGTCCACTTTTCTAATTTAAGAAGAAGTAAGGCCTAAGAAAGAATATATGACAAACATTCTGTATTTTATATACTATGACTATAACAGTCATGATCCTGGCCTTCAAAGTTCTTCACAGCAGCTCTCCATCTTGGATCTTGCAAGGCCTATTTTTTTCTGAGCCGTTGCTGAGAAACTAATCTTTGGGCACGTAAAAAATTATCAAACGGCTAACAAAAAATTTATCTGACATAGAAGTTGATGCTACAGGTTTAATTATTAACCTATTCTGAGGCAGTATGCACAAGTTTTAAATAATGTGGATTTGAATTCATTATTAATCAGACCTGTAACTTGAATGTCATCTTGTAGTTGTGATGTATATTGTTAAGTTGGTCCCTAAGTGAGAGCAGCCCAGAGCATGTGAAACAGTGAATCAGTAGAAAAGAAGATGGGGAGCTACTGGGGCATCTACTGGGGAGACACAAATCTTTACTGATAAAGAGCTGTGGTTGCCTTGGGCTGGATCAGAAACCCAAAACATTAAGGGGGTTATTCATTAAAGTCAGAGTACCAGAAACTTGAATATTATCTTTTTCTTAATATAAAATCAAATTTTTAGTGGAAAAAAAAACTAAACTTTTTTGAGATTTATTATACCCTGAGGATGGAAAAATTCTGCATCTGAAAATACGGCATCTCAGACCTACCAAGGTTGCATATAAATCAATGGAAAAGGTACCTATCCTATATGGAATTTTATCTGGTCTGTCGCTGGAATTATTCTGACTGTTTTAGACTTTTTAGGCAAAAATTTGAAAAATTCTGGCTTTTTTGGAAAAAGCCCAAATAAATCCAGCGATTCTGAAAAAAACTCTGAAAAAATTGTAGGATTCAGATTTTCTCTTGATTATTTTAGTGTTTGTTCCTGATCCGATTAAATCAAGCTTGGTTATTAATAAATAAGGTCCAATTGTGGACTTTTTTATTTAAATAGGTTACTAGACACAAATTACATTATCCAGATAAGGTGCTTTAATTGTGCAAGACCATTGCGCAAGGGATATGATTTAATATTTTGGAGACCATTGTATGTGGACTGTCAACCTACAGGAGGCTCTGTTTAGCAGAACACCTTGTTTTATGCAACCAAAACTTGCACCCAAGCCTGGAATTCAAAAATAAACACCTGTTTTTGAAGCCACTTTCAAGGGGTTGGTGAGCAACATGTTACTTACGAGCCACTGGTTGGGGATCCCTGCTGTACAGAGTGCTAGTTATAGTCTGTAAGGACAAGTAACCTTAAACTAATCCCAGCTCTGGCATCACCTGGACAGCTGGTGCTAACAAGTTGTCTATGGCCCTGTATACTGGGATAATATACCCAACCTGACTGCACAGTGTAGGAAGCAATCCTTTACCAAAGCTAGGTTGGAATAAGGTCCGGATTGAGAATTAAAATAGGCCCTGGCATTTCAGGTATACAGAGGCCCAATCAGCCCACAACGAGGCCCAAACAGCCCCCATCAGCCTACTAAATATTGACTTTCTATGGCACCTTATAGCAGCCCCTCTGGCATTTGCCAGAACCCACAGATTGCCAGTCCGGACCTGGTTGGAATCTTTGGGACTGTAGAGTTGTACTCACTCAGTCCATATCCCACTGTGTTGTGGTCCCTGGTGTGGGCACCTACTCAGTTCTAACCACGTCCCTCGTACAGATCCCACCACATAGCTAGGGAAAAGGGAAAAAGATGATTAAGTATCTGAGAGATAAGAAACGCGTAAGGCGGTGAGGTTGTATCCTTGAATTCTACAATAAACTACTTAATGTTTCGACAAGCCTGTCTGGAAGACTGGTCTCTGCTAAAAACATTGTTTTTGGAGGAATACAGCAATCGTCATATTGAAGAAAACTTGTTTTTCCATTGGGCAGGGCAGAGCCTCAGATTGTTGCTGAACTTGGGTGGATTAATACCCATTCCTTGGGACTCTAAAATTGACTTGCATGGTCTCTGCTAGTGCCTGCCCTTTTTCTTAAGGGAAAAAAGTGATTAAAATGTTTATGTAAAATTTGCAACATATAAGACTAAGGGGTAGATTCATCAAAGAGTGAAGTTCCACCACTAGAGGGAAATTCCACAGCTCTCAATTCATTTCTATGGGATTTTGCAAGGCGTATTCATCAATGGGTGAAGTGAAAGTTCACCCTTTGATGAATACGCCTTTAAAAATCCCATAGAAATGAATTGAGAGCTGTGGAATTTCCCTCTAGTGGCGGAACTTCACTCTTCACTTCACTCTTTGATGAATCTACCCCTATGAGACCTGTAGGCACTGCAAAAATGACATTACAACACAGTTCTTTATTATATGCAGAACTCACATTATCTCTATTGACTCAAAAGGGGGAAATTCACTCAATTTTTGGAGTAAAAGCGGTGGTAAACTGGTGTAAAATACTTTCTCCATATTCACAAACAGAAATCCGCCTAAATTCTGACTCAACCACCGCTTTTCATTTTTTTAGTGAAAGAATAACAGTTTATAGACACTTTTATGAATTAGCTTTTCAAACGACATTTTTTAATGGAGTAAAGCTCAGTATAACTCTTCCCTATGTGTCAGATCAATTCTAAACTAATCTGCTCTGCTTTGGTTCACCCAGTCTTCATTTCACACCTCTTGTAGGTGCCCCATTGAAGAATTATTATCATATTAATAGGAATTAGAATTTTATAGTCAGGGCACAAGTTTCTGTGTAACCATATAGGTGTAAAAGTTGGATTAACAAAACAAGTAAAACACTGATTAAATATAAAAAGTTTTTAACTCACATTTGCATTTTTTTTCTAGTTTTAGCCTAATGAATGAGGCAATATTAGCAATTTGAGTGACTATACCATATAAATCTAAAGGAAAAGTAAATCTTCCCAGCCATTTTTTTTTTAGTTTTAGCAGCACTGAGACACTTGACTTAAGATAATAAAACATATTTCTGATACAAATCCCTATATTATGCAATGGCATTTTTTATATACTTATATCTTGTTACAGAAGTGGAATTACACATGCATGTAGAAAGCACATGTTATACTAAAAACCAATGTTTTTATCTCCACTTTTATTTTGTCTCAATATCACTACTTTTGTGAATTCCCCCCAAAGTACCTCAAACCCGTTCTGCATCAGAATGATCCCACCGCCAGTGAGTTAGTTCCCTGGGAACTAACCATGATTTATAGGGTACAATCAAATCACATCACTGTATGCAACCATTATACATTACTAGACAGAGACCTTCCCTCCTGATGCGTTTCATGCTACTGTTTTCATCATTACAACGACATAGAGAAAAAAGACGCTCATTATATATTAATGCAGTGGTTCCTAAATCATGGTGCTAACTTCCTTTATGGGTTTGGGAAATATTTAAGGAGAGAGCTTGTTATCTACACAGTAGATAACAGATAAGTACTACTATAGTTTATATAAACAAGCTGGTGTGTAGCC
>CM044436.1:114394913-114435900 GCA_024363595.1 Xenopus borealis
ACTTTCATAGGATTCAGGAGCTGGCAAGAAATATAAAATGTTTTGTAATGAGAAGCCGTGGGTTTGCATATCGGAGATCCTTTGTAGTAGACTGGCCTTACATGCATCTCTATAACAATCAATTACTGGACACTAGGGAACGTAGCCATCTATAGAAAGTGATGTAGTTGAAGAAAACAATATGGCAGCTCTTATAGAGGTGGAATACACTCGACATATACTTTTATAATCTTTACAAGACACTATGACATAGCTGCATGCTATGAAAACCAATACACATGGTGCAACAGAGCTTGTTTCTGTTTCCAGTGTATAAAACCGTGGCCTCCGTGGATGGTGGCCTCCATTGGAATTTGCACCGAAAAACTGTGAGGAGAGTGTGTGCTGACTCTAATCTGTTTCTGTCCAAAGTTTTCAGTCAGCACTCCTTCCTTCCAATCAATTAACCTTTTTGGTGCACGTCCCAGAGTTTCCACTTGCATCTGTCAAATTCCCACGATTGGACAGCACCACTACTCGTGTAGTTTTCTTAAAAAGCCTTTATTTAGACATGGGCACCGACCCAGCAAAAATACAGCGTTTCAGACCAACATTGGTCTTTTCTCAAGCCCAGGCTTGAGAAAAGACCAATGTTGGTCTAATCTGTTTCTGCCAGTGTATAAAACCCACTGCTCTGCTGTGACTTCAAATGAAAAGAGATAAATGCACGGACACCTGAATAAGTCTCCCCTACAAGTACAGCTGTGCACCTGTGTGAGACCATATCCAAGAGAGAATGCACAGACAATTTAAACTTCTAGGAATGGGTAATCTGTTATAAAGACAACCAGAGTCTTACCAGCAAAAGTAAATGGAAGTTCAGACTTGGCCACCTCTGTGTCAGCTTTGCTCTTTTTCTTCTTTTCTTTTCCTTCAGCCTTTGATTTTTCAGCATCACTGTCTTGTTCCTCACTGTCTGCATCTGACTCTATGTCAGAATAATTGTCTGAGGCATCACCTTCATTTGAGTCTTCCTCGCTCCCTTCATCTTCCTCTTCTTCACCACTTCCCTCCTCTTTCTCATCACCACTGCCCTCCTCTTCCTTCTCATCACCACTGCTCTCTTTGTCCACATCCTCCTCCTCTTTGTCCTTTGTAACTGGAAGATTCATGGCTCCATCCTTCACACTGAGCATGTGTATATAGTCTAGTCTTGCAAAGATGTATAACAAAGTTACAAGATGACAGCCCCCTGTGGCCAACTTTGAAAGCATAAATCATTTGTTTGATTAGACTTGTGGTGCAGTAAGTTCATGTTTATGTTTAGTATACAAAATACAGCATTTCTACCCTTATTCTATTTTACACTTTCCTTGCCCTTTAATGTCACTGACTAACTCAGAGTTAAGAGCCTAAAAGCAGGAAGTAGTTACTCTTACTCTTATACTACTTCTCTATTTTTCTTTCCAGGTTTTCTATCCACTTATATTAATTATTCTGCTAAATTCCAGCACTTACATATTTTCATTTTATTTTCATTTAATAATCCATTATCCAGAAAGCCCTTATCCAGAAAGCTTGATTTATGGAAAGGCCATCTCCCGTAGACTCCATTATAATCAAATAATCCAATTTTTAAAGAAATATTTCTAATTCGAGGAAATTTGCCCCCCCCCCAGCTTGAAGTACATCCAGAGCAGGAACCACAGACCCCCTACCTCCAAACCCCAGGGGGATTTCACTTGATATGTGAATGTGATATAACAATTGTTGTATACGTAATATGAGAATGCAAATATTGTAAAACAGTAAAAACGAGCAGGCTACAATTTATGTTTTGACCAAATTGTTTGCATTTGTTTTTGTACATCCCAACTCCATCCCCCTTCCCTCCCCCTTCCCTCCCCCCCTTTCTTTTTAAAATGAATAAAGTACACTTTCAAAAAAACCCTTGTATGTTAATGTTTGAAATGTGTACCCTTTCATTGCCATATAAATAAATACAATACAGGTATGGGACCTGTTGTGCACAATGCTCGGGACCTGGGATTTTCCAGATAACCGATCTTTGTATAATTAAGTCTATTATAAAATCATATAAACATTAAATAAAGCCAATAAGATGGTTTTGCTTCCAATAAGGATTAATTAAATCTTAGTTGGGATCAAGTACAAGATACTGTTTTATTATTACACAGAAAAAGGAAATCATTTTAAAAAATTTGGATTATTTAGATAAATAATCTATGGGAGAATGCCATTCCATAATTTGGAGCTTTCTGGATAAGGGATCCCATACCTGTAGTAGCACTGGTACAAGAGAAAAAAATTCAGTGGTGATCAGGCATGATCTTTCCATAATTTAGATCTTCATACCTAAAGTTTTCTAGAAAATCATGTAAACATTAAATAAACCCAATAGGCTGGTTTTGCTTCCAATAAGGATTAATTATATATTAGTTGGGATCAAGTACAAGCTACTGTTTTATTATTACAGAGAGAAAAAGAAATAATTTTTAAACATTTGGATTATTAGAATAAAATGGAGTCTATGGTATATGGCCTTTCTATTATATGAAACTTTCTGGATAATGGGTTTCCGGATAACCCAGATCCCATAAGGCAGTGATTTTCAACCTTGGTCCTCCAGCTGTTAAGGAACTACAAGTCCCACAATGCAATGAAGGAGTCTGACAGCCACAGTCAGGCAAATGCATTGTGGGACTTGTAGTTTCTTAACAGCTGGAGGACCAAGGTTGAAAATCACTGCCATAAGGGATAAGTATTCATTTTTTTAGGGACTCTGTAACATAATATGGAAGCAAAATAAAGAGGCTGAATTAAAGGGCAGGAAAGGAAGAAGTATAAAATAACTGTAGCGGGGAGCATCAAAAATTTATTTTATTTGCCTCATTAAAATGTAGTAATAAAACCAAGGAAGCCCCGCTTTTTGCTTTTTATGGCATCTTGTCACTTCTTCAAAAGAACATTTTTAGGCCTTTTCCAATGATCACATTTAAATACACAATTAACCCACACCATAAAGGTCACTGGAGAATCATGTAAACATTAAATAAATCCAATAGGCTGGTTTTGCTTCCAATAAGGATTAATTATATCTTAGTTTGGATCAAGTGCAAGCTACTGTTTTATTATTACACAGAAAAGCGAAATCATTTTCAAAATTTTGTATTAATTGATTATAATGGAGTCTATGGGAGACAGCCTTTTCGTCACTCAGAACTTTCTGGATAATGGGTTTCCAGAGACCCACACCTGTATAACTAATTCTAGAGCAACTGGACATGCTGAGTAATCACTGAAGATGTTTCATTACTCATCCGAGCAGGTTCAATGGAACTGACAAAGCTGCTCAGATGAGTAGTGAAACGTCTTCAAGTACTAGATACTAAATTAACCTCAACCTGTAAAAACATCAACCCCTAGGGGTAAATTTATCAAAGAGTGAAGTTCCGCCACAAGAGGGAAATTCCGCAGCTCTCAATTCATTTCTATGGTATTTTGAAAGGTGTATTTATCAATGGGTGAAGTGAAGTTTCACCCTTTGATAAATACGCCTTCAAAAATCCCATAGAAATTAATTAAGAGTTGCGGAATTTCCCTCTAGTGGCGGAACTTCACTCTTTGATAAATATACCCCTAATGTGAACTACATCACAAAAAATCAGCCGCAGGTTCCATGCTTCATAGTAAACTATAAAAAGGTTAGAATATCCATGTTCTGCAATACATCTCTATATCATACAGTTAATACTGATTTTCTATGTATATTTAATGGAACATACTGTAGTACTAGCGATGAGCAAATTTTTTCAGCAGACATGGATTTGTGACAAAATTCAACATTTAGGGGTCGATTTACTAAATTCACGTGAATAGATTGAAGTTCGATCGAATTCGATAGAACAACGATCGTAGGAAAAATTCGATTGGTCGAATATGCAAATTTGGCTTATTCGATCATCTATCAGCGAAGGATTTGATTTTTAAAAGTTATTCTGATCGAATAGGATTCCTACGATCGAAGTCTTTGAATAATCATTATTCGATTGTTATTCGATCGTCGAATGATCGAAGATCGAATAAAAGGGTAGCCTAAAACTATTCGATTAGCATTCGAAAATCGAATGTTAATCGAATGTTGAGGAAAATCAAATATTTTTGGGGAATAATAGTAAATTTGCCCCCTTTGCAAAAATTTGCTGCAGAAACATTTGCTGAGCAAGAACGACCGTAAGAAAAAAACACCCATTTACTTTAATGCATATGGATAAAAAAGTTGCCATAAGAAAAAACTCCTATTGACTAATGCATTAGGACAAATAAGTTGCCATAAAAAAAGTCCATCAGCTTTAACGAATTTTTTGAGAGAAAAATTACTGCATGTAAAAAAAAAAGGCACCCATTGGCTTCTATGCGTTTTGCAAATTTGCTTCGTTTTATGAATATTTTCACAGTTTTGAGAATTTTTCAGCAAAATGGGACAGATTTGCTAATCACTACATAGTACTAATTAAAACAAGAGACATTCCTTATTCATACCACCATATATTTCAGTTTTGGGGTTTTTATAGATAACAAGTTGTCTAATTCTGGGCAGTGTCATTCTGTAGCTACTAAAGCAAATAAAGTTCGGTCCTGCATAAAAAAGGGCATAAACTCAAGGTATGAAAACATAATTATACCTCTTTATAGATCCCTAGTAAGGCCTCATCTGGAGTATGCAGTGCAGTTTTGGACTCCAGTCCTTAGGAGGGATGTAAATGAGCTGGAGAGAGTGCAGAGACTAAGTGCAACTAAACTGGTTAGAGGGATGAGACTGGGAGACTTCAATTATGAGACTGGGAGACTGTCCAGGTTGGGGTTGTTTTCTCTGGAAAAAAGGCGCTTGTGAGGGGACATGATTACACTTTACAAATACATTAGAGGACATTATAGACAAATATCAGGGGACCTTTTTACCCATAAAGAGGATCACCAGAGGCCACCCCTTCAGACTAGAAGAAAAGGACTTTCATTTGAAGCAGCGTAGGTGGTTCTTCACAGTGAGGACAGTGAGGTTGTGGAATGCACTGCCGGGTGATGTTGTGATGCTCATTCTGTTGATGCTTTTAAGAGGGGTTTGGATGATTTCTTGGACAGACATAATATCAAAGGCTATTTTGAGACTAAACTCTACAGTTAGTATAGCTATGGGCAAATATGGTTTTTGTGAAAGAGTGGCGGTGTGAAAGAGTGGAGGGGTGTGTGTATGCTGGGTTTTTAATTTGGAGGGGTTGAACTTGATGGACTCAATTTTTCAACCCAATTTAACTATGTAACTCTGTAACTATTTTAATATTGTAAATCCACTACACCTCCCTCATGGACAACCTTTTATCAAAACCCCCCTTCCTTACTTAAACCTGGAGTTTATCTATGATTTGAAAGGAAACAGTGATTTTCTACTATATGTTTAGTTATTGCTGATGTTTGGTCCTTTTCACTCAGTTGCTGACAAAAGTTCTAAAAATCTGGCCACACTCTCCATGAGGTCTCACCTACCTAATCTCATATTATTCATTATTCATATCTCTTGAGTTTGCATCATATATCATAGAGACTTTTTAAGAGCCAGGAGGCTAAATTCCCTCCCTTCTGAAAAACAAAGGAGGGTGGTGTCCTGTCTAGAACTGTGGCTAACACATGATAATGGGAGGTGTCTAATAGCGTGTTGCGAGGTGAAGAAGTGGCGAGGCGACACGAAACGAATAAAGCATGGGTTCCTTGGTTTTGTCCAAAGGTGTGTGTGAACCAGCGCAATGGCGCTAAACTGAAGACATCTGGAAGCTAAATCTTTAAGTAAAATCCGGCTTTATTTGGCAAACATAGCTTGGGTGGCAATGTAAAGTGCATGCAGTCTATGCGTTTCGTGCCCTAACTCATGGCACCTCCTCAGGAAGTGCCATGAGTTACAGCACGAAACACGTAGACTGCATGCACTTTACATAGCTTCCAGATGTCTTCAGTTTAGCGCCATTGCGCTGGTTCACACACACCTTTGGATGATCATGATGACTGGGAGCTGCGAACCAGTCTGACCTCTGCAGGCAGCTACTGGAGGGGAAACTATGTGCAACTGCACACAAGAGAGGTGAGCTCCGCTACTTTCTTTCCTATTGTTTGAACTTGGTTTTGTGACTGTAATTTAATGAGGTAAGTTAAAGACATTTTAAATACAGTATACACTTGAGTGCTCCATGAAACATTTTTGTGCAGATCAGGAAAGGAAGAAAGCACAGAAAAGGAGAGGAAAGAAGGATGGCAGCCAATGATAGAGAAGTAAGAAAGTTTAGTTTCTCTGTATAACACATATGTTTATTTGTGTGATGTACCTAGGATGGTGTGTTTTGTTTTAAAGCAGGGATGCACCAAATCCTGGATTCATTTTGGGATTCAGGCAAATCAGAGCTCCTTTCAGCAGGATTCGGACCGAATCCAAGAGCCTGGCTGAACCGAATACGAACCCTTAAAATCATATGACTTTGTATGCAAATCAGGCTTCAGGTTTGGTTTGGGATTCGTCTAAGCCCTTCCTGAAAGTTTGGCCAAAATCAGTGCATCCCTATTTTAAAGTAGTAGACCCAAGCAAAGAAAATCTAACCAGGTAAAATAACTTCCACGAACATCATACTTACGTGAAACTTGGAATGCTTGAATCTGTCAACAACCAGGCATTTCCATTTCTAGTCATCCCAATCCAGACATTCTTATCCCTCAGTGATGGCTGTAAATCGTCCTGGAGAAAAGTAACAGGGTGTTATAGACAATGCTCATGTATAAATCTTCTCCTGCATTTTTCTAAACAGATAGACAAGAAAGGCAGAATGACTTTCATCTGAAGAAAGATGAAACTTGAGTTTCTTGTATACCATGGCTATTCAGCAGAAAAAAAATCAAAATAAAGATTCTCCCATGCTATTTGCATTCCTGATGGCCACATATTTATCACCTGGGACCTTCTAGCATTTTACGGAAATTTAGCATCAGATTGCAAGCCAATCTTAAGGTGGCCATACACGGGCAGATAAAAGCTGCAGCTTATCTGCCCGTGTGGGGGGCCCTCCGACTGGCTTTCCTGATCGATATCTGGCCAAAAGTCGGCCAGATGTCGATCGGGCAGGATTAAAAATCCCGTCGGATTGCGGGCGCATCTGTTCGTTGATGCAGTCCCGCAATCCGACCGCCCGTACTGATCCGATATCGCCCACCTCAAGGTGGGCATATCGGGGAGAGATCCGCTCGCTTGGCAACATCGCCAAACGAGCGGATCTCTACGTGTATGGCCACCTTTACTCACAAAATGAGACCATAAGGGAAATCACTATAGACTGGAAGTAAAATGTCATGTGGGGGAGGTGGTAAATGAAGCAGGGGAGCCTACTTTAAGACCCTCTGACCTGCAACCATGTCCTTGCACCTAGCATTTTTGCAGGTACCCATGCTAGAATATGCAGAACTGTCCATGCATTGGTTGATATAACCTAGCATGTATGGCTGCCGTTTGTGTGTGAGAACAGTTCCTCATACAAACCAAAGGTTGTTCTTTGGCATTTAAAATGTCAATTTTTGCTACATGGGATTATCCAGCTACACATTTTACTAGAAAAGTATATTATTTAAGAAAAAAGATCTATTCATATGAAACAGTGTTTTATATCTGGGCTCTTTAACGTAATCTAATTTTAGTAAAATTTAAGGTGAATTGCCATCAGGAATTTAAAGATCCTACCATTCCCCTTTTGTCTCTCAGAATGAGGAGGTTCGAGTTCCGCTTGATACAGTCATTTTTAGACTCTTCCCAGGTCAGAGTTGTTGCTGAAATATAATAACACTTGGACTCTATCAACACCCAGTCTTCTGGGCATGTCCTTAAAGATCCTCATAAAACAAAGAGAAAACACTCAGGGATGAGAAATATCAATGGCTGAGTATGAGCAAAAAACTTGTGGCACTTACTAATGTCTTCCTTATGCTTTGTGATTTCTGCTTTGAGATGCGCCTCCATCTTTACTGGGGCATTCAGAAGTTCAGATAACACTGGAGAAAACAATAACATGCAGCAGCTTTACTCTTTCGACTTTATTTGTACAACTAAATCTATGGGCTCCATATTGATTTGCCAACAGTGGTACTGGATCCCTTTGATCTTGTTATGTCTCCTACTTATCTATCTAGATTAGAAACTGTTTTGACATGTTCCTTACTACTTTGTATTTATTGTGTTAGTTCCAATGATATTTATGATATTGGTAACGTCTCTTGAGGTTCTGTTACAGTAAGTGGAATAATATCAATCTGAGACAGAATTACCAAGTCAATCCAAATTTTTCTTTTACCTTTCTGAACTGGGCATTCATATAAACCAATCAGCATTTAGAAAACTCATCTTGCCTTGGTAATCAAGTTGGATTTAAACTTAAGTTTCTTTGGGAGAAAAAGCTTCTAGTATAGGCTATTATCTGTAGGAATACAGTATAAATATTACATATGTTAAGGGGTGAAACTGATCACCCCATTAGTTGTCATTACTTCTGTACAGTAACAAATGCAATTAATCTGTGGCTGGTTATTGAATTGCCTTGAGAACCACCACACCCAATGGATTTGTGTCCTAAATGCTCCTTATTCAATGTACACTGTTGAAGCCATGCTTTCTATTGATAATGCAACATAATTTCTGCAATGCCCCAATGTAAAGACAGTGTCCCCCCCCAACTTGCATGTGATTCACCAATGTGGATACATGTGCACACATCAAGGTGCACCATATTGTGTCATGTTGTACATGAGTGTAAGAAAACCTTACCCTGGTGGTCTAGTGGTGCGGCGGGGACGCACTTCCGCATTTTAAAGGCGCATGCGCTCTGGCGTCATGACGTCAGCGCGCAATGGCGCCAACATTCAAATATTTAAAGGGGCATTTTTAGAAAACTCATTGCCCGTGATAGGTTTTTTCCTGGTGCCTTGTACCTGTGCTGTAAAGCTTCTGTTTGATCCTGTTTGCTGTGTTTGACCCTGCCTGACTCTTGACCGCGCTGCTTTCTGTATCCTGACTCGATCCTGTTATCTGACCACCAATTTTGCCTCATCCCTATCTGATTGATTACCCGGTTTTGACCCTCGCCTGCCTGACGTTCCTTGCTGTCTGCCTGCCTCGATCCAGCCTGCTTAACCACGTATCTGCCTAACTCTTGCCTGTACCGTGACCTTCGGCTTCAATAGACTCCTTCTACAGTCGTGCCCCATTGCCAACCAGAACTCCCGCTCTGCACCTCTCGTTTAAGTCCAGGTGGCATCTGAGTAGCTGAGGGCTCCTCCCGAAGCCAAAGGCGGTCACACTACTGGTGAAGCACGAGCCGAGACCAGGGTGCTTGGCGTTTGTTCTGGTATTGGGTCCCGAACGTGACAATGAGATACATGTGCAGAGGAACGGCTAGTATGCAGGGAGCTTTTTTTTACAGCCAGCTATTTACATGAACCAAACAACAGGCCTACTTCAGGTTGATTATACCCATAAATAGACAAATTGTTCTGATTCATTTGGCAAGGCTTGTCGGGCAACTAATTTCACTGAGATGCTAGCCAATTCAGCTAATTCTTCTTTGACTGATGGATGCTGGTACAGGTGACTAGAGTGTGATTCACCAAAAGAATGAAAAAGGCCCACATGGACCAATGGTCATTCAATTTCGTCTGAAACATCACTAAAACAAGAGCCAATATACTTCAATTAAAAAATGTCTACCGTTTTTATAAGAACCTGACTGTATGCAGTGACATTCTCCCTTTATTTACTGCTGTGGATAGGAATTCTCCCTAACTTCTGGCAGGGAAACAATCATACTTATGAACAGCAGGGGGAGTCCCTGCCTTACTTACCAGCCATGCAGAACTCAAGCAGCTTTGTTATTTGATCATTTATGACGATCCCTAAAATGCCCAGACCCCACTGAGCATGTGTATGTAGTCTATTCTTGCAAAGATGTATAACAAAGCTACAAGATGACAGCCCCCTGTGGCCAACTTTGAAAGCATAAATCATTAGTTTGATTAGGCTTGTAGTGCAGTAAGTTCATGTTTATGTTTAGTATATAAAATACAGCATTTCTAGCATTTTTCTATTTTACACTTTCCTTGCCCTTTGACCCCTAACTTTATCCACAAATAAATCTTATATACAGTATTGGAAACATGCCCATCAGACCACAGTGAAGTCTGCACTCTTACTCACCATCCTTTTTTGAATCCATAGGGGTAAAGAGTGAAGTTCCACCACTAGAGGGAAATTCTGCCGCTCTCCATTCATTTCTATGGGATTTCGAAAGGCGTATTTATCAATGGGTGAAGTGAAAGTTCACCCTTTCATAAATACGCCTTTAAAAATCCCATAGAAATAAATGGAGAGCAGCGGAATTTCCCTCTAGTGGTGGAACTTCAGTCTTAACTTCACTCTTTGATAAATATACCCCTATATAATGTTTTGCTTGAGCTCCATTATTTGGGAAGAAATAGCAGTTTTCCAGAGTTGGCTCTGAAATGAATATTACTAGGAGGCTATGAAATGAATATTACTAGGAGGCTATGAAATGAATATTACTAGGAGGCTATGAAATGAATATTACTAGGAGGCTCTGAAATAATTATTACTAGGAGGCTATGAAATGAATATTACTAGGAGGCTCTGAAATGAATATTACTAGGAGGCTCTGAAATGAATATTACTAGGAGGCTATGAAATGAATATTACTAGGAGGCTATGAAATTAATATTACTAGGAGGCTATGAAATGAATATTACTAGGAGGCTCTGAAATGAATATTACTAGGAGGCTCTGAAATGAATATTACTAGGAGGCTCTGAAATGAATATTACTAGGAGGTTATGAAATGAATATTACTAGGAGGCTATGAAATGAATATTACTAGGAGGCTATGAAATGAATATTACTAGGAGGCTACCTGCTACTTCTTGGATATATTTGTAAAATCTTTTACTGACATTCCCTCCATGTCTCAGTGATGTTTTGCATGAGTGCTAATATTTAGGAAGAGTCTATCATGAAACCCAAAGCTAGAGGTAATTGGCTAAATGATTCATATTTTTTTTCTTTCCAGCAATTTGTACATTTGCAAGTCACACATAAATAATGGCATGACAGATTTCAAGCTCCTGCTAATAAAAGTCAATAGATGGCATTTTGGGTGCTTTTTTTCTGGTTGGGAAACATTTGCTGTGGTTTTGTGAAAAAAAAATTGGTGATGGTGGAAAAGAAATTTTTCTGCAAATCAGTGCCTGCCGATTGGTGAGAGAAATAAAAAGCATGAACCCCCAAAAGGGATCCCACAGGGGTATTATTGTTTGGCTGGGTTTTAAGTTTTTTAAATCTGTTACTCACATTCCTTCTTTGTCTGTATGTTGTTTTTCTTGAGCTCCAACATTTGAGCAAAAATAGAAGAATCTGTAAAAAAGCCCAAAGCTTTTTGTAACTACAGAGATCGTTATATTAAATCATGACAGAATGTAATGACCAATAATCTCCAATGTGTACAATCATTACTATATTGATAGTTATCTTTCCAGAATTCCGAAAAACAGTTTCCTCCTAAAGTGCTGGCACAAGTCACATGGGCAGCTGGGAAATTGACAAAATGGCTAGCTCTATGTCAGATTTCAAAACTGAATATAAAAAAAAATCTGTTTGCTCTTTTCAGAAATGGATTTCAGTGCAGAATTCTACTGGAGCAGCACTATTAACTGATGCATTAAAAAAAAAAAAAAGTTTTCCAAGTTTCCCTTTAAAACTATTTCAATTTATGGTTTCAATGCTCTTCTCTGTGGCTTTTACATTTTTATGCTGTTGCTAGGGTCATTATCCTACTGACTTTATTAGCTATAGATAAATGGCAGAATTTGCCTTTGTGGTATTTCTGAAGACAGACAAAGAATAAAGAAACCATGAGCGTATTGTTAGTGAGGACTCTCTACCCAAACCATTGACATCTTCATCTCCGCAAACAATATAATACACTTGCCATAGTATTTGTTGGGAGAAAGATTCAGATTAGTTGCTGCTGAGATATGTCTGCAGAAAAGTCACGGAAACAGGTTTCCTTTTATGTACCAGATGCCACATTATACATACATGGAACATAATCATTTGTCTAAAATTTAGTCTGTAAAGAAGGGGTTTCCAGCTTTTGACCCATGGACCATATCTTGCCTGCAGGAATGACTTACACTGGCCACAGCAAGATGCAAAGATGTAGATAGCCATTGCTGACTCTGGAGCTGCTGCTTCTCACCTTGGGGTAGATTAATCAAAGAGTGAAGTTCCGCCGCTAGAGGGAAATTCCACAGCTCTCAATTCATTTCTATGGGATTTTGCAAGGCGTATTCATCAATGGGTGAAGTGAAAGTTCACCCTTTGATGAATACACCTTTAAAAATCCCATAGAAATGAATGGAGAGTTGCAGAATTTCACTCTTGTGGCAGAACTTCACTCTTAACTTCCCTCTTTGATGAATCTACCCCCTTGTCTCATGACAGGGGAGGCCGTGTGGATAGCTAGTTATTGTGTTCCTTGCCTGCAGTTTACTCTGGGTTTAACCAATAAAACAGAGAATTCATAGACCACTTTTATTCGACAGGTAAGCAAAGGAATCATGGTGAGAGATTCAAAACTACTATCAAATGTAACCAGTCCCCACATGATTCCCTTGTTTACCTGTTAAGTCCCAGCAGTATGGATAAACATTGTATTAAACGAGTGGGAAAACAATTACTAGAGGAAGGGGGTCAAGAGAGAGTAATGTAACATAATTGGATAGAAGTTGGAAAGATGGGAAGAGACAAGCAAGATGGCAACTAAATTATAGAGAGAAAAGTGAGTGGACAGACTTTAAAAAAGAGAAGATGCCAAGTAAATCATTGACAGAAACGTGATGGAATGGAGCACAATGGGACAAGAAGGGTACTGGTGAAATGAAACTACAGAGGAGGGAATAAATGTAGAAAATAACAACTTGGGGTTGTAAGAATAAATTAAGCGAGAAAAGAGTGAGAACTACAGATGAAAGGGCAGAAAATAAGGTGTAAGCAGTGGGGTGAAGCAAGGAAAATATAAAAATGGCGAGAGAATCAAGCTACTATCAAATGTAACCAGTCCCCACACGATTCCCTTGTTTACCTGTTAAGTACCAGCAGTGTGGATTTACATTGTATTAAATGAGTGGAAAAAGGATTACTAGAGGACGAGGAGCAGGGGAAAGTAATGTAACAAATTGGATAGAAGTTGGAAAAGATGGGAATGGACAAGCAAGATGACAAGTTTAAATTATTATATATTATATTATTATTGTATAAATTATAGAGAGAAAAGTGATGGAATGGAGCGTGATGAGACAAGAACTGTACTGGTGAAATGAAACTACAGAGGAGGGAATAAAACTTGGAAGAGAAATGGGGTTGGAAGAATAAATTAAGTGAGAAAGAAGGGAGAACTACAGATGGAAGGGCAGAAAATAATGTGTAGGCAGTGGGGAGAAGCAAAGAAATATAAATTTGGAAAGGGAACAGAAATACAGGAAGAATAAAGATTGGAATAATAAAAATGATTAAAAAAAAGCAGAGGGGATAAAGAACTATAAAAAGGAGAAGAAAAATTAGAAAATAAATTGAAACAGAACTGGAGAACAGAGGCAGAAGCATGACAAAGCTTTCTCTTTGTCTGTTCTCCACCTATTTGTGCAGAGATAACAGAAAATAAACCCAAATGTTTATGTAACCGCAGTCAGTCTTTTGTAGCCACTCTTGCATCACAGCCCAGTTTCACTGAACTTCCTCATCATTGGTTTGTGTAGTCTCAACATCACTTCTCTCAAACTCTTACTTACAGAAAGTGGCAGTTACAGCAATCAGGATTATCCACAACAGGAACATGAAGCCAAGAAGAAGAACGAGGATCAGGATCACCCACCTCCAAGTGCTCCATTTCCTACAGCATGCTATTGTTAGAGATAAGAGAGGTTTCAATTGAATGGTACAAGGAGGCTATCATAAGTAAGACCAAAGTTGCAATTCATCCACTCTAGACCAACTCAGTCTGTGTATGGAAGCCTCTAAAACAGCCTTGCAGAATAATAAAGCTTAGCATGGCAATGGAAACAGTTCACAACAAAGTTGATCTATTTCAAACATCAAATATAAAAAAAAACGTGAAATAGAAATATTTTAGTGTTTGCTTCTTCTGCTGGTCAAATGCCTGGCATAACTATAGAGACTGTGGGTTCTGCTTTCTCTATAGCTAATAAAAAAAATCTCCCCAACCGCTCTCTTACCTGCAGTGAGGAATGGGGACGCAAGTGGGGTAGGAGTGGGCGGAGTTGGGGCAGAGAGTGAGCAGGTGGAGGTGGGACATGGGTGGGACATAGAAGGGACAGGAAATTGGTGGGAGAATGGGGATTTGAAGATTTTTATGCAGGTGGGGCACACCCATAGGCAATTAGCAAGTTATTGTCTCTTAGGCCCATAGGCACTAACTTGCTCAAACAATTACCCTTATAGTTGCTACTTGTGTGGAATCTGCCATGTTTTTGGACTTTACCATGCCGTGCATGCTAAATAAATTGCCAGATCTTGTGGTGTATTGCTCAAGGCAATAGGGAATTACTTTTAGCAGATGGCAGAAAGAAGAAGTACAGTAGAAGAATTCAGAATGACTGCTGTTCAATGTATAATCTGTGTATAAAGAACTAAAACTACTAAAAAAGCAATATTGTTGGAAATGCTGCATTACATACACTGAATGTACTTTACCTGCCCAGATGATCAGCAGCTCTTTAACAAAAACAACCCATATACTATAAATATTGGAATTCTGAATTCAAGTTACTGACAGTGCCCCAGTATATTTCCTTTAGATCTTCATTAGTAAAGGGCTGTGATGTGTAGCAATTCCTTCGTTACATTACTAGCATGAATTCAATTTTAAAGAGTCCCTCTGAGGCGACTAGGAACAGTGGCAATGGGGCTCAGCCTGAAGGCCAGTTGGGGGAAATTTTAGGGGATACTATTTACTCCTGCAGATACACCTTAAAAAGCCTCACTTATAATTAGAAGTTTATTTGCTGTGCTGGATATTCTTGGAACTATGACACCATTTTTATACTCTAACCTTGTTATGAGTAGAGCGGGGTCCAAATTTTAGACCTTCAATTGGAGTTTGAACTTAAAAAGCCTGACAACCATTGGTCCAATGGAGCAATAAACACAATGCACCTGTACAAATAGGATACTTTGTCTATCAGTCTTCTCATACGGTTGGACAAGCCCGAGGTTCACCGGTATCTTTTTCCCGTCTCAAAATGGCCCAGTGACTGTGATCGCCCCCTTTTATGCTGCCTTTACATTCACAAGGACTAATCCATGAGAAGTAGTTGATGGGGCTGGCCTCATAGTATCACATTGCACAAATATAATAGCACATGCCCAGTGAATCTTGTGAAGCTGTGTGCATTTTCTACATAGTTTAAGGGGCAAATTTACTATTATTCACCAAAATAAATTCGACCAAATTCACAAGATAAGTATTCGACCGTCGAATGCTTATCGAATTGTTTTAGGCTATCCTTTTGCTCGATATCCGATTTCTCGATGAATTCCTACGATCGGATACTGATCGTTCGATTTCACCAAAAAATCGTGAAATTTCATTAGAGCGTTCCAAAAATTCGTACGATTCGAACGGTCGAACGAATGGTATTCGAGCAGGACTTAGCCTCAGAAGCCTATGGGGAGCTTCCCATAGGCTTCTATTACAATTCAGTAGGTTCAATCTGGCGAAGTAGGCAGTTGAATAACTTTAACATTTTAAATCCTTCGATCATCGAATGATCGAATTATCAAATATCCGATCTATCCGATATTCGATGATCGAACGTCGATCATTTCACGTGACTTTCGTAAATCGGCCCCTTACTCTTTTAAGTCATAATATTTTTGAAGCATAGGGTGACAGCTAGTTACGCTGTAGGAGGATGGGCAGAAGAGGAACCTACTACAAGAAACTATTTACAGCCACACAGGTCCGACACTATGAAATAAAAACACTGACAAAGCACATTTTGTGACAAATCCTGTTTTTGGACTTATTTTGAACAAACATTTTAATGCAGACCTTACATGGCCAATATTTCCTTTTTCATTTAATACATTAGTGGGAACGTCCATAATTTTGGAATTGTCGAATTTAAATTTTTAATATAACGAGAAAGATTCCAGTTTTAAGAAATACCCCCCCAAGAGTAATGCAATAATCAGAATGGAAAACTACTGCAAATATGATATAATTGCCTTTGTTAATGCTCGTTCATATTGCTTTTCATAGGCTTTTGAATTTATTCGCCTGGCGTGAATTTGCAACGAATTCCCATGATTCACAGGTGGCGAATAAATTCGCAAAACACCTGCATCCAAAATCAGACACCTGCGTCCAAAACAATACGCCGGCAGCGTTTAACAAATTTTTCGCCGTTTCGTAAATTTCTCAGGAAATTCGTGAAACGTTCTAGATTAGGGTTGCCACCTTTCCCTGTGGCTGAAGCCGGACAGGGGGTGGGCCCGTGACGTCGGTGGGCGGGCCCGTGACGTCACGGGGCGGAGCTATGACGCAGATTGGCAGATTGCGACGTCAATCAAGCTAATCCCGCCCGGTTTTCCTTATTTGGAAAACCAGGCAGGAAGCATTGACCCGGGCAGCCCTTCAAAATACCGGGCTGTCCGGGTCAAAACCGGACAGGTGGCAACCCTATTCTAGATTCTCCCATCACTAGTTATAAGTATCCATGCAATTCTTTCCTTACAGTATATTACTACAGTTTTGCTTTTATTGTAATATTGCAGAATCTTTACCAGTTATTGTTTCATGATCCTGGATCTCCTGCTCAGGTATCGGAGGCAGAGACCGTACATCCACATCAGCATAGTCGTCTCCATTATCTGACTGCAGGCTGCAACCTAAGAGCAGAGGAAAAAGTGATGGAGAGGAAGCCCATGAAGATACGCTGGTATATTCCTGGGCCACTGGGATGCCCCAATTACTTACCAAGCTCCAAATTATTTTCATAAAAATTGAGCCAAGCAGCTCGCTGCTTTTCCTCAGATAATGTGCAGTCCTGCATCTTCTTCCCGACTCCAGTCTTCACAGTTCTCCAGTTCTCACCATTTTAAGCAAGTTTGACCACTCCTCTGAAGCAAAGTTACCGATTCCTGGGGGAAAGACAAAGAAACTAAACTGAAGGTCGAGACAAAGGAAAAGAGAAGTGAGAGCAGAGCAAGGGTTGGTTTATAGGCAAGTGGCAAGGCAATGGGAAATAAGGGCAATGTTTATAGTTTGCTTTAAGAGATGTGGTAGCAGTGCTATGGTCTGTATGGGAGCCCAAAACATGCTGATGCCGGAATACTGCTCAAGGGAAAAAAAGGACCCCATTTACTTTCTTCTGCACCATCATATTAACATAGTAAGTTAGGTTGTAAAAAGAGAAATGTCCATCAAGTTCAACCTTTTAACTCTATTTTCACCTGCCTAACTTCTAGTTGATCCAGATGAAGGCAAAAAAAAACCCAAGTTGAAGGGGAAAAACGTCTTTGTCTCCAAAATGGCAATTGGACTAGTGTCTGAATTAACTTGTACTATGAGCTGTACTCTATATTCCCTCACTTGTTAAAAAGCCATCCAAACCCTCCTTAAAGCTATTGTCATCCTAATGTGGCTACTGTCTCTTTAAATATCATTTACCCTTTGCAATCCAGGGTCCTGAATCCCTTTTGCGTGTGAAAAGTATTGGGAACTGGGATTTACAGTGAGATTGCCAAAACCACTACATTGGTCCCACATGCTTACTTAATCCTCCCCCCCCATTCACGACATTTAAAAGACAGAGATTGCCCAGACCAACACCCGTTTTTAAAGGCAGAAACCCACCGTTTAAAGGAGCAGGTGTGGGGCTGCTACAACCACATGAAAGCCTGATCTGCAAAAAAAATGGCTAAACTTCCAGCAGAAACAGGAGTAACTAGAGAAAGCCCATGCAATGAAGAGAGAACATACAAGCTCCTCAGGTCTCAGAAGGCAATAATAAGACTGCTGGATAGTTTATAGAAAGAAAGAGACCAGGCAGCATATTTTTATAGATGCATTATAAAGTGCTGTATAGGATAAAGTAACCACCTTCATTAAAAAATTAATTTTAACATTACATTTAAAATAACCATACACATAAATTACACAGATGTTAATAACTTGAATTCTTTTTTTATAATAGATTCTCTTTAGAGCGTCTTTTCTTGTCATGCTTCCATCAGGTCCTTCATGCAACAAAGTTTCTGGGCTTGACCTGGAAGGATGACATGAGGTTATTTCTCATGGACTCCACCTTAGGAGCTCTGTACTCTTACCATTCTTTGAGAAAGATTTGTAAGGATAACTAAACTACATTAAAGCAGAAGAATTTGTTTATAAGTTTCAGCTCTTTCGTGGGTCTATGCATTGCAGATACTTCTATATGTATTTCTATAACTGTTGGGTATGAAACTTTTCAGAAGTGTGCTGGCGTTCATATTTAGGATTTTTTTTATCTTTGTTTTAAAGAAGATCTTGGAGGTAATATTCTGAAATATGAAAGCATTGATTGAATGGTAACAAATTTCATTTTAAGAAAGCTTTGTAGTTGGGTTGCTGTGAGCAAAAAGGGGGGAAGAATAGAAGGAATAAGGAAAAACAAGCAAAGAGGACAAGCACCATATGGAGAGAAAAGTATAAAGCGAAATGAGAAGAGGGCACTGGAAAGAGTACGGGAGATCAGAAGAGCATGAAGGAGTTAAAAATGGAAAGAATAAAAAGTTTGAGAAGGAACTTCAGTGGGGTCTGCACAAAGAAAAGGAAAAAGAAGAAAAACTTAAAGGGGTGGTTCACCTTCAAGTTAACTTTTAGTATATTGTAGAAGGGCCAATTCTAAGAAACTTTTCAATTGGTCTCCATTATTTATTTTTTATAGTTTTTTTAATGATTTGCAATTTTCTTCTGTCTCTTTGCAGCTTGCAAATGGGGGTCACTGATACCATCTAAAAACAAATGCTCTGTAAGGCTACAAATATATTGTTATTGGCACTTTTTATTACTTATCATTTTATTCAGTCCCTCTCCTATTCATATTCCAGTCTCTTATTCAAATCAATGCAGGGTTGCTAGGGTAATTTGTTCCCTAGAAACCAAATTGCTGACACTGCAAACTAGAGAGCTGCTGAATAAAAAGTTAAATAACTCAAAAACCACAAACAATAAAAAATTAAAACCAATTGCAAATTGTCTCAGAATATCGCTCTCTACATTATACTAAAAGTTAACTTGAAGGTGAACAACCCCTTTAAAGTAGATGGATAAATTACAAGAGAAGAGAAGGAAACCACCAGGTGACAGGTACAAAAAATGGATTATGGTAAATCAAGAGATCAAAAAGATAATGTAGAGATGTAATATTTCTGCAGTGATAACAGAAAAGACCATATAACCACAGTCGTGCATCACAGCTCAGTACCACTGAACTTCTCTTCCTCATTGATGGTCTGCACAACATTGCTGGGTTCAACAACCCTGCTCGCAAACTCTTACTTAAAGAAAGCAGCAGTTATGGTGATCAAGATTATCCACAACAGGAACATGAAGGCAAGGAGAAGAGTAAGGGTCCGGATAAGCCATTGGTTACTGTTCAATTTCACCCCAGCATGAGAGGTTATAGACAAGAGAGACAAGAGCGACACTCACATTGGTTCACAAACACTGGGGATACGTAGGAGATACTATAGTTTTTTTTATTTCCCATGCACCAATTGTTATTGCTCCGGTCCTGATGATGAAAATTTGCAAATACAGGGCAGAGTATGAGGGCGATGAACAGCAGTGGGTCTAGGGGCACCGCTATTTAAATCCGCCCTGGTTTCCATGGGTCCAGGTCTTGAAGTAAGTTTAAAGGGAAAAGTGACCAGAAATTCAATCTACAGGGACATCAGCAATTTACAAACAGGCATAAAGGACAATTCGCTAGCAGAAGAATACATCGCTAACAATGATGATAAGATGAAGCTACATCCTTCTCAATCTTATGTCAGTGACATTGTATCCTGCATGCTGAAAAGATATAAAAATGAAACAAAAAAACACTTGTGTTTTATCATTTCTTTAAGGTGGGATTGTGTTTAAAAGTTGGAACTGTTGAATATTCTTTTTAAAATTCGCATTTTGATGAATTAGCATTTGCGCTGTGAATTAACAGCTGACAAAGTGGTGCGAAGTGCGGCGAAGCCTTCTGAGGCAAAAATTCGCCCTCAGTGAATTTGCCCCAAAGGGTCCAGGTCGTGTAGTGGCTCTATGTACAAGATGTATTGAATGGTGGGTGCAAGTCAGGCTGGGGTCAGCAAGTGTGAGTAAGGCCCGGTCCTTCCAATTGGACCAGTGCAGGACTCTAATGAGCGATGTATATTTTTGGTGTATATTTAAAATAAGTTGTGATAACTGGATTCAATTTCTAGCTCCTAGTTTCTCACCTTTATTTAGTGGCCTTCAAACCTTTTACTGCATTGGATTCCCATGCCTCAGTAAAGAGACCTGGTAGCATGGAAGGGGAAACAACTACTATTTTCTTGTTTATTTTCAAGTCAGAAGAACCCTCCTGCCTTTCTAGGTTCTTTGCATCTGACACAAATTATTACATCACTGATTCCTAATCTATGGGTCTGAACCCAAACCTGGGTCTTCATTTTTTGATAATTATAGTGTTGTGAGAAGGGCCGGACCTAGGGGTAGGGCTCATCTCTCCCTGTGCATTTGCGCTTGTGCACATGTACACACTGGGTTTTCGCACTTCCGTGCACACGTGCATGCAGAAGTACCAGTTCGCACATGCGTGCACTAAGCTGGCGTTGGTTGCCAGGTTGCCTAGGGTACCTGTCGGGTCTGACCCGGCTCTGTTTGTAAGTTACAGCCCAGCTTCCATAACCCTTCCTCCAACACTATCAGCCAATCTTGCTCTACAGGTCAGCAGCCGTGGTAAAAGAACAGATTTAATTTGATTCACCCTTCTAACCATTACATAATTAAGACTTTGCAGGACTTATGGGTTCTGTAGTTCCCCGCACATCATGTTGTTTGCATACTGGGTTTTTGGCCTCTGTTTTATTTACTTGGTGACTGTCCTCAATGACCACCAGTTTCTACGTTTTACCCCTTTATATCCAGCATTACACTTCAACATCCACATGTGTTATTGTTGGTTAGAAATTAACAAATTCATTCCACAGTCCAAAAAGTTTAAAAAGTACAAAAAAATATTTTTTTTAATTAAATTGTATTAAAATACACCTATGGCATAGACTGTGACATTTGTATATTTCAATGATTTTAAATAAAGATTTGATTTTTTTTTTAAATTTGGAATTAATTTGTATATTTCTATTTTGGTACCATCAGTGATAATGGGTGACAAATAAAATGATTAGTGATAGAGTATGTACCTAAATGCAATAATGTCAGGGGTTAAGTGTTATGGTGGCTGTACACAAGCACATATTTTAAATACTGGTCCAAAGGAATGGATCTGAGCAGAAGCAGGGTGGAGCTGGGGCTCCTTTCACGTCCACATCTGCAGATAGTCCCTTTATGAGCCCAGAAGAGGTACTGTATTAGTAGATAAGTAGAATAGAGGTGGGACAAAAAGTATAACAACTCCCCACATAAAGGGAGAGGCTCAGGTACACAGCCCTGATCCTTCAGCAAGGGGAGGAGATCAAACCAGAAATCTGTTGAGCAGGCACTGATCCTCGGCTATCAAAACACAACATATTGGCAACGAGATGTCTCTTCTACCTCTGCGGCAGCATGCAGCTTATCTTCCAAACCCTGGTGAGCCTACCATACCTTTTTCTGCTTGGATCTGTATGTTTGAAAATTACATTATTGCCGCTGGCCAAGGGGAGATTTCAGCTGCTAGAAAGCGTGCTTTACTTATTCACTGCCTGGGAGAAGAGGGACAGCGTATATTCTATACATTACCATTACCTGATGAAACTTATGAAACTGCTCTTACTGCTATAAAAAAACTTTTTCGTGCCAAGAGTAAATGTGGTTGCTGAAAGATAGAAATTCCGCCAAAGTGGACAGCGTAATGGCGAATCCCCAGAACAATTTGTAGCAGCTTTGAGAGAGCTGGTTGTTACCTGTGAGTTTGGGAATCTAACAGATGAAATGCTAAGAGACCAAATAGTGGAAAAAACAAACTCACCACGCATTAGAGAGAGACTGCTCCTAGAGCAGAATTCAACCCTTGCAAAGGCTATTACAGTTGCTAGCCAAATTGAAACAGCTGTGGCAGAGGCGAAAACTCTCAGTCAGTGGTTTCTATACTACCTATATTTTCTTGAAATACTTTGCAAAATATACACTTGTTGCACCTGCCCTGAGACTGGTTAGTTACTTAAAGGGCAATGAAACCCCCCAGGCGTTCACGAAGTCTTCCGATTTCACGAAGTGAAACTCCGAAGTTCACAAAGTTTTCCGATTTCACAAAGAAATCATAATCGAAAGACTTCGTGGACTTCGGGTGCATGCGCAGTAGGACGAACCGGCAAATATGTCCTACTGTGCATGGGCCGCCGACGGTGTTCGATCCAGGAAGAAGACGTTGAAGAAGATGGATGCTGTGTACTACTCTGGAGGGCACCAAGAAGGAGGGGTAAGTAGGGACTTAGGGGCAATATGGTGGGGGGGGAGGTGGGAGGGGGGCCTATGGGGGGGTGGGGGGAGGGAGTTAGCACCTGGGGCGTTTCATTGCCCTTTAAAGGATCCAACCCCTGTGCTTTGTTGCTTGCCATTGACTGTACAATTTGAATCAAATTAAACCTACAATTAGTGGATGGTCTCATTGCTACAGCACCAGTGCCTGCCACACAGCCAGTGGCTAAAATTTCACCACAAAGCAACACATCACTGGGCTGTGCAAAGAACTTTGTACACAAAGTTAAGTTGAGACCAGATGTAAAACCAGTACGCCAGAAATTGAGGCGATTGCCCTACTCTATAAGGGAGACTGTCTCACAGGAACTAAAGAAACTGGTAGAGCAAGATGTGATTGAAAAATCCACCGAATGGGTTTCACCAATTGTTGTAACAAAGAAGAAAACTGGAGGTATACGATTGTGTGCTGATCTCTGTGAAACTAATAAAGCAGTTGTTATGGATAATCATCCCTTGCCACACATTTTCAGAACTCTGAGGAGCAAAATTCTTTTCAACCCTGGATCTTCAGAGTGCTTATCATCAAGTATTACTGCATGAAGAAAGCCGAGACCTCACTGCATTTATCACCCATGATGGTTTGTTTCAGTTCAAACGTGTACCTTATGGACTGGCTTCAGCACCGAGTTGTTTTCAAAGACTCATGTCTTCTATACTCCATGACATACCTGGTGTACAATGTTACTTGAATGATATAATTGTCTACGCTCCAACTATGGATCTCCATGACAGGTACCTAGAAAAGGATCTGAAATGCACTGATTCTGCAGTACTCAAACTGAACCTTTCCAAATGCCACTTCAGACAAACTCAGCTGTCATTTCTGGGTCATAAAGAGGGATTACTGCCGGACCCTGACCATGTCAACTCAGTTACACAAGCACCTACTCGATCTGATTTCCAGACCTTATGAGCTTTAATAGATCTTATTTCTTCAAGTTATTTATTCAAGTTTACTTCAAGTTTATTCCAAACAACTTGTGGAACCACTTTGAGCACTACTACGTGGAATTTCAAGTCTGGTTTAGTCAGAGATTGCTCAACATACTGTAGCTTTGAAATAGTGAAACAGCTAATTGTGAACAGTCCAGCACTAGCTCTATTTGATCCTGCACTACCCACTATGGTTACTACAGACACTTCAGACTATGGTGTTGGTGCAGTTCTCACACAGATATATGCTGATCATTCAGAGAAAACTGTTGCAATTGCATCCAGAACACTTACAGAGACAGAGCGTAAGTATTCCACTGTTGAAAAAGAGGCTCTAGCGTGTGTTTGGGCAACAGAAAAATGGAGAACCTACCTATGGGGTAGAGAATTTACCGTATGCACTGATCATAGCCCTTTAACTACACTGCTTACAACAAAGGGACTAGGAAGAGCTAGAACACGTATAGCTAGATGGTCAGCAAGGCTACTGAATTTGTAGCATTGAGTGATTTACTATCATCTACAGTTACAGCTGCTGATTTTAAGTAAGCTTGCCTCTCATGTCCAATCCAGGTAAAACTAGGGGACATCTTACAAAACAAATGGCCAAATGCTGAGAAGAAATTCAGTCCTGATCTTCAACCTTACTACAGGATTAGGCACGAACTGTCCTTAGTAGATGGCTATGTTGTCCGTGGAGCTCACCGTTTATTGGTTCCAGAAACCTTGAGAGAAATGCTCATACAACTTGCACATGAGAGTCATCAAGGAATTGTACATAAAAAACAAAGATTACGAGAACTATACTCAGGGGATCCTTTTGCAGATGCTCCTATAGACTGCAGATTTGCTATAACCTTGATAGACTATTACATTAAATAGCCTGAAATTCCATTTGTTTCTCATATAACATCTCATGCACTGTCTGATGGACACATATGGAATGCAAGTCGTCATGCTCCTGCTAGATATGACTTTGCAGATGTTCCATTTGATGAATAACATTTTCCTACTCCTGATGCCAACTGCAATAGGCCTGATGAAAGTGAGCCTATAAGGCATACTGAGAGAATCAGAAAACTACCTGCATGGACCAAGGACTATGTCATGTGAAGAATGTATATTATTGCTTTGAGATGCATTGTTGTTGTTTATTACATTTGCCCAAATGCTTTCCTACTAAAGGGGGCGTTTATACAAATGTATAGAGTTATGCTGTGTATACACAGTACTGTCTATACTGTTTAAAGGGCACCTATGGCCCCAAAAAATTTCCCCAAACCAAAGGTGCGGGCTGATAGAGCCCGCATTACGGTTTGGGGTTCAAGTAGTTTAAAAATAAAACCGTCACCAGCAGGCGCTGGCTTACTCGCACCGGGAAGGAACTCGTGTGAACCGCCATCTCTTAGTAACTACATGCACAGTATGAAAAGCGGCCTCGGAAGTGTGACCACTTTTCAGTATACGCATGTGTGTGACGTCACATGCGCATGCGCTTCCTAAGAGATGGCGGCTCGCACTGGGAGTTCCCCAAACCGGAATGCGGGCTCTATCAGCCCGCACCTTCGGTTTGGGGAAAATGTTTGGGGCCATAGGAGCCCTTTAAGAAGGATAGAGTTTATGTTACTGTTGTGTAATTGCAGCATGAACCTGCTAATAAAGCCCTGTTATACTCTGCTCATCCTCGGCTATCAAAACACAACAACCAGGCAAAGTAAAAGCAAGTACAGACTTTATTTATTTCACAAAGGAGCAACCTTATGCGCTTCATGTTACAAACACATGGGCTAACTAAACAGAACGCAGGACACTGTATTTAAAAAGAGTGTGCACCAATTAGGACGCACTTCAAACTAACAAATCACACAGAAGAATACAAGGAACTAATCCCAGTTAAAAATACAAGTCAATCAAGGCTATGGCTACATTCATTAGTGATGTCATGGGTGCATATTGGTACAACTAGCCAAAATTAATGTGGGTACAAGTGGCCACCAGGCAGTGGCTGATCACTGAATAATGCAGAAGTTGCCTCTTTCATTTGAACTAATTCAACTATTAACTTTTATATAAAGACCAGTGTCTGGGTGGGTGCTTCCTGGAACCAATTTTTAAATTTATTTACAATGCAGAATAACATAGGGTCTCAAATTCATGATGTGTCCAGCTATGAAGATGTTCTGGGTTGAGACGTACGTCCTTCAGCACAATGAAATTCAATCTAATCTCAATTTATAGCCAATAAAATTTCACTCCTTGATGTGCAATGGGATTGACATCAGGGTGGTCATGAAGACATAGCTCTAAGATTTGCATCCCCAACTGCTTAGTCCTACAGCATCATGAGGTTGCACATTTTAAGACGGTAAATGGTTATAAATATTTGAATTAGCTGTCTCCAAAACAGTTCCTGTATTCATGATTCCATATACCATAGTGACTTCCTCCTCTATTAAAACCTACAGATGAAATAAAAATATTAATAATTAAATAAACACCACAAAACAGACCATAACCTGAACAACAGCTACAAGTTAAATATCCCCAAAATCATATCTCTATAAGAATGACCTAAAGAACCAAATGGACACCCAAAGGATCAAAATAAAAAGGTATATGTTGTGTTGTGCTTAAAACATGTTGCCTCTTCATTTCTCTGAAAAACTAAGATATCAGTATGGCCAAACTGTAACAGCACACAAAATTTAGTTTAAGACTTGTATCATGCCTTTCATATTCTATACATTGATATAGGACCTGCTATACAGAATGCTCAGGACCTGGGGGTTTCCTGATAATGGATCTTTCCATAATTTGGATCTTCATACTTTAAGGGCAAATTTACTAAATTCACGCGAATGGATCGAAGTTCGATCGAATATGATCGAATTACGATCATGCGATTTTTGTGGATATTCGAATATACAAATTTGGCCTCTTCGATCATTGGATACCGAATTATCGAATAGATCGAATGATCGGATATGCAATAATCCGATCATTTGATGATCGAAGGAATTACAATTTTAAAATCCTTCGAATGCCTACTTCGCCAGATTGAACCTACCGAATACCAATAGAAGCCTATGGGAACCCCCCCATAGGCTTCTTTGACTAAGTCCTGCTCGAATACCATTCGATTTTTCGGAGGCTCGAAGGAAAAAGTACGTTTTTTTTGTGAAATCTAACGATTGGTATTCATCGAGAAATCGAATATTGAGCAAAATGATAGCCTAAAACTATTATTATATACGCATTTTTTCGACTATCGAATGCTTATCGAATAAATTTGTAGGATTTTTGGGGAATAATAGTAAATTTGCCCCTAAGTCTACTATAACTAACTAGAACTACTAAACCTAATAAGCTGGTTTTGCTTCCAATAAGAATTAATTATATCATAGTTGGGCTCAAGTACAAGGGTACTGCTTTATTATTACAGAGAAAAAAAGGAAATCATTTTTGAAAAAATTGGATTATTTGATTATAATGGGAGACGGCCTTTCAGTAATTTGGAGCTTTCTGTATAATGGGTTTCAGGATAACAGATCCCATACCTATATTCAGTATATTGTAAGTTGGTCCCTAAGCTCGGGTAAGTGACAGCAGCACAGAGAAGATGTGTTGGAAAGAGACAATTACTTACCAAGACACTTTCTATATCTGATCTCAGAAGCGATGCTGTTCTTCTGCTCCTCTGCACAGAATACATTAAGTTTCAGTGAGTCACAAAGAAAAGGAAATACCCTTAGACTACATTTCCCATGTAGACAGTGTCAGGCTGGGATGCTGAGAGAGGGTTAAAGGGGGCAGGTCAATGGGGAATTGATAGGGGCTGGTGTACAGCGGGGTTTAGTTCTCCTTTAACATAGGAAAGAAAAGATGTGCAAGAGCACTAAGGTGTGCATAAATACCCATTAATTTTTCCTCTGGTCTGTCTGCATTTTGCTAAGGATAAAAAGTCCATTGCAATATGCAGGGTTGGGGGGCATAGACCAGCCCTGTCCTTACTGACTTTCAGATATCGATCGGGGGAAACCCGTCTTAGGGCCCCATACACGGGCTGATAACCTGCCAGCTTTTATCGGCCCGTGTATGGCCACCTTAACTTGTATTTGAATGATGGGCAGGTTAGGGGACAGGTAGGATGGTTACCAGCCCTCCCTCTTGCACCTTATAAATATATTAAGGCTGGTGTTGCAGTTCTACAACATCGTACAGGCAGAGTACAAACTTCAAAAACAGGGTTCAGTCTGGCATGTTTTTTCACTTTGCACCTTGTTCTGCACATAGAAGAATTGTAAATAGGAGCATAGAGACCTGTGTGGCCTCCAGTCAATACAGTGCTGCCTGAATTTGGCAACACTGTATTCATGAGTGCTGGGTGAAGGGGGAGACTTAGTCATTCAGATGTGCAAGGGGCCTCACTTCTCCATTATCACTGAGGGGACCATTAGAGGATCATTAAAGAAGCATTGTTTACCCAAAGTCTTGTCGATCATTGTGAACTTTAGTTCAAGCTTAGCTTTCTCCTCATCTGCAAAGATTAATAATAGTTAGATGATTTTTTTTAAGAAACAAACTTGCTACATAAAAGTGTTTCAGATATTAGCATTTCATTTTAACCATTCCACAAAAACCATTCACTCCCTTCTTTACTTTACTTTAGTCTGATGAGCAATTAAGGTATGATTTGGGGAGACTTCTAGATACACCTAAATGCCCAGTTTGAAGGTTTGAAGGTCAGTTGGGTTGAGATTTGGGTGGGGTATTTGTCTTTGATATTCTTGAAACTAAAGCTTGGGTTGAAAATGTCTGACAACCACTATTTTATTTCCTATCTTATCTTCCAGCTAAGCCATTTACATTTGTTTCCTAAAAGAACAAGCACTGTTATGACTTTAAAAGACAGCCTATCTTTCATTTAGTTCAAATACTGAGATGTTGTATACATTTTAGGGATGCACTGAATCCGAACCCCCGAATCCTTCCCGAAAGATTTGGCCAAATACCGAACCGAATCCGAACCCTAATTTGCATATGCAAATTATGGGTGGGAAGGGGAAAACATTTTTTACTTCCTTGTTTTGTGCTAAAAAATCACGTGATTTAGCTCCCTGGCCCTAATTTGCATATGCAAATTAGGATTTGGATTCGGTTCGGCCAGGCAGAAGGATTCGGCCGAATCCGAATCCTGCTGATAAAGGCCGAATCCTGGCCGAATCCCGAACCGAATCCTGGATTCGGTGCATCCCTAATACATTTTAAAGGCCTATTTATTTACCCTATTAAATGAGTAGATTTTTTCCTGATTAGGCAACCAAAATGGTGGGCCAAATCTACTTGAACCAATCACTCTGTTTTGAACTAGGAAAACCTTTGCAGACCCATAAGACAAGGACCCCATCTGTGACCCTTGACCAACATGACTTTCCTATCTCCATGGCAAAGTTCCAACTGACTAATAGGCTGAGAATTTGGTCATGAATGCCGGACCAAGTGATCCCATTTATGGCCAGCTGTAAACTTTTTTGGTTCTAGACACACCAAGATGGATTGTAACAATGATAAACTAGCATTGTATTACTAAACCCAGAGGAACTAATATGTCTTTTGTCTCCTCTTGATATAGGACATAAGAAATGTGAAACCACCTTTTTGTTCTCCAGAAATACTGCCAATGTGAAAATTCACTATAAACAGCTCCTTAGATGGTCTTGAAACCTCATGAGATGGCATCAGATGGCACAAGCTATTTCTCAAATCTCTCTGGCTGGCACTGGTTACTGACACCAAACCATTTCCACACTAAGTAAGGGGTATCAAACTTTTGGCTTCTGTTGGCCACATTGGAAAAAGAAAAATTGTCTGGGGCCACACATGAAATACACAAACAAAGTATAGAGTAAAGAAAATGCAGAGAAGTACAAAATAACTACAATACCAGTTGGATAACCAGAAGGAGCTATACACTGGAATATGGGACACCTGGATATTAAATAGACTTATTATTATATTATTATTAACTGGGCAGGAGTCCGCCCTCCTGCTTAATCCTATATCCTTTGCAACATGATGTTATTATTATTATTAATAACATGTATTTCTATAGCACCAACATATTTCGTAGCGCTGCCAAATGTTTCAAGCTGGGCCGCAGGTTGGACGCCCCTGCAATAAGCCATCCTTGGCACAGAGAGCTCATGTTTACCAAGAGAAAAGGGTGACATTTTTGTTGGGGGGAGGCTACCAATTTTTTTTGTTAATTATCTATTAATAATAAATTACAGTTGACTTCTTTTGCGGGAAGCCAGGTTTCCCTAAATCTTTTATATATATATATATATATATATATATATAAATATATATATATATATATATATATATATATATTCCGTAATTTGGACCTTCATACTATAATTCTACTAGAGAATGAAGTAAACATTAAATAAAAATTAAATAAACTCCCCATAAGGATTAGTTATATCTTTGTTTGGAACAAGTACAAGGTCCTGTTGTATTATTACAGAGAAAAAGGAAATCATTTCTAAAAATTCTGATTATTAGAATGGAATCTATGGGAGACATTCTTTCTGTAATTTGGAGCTTTCTGGATAATGGGCTTTCAGATAATGAATCCCAAACCTGTATATATGTGTGAGTGTGTGTGTGTAGTTGTGTGTGACGGTGTGTAAATAGTATTCAAGGCATCAGAAGCAAACAATAAAGACATAAATGGTTCACTTACCTAAAGTTCTGTTCATGCTTTCAATCTGTGTTAGAAGGCCTGATTTCTCATCATCTGCAGAGCACAAATATAGATCAATATAAACCCCCCCCCACAACTGAAACATTACAAAAAAATCTAATTAGAACAATGAAAGCATACATTTGATTAGTTGCCTTGAGTTAATTCCCAAATGCAAATTAAAAGCCACACAGAGTTTCTAAAAACCTCAACTCATAGTGACCTTGATCTATATCTGGTATTTGAAGTGCATAACCCCCAACATTTGAAAATTTGGAAAGAGGGACAAAAAGATCTGCCTCGTATAGTGCTGCAAAAATGTTTGAACGCGCCCATTTTATGGTCACACTCCCTAATTACCATGTCCATTTTACAAAATTTGGCAAGTTATGAACGTTTGAACACATTTCTGGGGGTTTTAGGGCCATTTTTTATGTGTTTGTTTACAGGTTTGATAATGGAGGTGAAAATGGACTTTAGGGGGCACATTTACTAAGGGTCGAAATAAAATTAGAATTTTTTAAATTAGAATTTCGAAGTCATTTTGGGCAACTTTGACTATCAAATATCCCAAAATTTGATTTGAATTGAAAAAAAATTTGAAAATTTTAAATTTCAAAGTACTGTCTCTTTTAAAAAAAATTTTTTAATTCAACTATTCGCCACCTTAAACCTGCCAAATTGCCATTGTAGCCTATGGGTGAACTCTTGGAAGCTTACCTGAAAATTTGGAAAATGTATTTTTTTTTAAATAAAAACAAAATTCAATTGGAATGATGCGATCAAACTATTCTAATTCAATTGAAAATTGACCTATTCGACTGAAAACTGTCCGTTTTCGATTGAAAAACTTTTTCAATGGTCGAATTTAGAATTTTTTTTCTATTCCAAATTCAACCAATATTAAATCTGCCCCTAAAAGAGTCTCAGGTGGCACTGAGGCTAAGACTAACCCCAAAAAAAGTTTTTTAAGTATATCAATAATAAAAAGATGGGGGTTTGCTCCTTTAGATAATGGTACCAGTATGTTTGCATCAGATACAGAAAAAGTGAATATCCTAAATCAATTATTTTCTTCAGTGTATACAATAGAGGAGTCTGAGTACCCAGGCTCACTTCATAGCTGCACTGTTGGGTCAGCTCAATCTAGAGAAACAAGTTAACATTAAATAAACCCAATAGGCTGGTTTCGCCTCCAACAAGGATTAATTATATCTTAGTTGGGATCAAGTACAAGCTAGTGTTATTTTATTATACTTTTTATTATTAGAAAAAGGAAATAATTTATAAAAATTTGGATTATTTGATTATAATTGGATGTATGGGAGACTGTAATTTCTGTAATTTGGAGCTTTCTGGATAATGGGTTTCCAGATAACGAATCCCATACCTGTATATATATATATATATATATATATATATATATATATATATGTATGTGTGTGTAGGATTGTGTGTGTGTCTTTGTGTAAATAGTATTCAAGGCATCAGAAGCAAACAATAAAGACATATATGCTTCACTTACCTAAAGTCCTGTTCATGCTTTCAATCTGTGTTAGTAGGACTGATTTCTCATCATCTGTAGAGCACAAATACAGATCAATATAATTCCCCCCAATTAAAACATTACAAAAATCGAATCAGAACAATGAAAGCATACATTTCATTATTTGCCTTGAGTTAAGTGCAAATTATAAACCACACAGTTTCTAAAAACCCTCAACTCATAGTGACCCTGTTCTATTTCTGGGGGGTTTTAGGACCATGTTTTATGTGTTATAACAGGTTTGATAATGAAGTTGAAATTGCACTTTTAGGGGCAGGTTTACTAGAGGTCGAATTTCGAAGTAAAAAAAAAAATTTGAAATCCGAACAGCAAATTTTTTTAAAGTGTTTTTGCAATCGAATAGGTCAGTTTTAAAATGCTAGAAACGTTGATAAGCATAATTTGATTCAAATGATTTTCAAGTTTTCAAAAATTTCCAAAAACACCCCTTAAAGGTTAGAGGAGGTCCCCCATAGGCTAAAATAGCAATTCAGCAGGTTTAAGGTGGTGAAAGGTTGAAGGGACAGTACTTTGATTTTAAAATGGTTGAATTTTAAAATTCAATAAAAAATTTTTACAATTTGAATTGAATTTTGGCCTATTTGATAGTTGGAATACCCAAAAATTACACTTTCACAAGTGAAAAGTATTTTTGGGTTGGAGGTGATTGTTCATACTCAAAATTAAAAGAGTAAAAAAGTGCAAAATGTCTAGTGGAGGCAGTTGGCCTGGAGGGTTAGGAAGGATTATGGAGGAAACTTACCTGCCTGCTTCAGTTGGGTGGAAACAAAAGAATCTGAAAACAAAAAGACGGCTAACATAAGATTCAGAGATGGAATACCGAATGACCTATCAGCCTCCCCTGGCCTTTAATGATGATACTCAGAAATGGTCATTACTTGAGTACCCTCAAACAATGTAGGTCCCTGCTTCTTGTAAATAAACCATTTTCATAATAATATATTTTTTTAGTAATATGTGCTATTGGACAATACTAAATAGAAATCTGGCATTTAAGGAAAAAGGGCTTCCTCCTGTGATCCTATGATTCACGGTGCACACAAACAGACCATACTTGTAAGGTCACATGAGCCAATGAAAAGACAGAGTTGTGTCTTTTGCTTCCTCTGTTACTGTTACAGTTAGAGCTGCACTATTTCTGGTCAGGTGATCTCTTCCTATTACAGTTAGAGCTGCAGTATTTCTGGTCAGGTGATCTCTTCCTGTTACAGTTAGAGCTACAGTATTTCTGGTCAGGTGATCTCTTCCTGTTACAGTTAGAGTTGCAGTATTTCTGGTCAGGTGATCTCTTCCTGTTACAGTTAGAGCTACAGTATTTCTGGTCAGGTGATCCGTTCCTGTTACAGTTAGAGCTGCAGTATTTCTGGTCAAGTGATCTCTTCCTGTTACAGTTAGAGCTGCAGTATTTCTGGTCAGGTGATCTCTGCGGCAGCACACAGACCATCACAAAATGTGGGCTCAAGGCAAGAGATGTCAAAGGTAGGGTTGCTACCTATCTGGTTTTGACACAGACAGCCTGTTTTTTTGAAGTACTGTTCGGGGCAAACTGGTTTTCCAAATTAGGAAAACCAGGCAGGATTTCCTGAGATTGATGTGGTCACAGCACCATAGCCCAACCCCAACATCACAGTCCTGTGACTGTTCAGGAATCTTTCTGCCTTGTCCTTATGAAACTCACAGTATGTGAACACCAGGCTTGTGAGGATTATCAGGAAAATCAGCACAAGTATCAGCAGGGTCACCAGAACCATCAGGAGTCTCCTTTGTGTCCTTAACATTTCACTTGCCTTCAGAACTGAAATAGAAAGAGATGCATGGGTCATAATTTGCCTAATCTTTGTGGCTTCATCAGTGCAAACCCATACCAGCAAGTAGCTAACGTCTTATAAATAATAGTGTGCATGTTTTGCATATCTTGAGACTGGTTTTCAGAAAAGATCTGTTTGAGTTTATGGGGTTGAAACACAAGGACACAGTGAGGGTGGTAAAAATTTAGACATCTAAAGGGTGTTGCAGAAGGTTCAAAGTTTGAGACAAAATTTGGGTATGTGTTCAGAAAGGGATGGTTCACCTTTACGTTAACTTTTATTATGTTATAGAATGGCCAATTCTAAACATTGGTCTTCATTATTTATTTTTTATAGTTTTTGAATTATTTGCCTTTATCGCCTGACTCTTTCCAGCTTTCAAATGGGGGTCGCTGACCCCATCTAAAAAACAAATGATCTGTAAGGCTACACATTTATTGTTACTGCTTCTTTTTATTTATTTCTCGTCTTTCCGTTCAGTAAAACTTTTATTCATAGTGTTCAAGTCAATGCACGGCTGCTAGGGTAATGAGGACCCAAGCAACCATATTGCTGAAACTGCATACTGGCAAGCAGCTGAATACAAAGTTAAATTACTCAAAAGCCATAAACAATAAAAAATGAAAACCAATTGCACATTGTCTCAGAATATCTCTCTCAACATTGTACTAAAAGTTAATTTAATGGCGAAAAAATCCCTTTAAGTGATTACAGTTTGACCAAAGTTGCAGATCAATGGCACTAGGAGGCCTGTAGACTAATGCCTAAGAAGTACCTGTGGTTCATCCATTTAATAATAACCATACATGGTCTATGGACAGTGGCATATCTATAGAAGAAGAAGACCCTTCCTGCTTCCTCTATAGCCAACAAGAACACCCCCTCCCGGCCACTCTCTTACCTGCATCAGAAGAAGCAGAGTGTGTCAGCACGGGGCGGATAATTGGTGGTGTCTGGCCAGGGGGGAGTGGGCAAGTTCTGGGTGTGGAGTGGTGGAGCCCAGGCGGGAAGTGGGGGGAGGTGGGAAGTGGGTGAGAGGATGGGGATTGCAGAGAGCTGGGCCTATCTGAAGATGTTTTTGCAGGGAACCCCTAGGCACATTAGTTACCCCACTACCTATGGGTAGAGTAGTTGGATGACTAAAGAACATGAACCCGAACCATTGGATATGAGATTATCTCACTCCTTTTACCTATGAGTATGCCATTGCCCCATCTACATGTCAAGAAGGGCCTTGGACAGATAAAATTATAAATTAAGATAGACTGACTGTAATTCTAAACTGAGTTTGAAGGCACCATGCCTGCCTAAAAGACAAACATGGCCATAGCTAGCTACGAATACATATGGTCGAATGAAGGTTCAGGTATGGAATCCGTTATCCACAAACCAAGTTATGGAAGGCCATCTTGCATAGATTCCATTTTAATAAAATAAATAATATTTTGTAAAATTATTTCCTTTTTCTTTGAAATAATAAAACAGTCCCTTTTACTCCGTCCCAAGGATATAATCTATCCTTATAGTATGCAAATCAATCCTAGTGGGTTTAATTCATGTTTAGATTTTTTTAAACTTGGTGCCAACATCAATTTTAAAAATGAGTAAATGTTAAAAAAATTAAAAAAAATAAAAAATTTTAGCCTCAACATTTGATATGCTTTTTTTGTACTACAGGTAGGGGATCCCTTATCCGGAAACTCTGGAAAACAGGGAGGCTGTCTCCCATTTTAAACAAATAATTAAAAATTTTTAAATTGATTTCATTAGTCTGTGTAATAATAAAACAGTTTCATTTGAGCGTCTGAAAAATTTGTACGATTCGAACGATCGAACGCTCCGATCGTACGAATGGTGTTCGAGCAGGAGCTTCCCATAGGCTTCTATTACAATTCGGTAGGTTCAATCAAGCGAAGTAGGCAGTCGAATAAATGTAAAATTTTGAATCCTTCGATCATCGAATGATCGAATGATCAAATATCCGATCATTCGATCTATTCGATATTCGATGATCGAAGAGGCCAAATTAGCATATCCGATTTCACGAAAAATTCGTACAATCGTTATTCGATCGAATTCGATCAAACTTCGAACTTTACACGTGAATTTTGTAAATTTGCCCCTTAATGATTCAAATTACAGAAAGGTCCCTTATCCAGAAAACCCCATATCCCAACCATTGTGGATTGCAGGTCCCATACCTGTATTTATTTTCACAGGCACATTACATCTACATTTCAGGGATATTTGCTATTGTAACCATCATACAAAGCTACCCCAATATATACTCTAACATTGTGGATGCATATATGGATATTGAAGTTAGTTGCTTAAACAGAAGACATTGGCACATCCTTGGTTTAGGTTGCTTCAAGTCTTACAGCAAGACCCATACATTTATCTGAAAGATTTTCTTCTTTTGCTTCTTCATATATCTCTATCTTCTTCATTGTAGGCTTAATGGGTTGCAGGTTTTCATACGTACTACAATCATCATCAAGATGGCTCTGGCTTTTTCCTGGGGATTTAAAATACAATAAATGTTCATTCTTTATCCATTTCCTGTTTTATTTCCGCAGGCTGCAGGATTTGAAGCAACAATTAGGGATTTAGATGAAATTATTGCTCTAAAGACATCTTAAATGCTATGACTGAAAGGAAGAAGAATACAATATATTCCCTTATGAGACTAGATAGAAAGTGGCCAAATTTTATTTATAAAAAATATTTAATACCAGTTTTTCAATATGAAAATCACTTGGGCGGAGGACCAAATTGCCACTATGATTACTATGGCTAACTTTGAACCTTAGGACACTTCTCTGTCTTGATAAAAATAGAACTGTCCTGAGAAATATTCCTATACAGCAGATAGATATTGACTTGACATGACTTGAAAATGGCATGTTTGGCGACATGGGGGTATATTTATCAAAGAGTGAAGTTAAGAGTGAAGTTCCGCCACTAGAGGGAAATTCCGCAGCTCTCAATTAATTTCTATGGGATTTTTGAAGGCGTATTTATCAATGGGTGAAACTTCACTTCATCCATTGATAAATACGCCTTTCAAAATCTCATAGAAATTAATTGAGAGCTGCGGAATTTCACTCTAGTGGCAGAACTTCACTCTTTGATAAATTTACCCCATAGAGTTTTGGGAAGTAAAAGTGTTCAGTTTTGAAAGAATCTGATCCTTTTTGCAATGAGAGAAACATGTATTTCTTTGTTATTCGTGTAACTGGCTACTTCCTTCTGCAAAAACTCTCAGTGAGAATCAGATGAACAGTCTCAAAAGCCACGTAAAGGCCAATGGTACTAAAATGATAGTGAGACTTTACTAAAATATGAAAAAATTCTCACTATTTTCTTAAAATCACTTTGAACAAACGCCCATGGACATTTTTACCGTATTTTAAAAAAAATGTACACAAAAAAAAAAATCTGGTGCGGGAAAAGACTTTAAAATCTAAATAGAGCAATTTTTTCAGATATGACATCCGAAAACTCCATTTAATTTCTGCTTATTGCCCGAAAACCACAAAATCGCCGGCTTATTGTATGAAACCCAGCGCAGATCAGGAAATCTTCCAATTGTAAACAGGACAACTGGAGTACTTTTTTATTCAGACATGTTTTTTTAATATGATAAAATTGTGTATTTTCCCCTTAAAATTCCAACCATAAAAAAAGTATTTTAGTAAATAACCCCCTTCGATGAACGTTTTTCAAAATTGAAGAGAGCAAAAAACACAAGCGACAATACACCAATACACAAGTGACTTTTCAAGGTTTTTTTTTCCCTTCAACACTAACTTAATTAAGAAAAAACTGAAACTGGGGATGAGCAAACTTTTTTGCCGAGTTTCACCTTGGAAGTGATACCCATGAACTTCACTGGGAGAAAAAAAAGTTGAGCTTCAATAGACTATTTTCTATTTTTCTATGTTGCGCGCCCATAGACTTTAATGCATTTCTGTGTTTTTTTTTGCCAATGTCGAATTTATGGTGAAGTGAAACAGGTCATATTCACCCATCCCTAACTGAAACCGAATAATTGCCTTCCTTTTTTGTCACAGAAAAACTTGCACACCATCGAGTTTCACTTTATTCCATCAATTTTCAATGAGGCTGAAAATCTCGAATGTTAACTGGGGAAAAGTTGTTGGAGACAATGGCCATTGGCTTTTACGTGTTGCTTTTTTTCTGGCGACTGGTTTTTCCACTAATTAAAACAAAAGTTGGTAGACTTCAACAATGCTTCTGGATGTAGTCTAACACAAATATAGCAGGAGGGAGGAATTCCCCAGGGAGTTAGTAGTGTGTTTCATGCTCTTTTTCACTGAAAAGTACAAGGGGCCTTAGGTTAGCTACATCAGAGAGGTACTGGAGGTGAGCCAGATATCAGCCCTGCATAAATAGATTAATTAGTGATAGGCCAGATTTTGTGTAGCTCTTTTTTTAGTGGTAAGAGATAAAGGAAGGCCAGTTGGCTGAGGAAGGAAGGAGTCAGTACCTAGCCAGTTAGGGGTTAGGGTTAGACAGGTCCTGGTGCTGCAGAGGTGTAACAGAGTTCCTCTGCAAGACTCTATGGACCTTCTGTTTATTATTCTAAGAGTTCAACTGCAAAGTTTCCAATTTGCTTGTAATGGCGGTGTGTATACAGAGGGTCCATTTGGCCACTACTACAAACGTTATTGTCCGACTGTGGTATAACATGTTACAATGTTGCTGCTGTGGTGCATTTGTTAGCGCAAATAACACACAACATAAACACCACAAATTCAAGCTAATGATATGAATGAAACCTTGTGGAACATAATTGTTTGAGTAATTAGACATGCAGCCTTGAACTGCACGAAAGCCATCTACTGCTATTTCTTTGGTAAATGCTAGTTTGCTTTCAACTGAAATAATTATTTTGTACAGCTTTCATTTCTAAAATTGGTGTAAAAACTGTATTTAGAGACAACCTTAGTAAATCAGCCCCTTAATATCGACCCTTAGTAAATCAGCCCACTTAGCAGGCAAAGGGCTTTCCAAATCAGTTGTATCTTTGCACAAATAATAAAATAGATTTCTGATATTTAAAAAAAAATGCACAGTTTCTGGTAGATTTAGTAACAGACAGTGAGGGGCAGATTTACTAAGGGTCAAAGTGAAAATTGGAATAAAATTTGAATTTTTAATTTTGGGCTACTTCGACTATCAAATTCGATTTGAATTGAAAAATTAGAAAATTCGAATTTTCAAATTTCGAAGTACTGGCCCATTAAAAATCCTTTGACTTCGACTATTCACCAGCTTAAAGCTGCCGAATTGGCATTTTAGCCTATGTGGGGCCTCATAGAACCTGTCCTGAAATATTTTCTAAGCTCCAAGAATTCAAAGGATTTTGCGGAGAATCGTTCGATCGAATTGAACGATTCGAAACGATTTTTTATTAGACCAAAAATTTAGCTATTTGATCGAAATATGTCCATTTTCGACCGAAAAAGCTTAGAGGGTCGAATTTCGAAGTTTTTTCACCTCATAAATTCGGCCCTTAGTAAATCTGAACCTTAAGGAACAGAAAGGGCAGAAAAAGACTTGTGAGTTTATGGAAGATTGGGAGAAAGGATTACGGATTTGTAGGCTACTGCTACGAGCACACAGTCATGTATCTGCTCCTGTCTGTTAAGATTCAGCAGAGGTGGATCAGAATACCCAACTTGTACCCATTCCATACTAAATAGCTGTACAGTTTAGATTTGGGTAACAGGGAAATACATAGCAGTTCCCAGAAGGATGGTGACTATAATAATTACATTATTATTTGGCTTGTGTGACTAATAGAGATGGATAGATAGATAGATAGATAGATAGATAGATGATAGATAGATAGATAGATAGATAGATAGATAGATGATAGATAGATAGATAGATATATAGATAGATACCGTCTATCTAGTCACTGTCACATTTGTATGGCTAATGCCAACTAAGAGTTCTTCCCTGCTGTGCTGTTCTTTCCATATTAATGATACAGAAATAAATCCCCATGATATGTACTGTAGATTTCATTTCTCCCATCCCAGTCCCTTGTTATATTACCTACCTCTGTCCATCTTGTGCCAATGGATTGGAAAGTCTTTCTGCCCAGTTGACTGGTTCCTTCACAGTGTTGTTTTGTCTCCTTCGTGCCAGATACAACTGCTCCCTGTGTCTCCACTTCTTCTTTCTTTTGGTATTTCTTATACTGTATTTTTTTTACTTCCTCTTAACATTATGTAAAGAAGCTTTGGGAATCCAGTGGTACGTTTATACTATGTTTTACTGTTCTCTATTAATGGATGTCCATCTGCTTGTCCAACCAGTTCCCAATCTTATTTTAACCATAACTTCTCCTCTCTATTGACTTGAATGGAAGTTTTAGTGAAATATGTTGTCATCTGATTCAATTCAATAGAGAACAGTAGAATATTACTGATATTACTGGCAGATTGTGGTAAGCTCTAGTTTTACTCTTTGGTAAATATAATAAATTGTAGGGTAAATATAATCTATTACCCAAAATCTAGTGCCATAAAGAGTTAAAGTTGATGGTACTACTAACCACCATTATTCAATGAAGACCAGTGGTCAATTCAAGGTACAATTGTGTCTGAAAATCAAAGGCAATAAGAAAAATTTAACTCTTACACTGACTGTAAACTTGGCCTTTAGTCTCAGATATGTTGTGTTTCAAGTCAGTTTGCAGTGATTCATATTAAAAAAAAATGCCCTTTCCATAAAACCTTTTTTTTTGGGTAATATCATCCCACACAGACCCTCGACACTGGCATAGCAGAAAATGTTACACACATCCTGCACTGCATTTAACTGTCTCTAGTCTTTAGACTTCCACATCCTCAAGGGAGCTGATATAACAGTCTCTGTTAAAGCCTTCGCTTAACTTTTTGGCCAAACCAAAAGCTCTTCTCACACTGGGCAGCGGCCCCATTTTTATTTTCTTAAATGAAAAAGAAATCTATCTCCAATATACTTTAATTAAAAAATGTCTACCGTT
>CM044436.1:114436152-114469149 GCA_024363595.1 Xenopus borealis
CCCAAGTCTATACCTCTGCCACCAGCCATTGCCTCCCAAGTCTGTACATGTGCTACCAGCTGACCCCCTAAGTCTGTACCTGTGCCACAAGTCTGTACCAGCCATTTTCCCCGAAGTCTGTACCTGTGCCACCAGCCTGTGCCAGAGCAGCAGCAAAAATATTGCCCCAGATCTGTACCAGGCAAAGGGCAAGTAAGAGGGAGGTGGGGACTGAAGTAGAGCAGGATGCTGCTGCTGGAGACAGGGGCGAAGTTAAAACTTAAAGAAATAAAAAAAAACAAAAAACATAATTTCCCTTCAAAAGTGCGCCCCCCATGACTGCGCCCTAGGCGGCTGCCTACTCTGCCTACCTCTAGTTCCGGCCCTGCTGTATAGTTACTTTGCACCATTGTGATCAGATTATTCAAAGGGTTTATATGCAGAGGACTTCCCGTACCATTCTGTTGAACTGAAGAAGCTACTAAGATGAGCGAAGCATCTTTAATAATTACTTTAATGCTTACTCCACAAGTGCAGTTGTTCTAGATTTACTTCTACTAGATAATCCTTGGGATCCTGCCCTGGTATCCCAACTTAACTCAGAAAATGAGGTCTAGTTCAAACTCTAGACCCCCAGCACTCAACCTTTATCAGATGGAGCACTAGGATCCCTAGCATGTGGTCTTTATAAAGACTAGGGGAAAATGACAACTCTTGGCCACTAATGAAAATGATAGGTAGCGCTCTAAACCAGTAAAAGAAAAACGCTTCCCCTCCCAACTGCAAAACAGACCCTGCACTTAGCCAGCTTAACCCTCACAGGATCTACCTGAAATTGAAGTGAATAAAAACCTTTACCATTGTCTGTTCATTTATGCTAAAACTATAATTTAGCAGATTTTATTTTACAAATCCATTATTTTACAAACGCATCAGGTAATGGTGCTACTCCAGCCGACTTCTGCACTGAAATCCATTTCTCAAAAGAGCAAACAGATTTTTTAATATTCAGTTTTGAAATCTGATATGGGGCTAGACATATTGTCAATTTCCCAGCTGCCCCTGGTCATGTGACTTGTGCCTGCACTTTAGGAGGGAACTGCTTTCTGGCAGGCTGTTGTTTTTCCTTCTCAATGTAACTGAATAGTACGCAGTGGGACATGGGTTTTACTATTGAGTGCTGTTCTTAGATGTACCAGGCAGCTGTTATCTTGTATTAGGGAGCTGTTATCTGGTTAACTTCCCTTTGTTCTGTTGTTAGGCTGCTGGGGGGGAGGGGAAAGGAGGGGGTGATATCACTCAAATTAGCAGTACAAAATCCAAAGTTGCTGAAGCACACAGATCTGTTTCAGTGAATACAAAAGTGATTTTATTGACTCATGGTAGACCTAAAACATGGCAATGTTTCGGGCTACTCCGGGCCCTTTATCAAGCCTCTTATCTGCACCGCCTTAGGCATAGAGGTGGGGCAGATAATTACTTTCACTTTCCATTCAGCACTTCCTAGATGTCACTGCTCCCCACACATTCCCCCAGTTCTCTTAACCATTTAATTGTGTAGCCAGGACATGGGGATAGACATTGGGTCCCCCATTCTGGTGCACAAACAAGATTCTGAGTTGATACAAGACTTGCCTTAATAACAGTGTCCAGGCTCCTGCCTGCTTGCTAGAATTATGAATTCCCAGACTGAAGAAAACAAAAATCAAATAATTTATATAGTGTAATCAATGTTCATTTTGCTTGACTAATGTGATAAAATATGATTTTTGAATATTTTTTTGGGGTGACGGGTCCACTTTAAATCCTGGTAATTCTGCTCATCTGTATACTGCTATATATACACCACTCTATTGCAACTCCTGTATACTGCTTGAATCCTGGTAATTCTACTCATCTGTATACTGCTATACACACCACTCTGTTGCAACTCCTGTATACTGCTGCATATGAATTCAGACCCAGCATAGGGGCATGGCATTAGTGCTAATATTCCCTAAGTGCAATTATTTCACAAGTGCTTAGAAATGGCAGCTAAACAAGGCAGTTGGACACAGGGGCGATTCCAGGCACTTCGCTGCCTGAGGCGGCCATGAATTGGCCGCCCCCCCCCCCCTTTCCCTATGGTGCTCACTTTTCCAGCGTCGGAAAAGGGTAGGGGGGTCCACGGTGCTAGTGCAGAGCGCAGAAGTGCATGCTCTGCAGTAGAAGAGACGAATTTCTGAGTTGAAAAACGGAAATTCGTCTCTTAGTTACCAGGAGCGGCATTTTTTTGAGTGCCCCTGGTTGGACAAGGCTCAAGGCATGAAATCCCAGCTGGGAAACAAGAAACCACTGATTTGTTTCTTATTTCACACTTAAAAATGTTATTTTCTGCATTTCTCCTGTTTGCACTTTCATTTTTGCCTCCAACAAGTCACAGAGGTACAACGATTTCAGCCTCTCTACTTTCCTCCAACTTTCTCCCAACCTTTCTGCTTTCTAAAAGATCTCTTAAAACACACTTATTTAGAGAAGGCTAGATATCAAATGCAATGCCACATACTATATCACTTCACTTATCACTTAGGATCAATACCTATTTCTGATCATGCCCATTCCCACACCTTGTGTCTCATTACCATCTGCTTTTTAGTTTGTAAGCTCTTTCGCACAGGGCCTTCCTCCCCTTTTGTTCTGGTCCTGGTCATTATGTATGTTATATGAATGCAATTTGTGTGATTTCTTTGTTTTGAGCACATTTATTTTACAGAGCTGCAGAATATGTTGGTGCTCTAAAAATACGTTAATAATAATATTTTTGCTTTAACGTGCACCAGAGTGACAGATGTTGCGTTACATTTCTACCACCAGATGGCGGCAGTAGATAGATGTTCTTTATATAGTGACATTACCTAAGTACAAGAACCTTGAGCATCCATGGATTTATCACTGTCTTATTTTTTTCTCCATGATTATAACTTTATAACGCTAATAAAGTGGCATTTGAGGAACAGTTTTAAAAAGACAAAATGATTTACTATTTATTAAGCGTAAAAACCATGAAAAACTCTAATGTAAAAGTAGGCCATCTAAAAGCTTCCCAGGCCCTGTACAAGTCAATGGGAGCTGCCCTTGACAAATGTTAAATATTCAGTTACTTCGACAATCTTTGAAGTCAGAGTAAACAAAAAAGTCGGAGTAAAGGAGGATTCTGAGGTTTTTGAACACCCATTTGGATTCCTTCTGCTTTTTATACTTTTATCGTTTAAGAAAGAAGCACATTCATCGTTTTTTTTAAAATGTGAGTTTAGTCATGGTTGAAAAAACCTCTAAAACGACACAAAATAAAATTCTGACAAATATGCCCGCTCTTCTTAAATAATCATTTTCATCAAGGAGAACTAAAGCTCAACCACTATTCTTCTGTCCAAGAACCCAGGCTGAGCTATGCATATGTTTTTACTGTCATGTTCTTGCCTGCAAAAAGCAATTTATAGATTGTTTGGTCTTTCTTAAAGGGGAAGGTTACATATATATTCAGTAATGGAACCAGGTGAGGGCAGGCCCTGGCTCCTCGGGTAGTTTTGCCCCTGTATATATTGCTTAAAATAAATACACAATAAAAAGAAACTTTATTCTGCATATTGCGTTGAGTTAATACATAGATTTACATTTCCTAATTATTTGCTATGTATATAATAAAACACTAATGGTAAATTCTTGGGCATATACTTTACTTTGCTTGTCCTGATTTTCAAAGGGAGATAATGAACTCTGAACAACCCCAAAGCTGCAACCATTACTAGGCTTAAAAGTGGATCTAAATAAAATTGTTGTAAAGTAACCAGGGTGCTTCCCTGACCCCTCTTGCAATTTACTTTAATTGTCTATTAATTATTTCTGAAATATTTGGATTTTAGAACTGCTAATATCAGGCTCCTGCCTCAAATAAAAGTCAGCCGTTTGCCCAGGTTCCGTTACCATTAGCATACCTTCCAACATTTTGAAAATAGAAACAGCAACAAAAAGTTTTGGCATGCGCAGCACAAAAAACTTTTTTTTGGACCCCCTAATTATCATGTTCATTTTACAACATTTGGCAGGTTATGGAACGTTTGAACATATTTCTGGGGGTTTTAGGATCAGGTTTTATGTGATGAACATATAAATGTTATAACAATTTTTCTAATGAAGGTGACTTGTCCTTTAAGCTGCAAGTCACAGTTTCCTCAAGAGACCTGCTTATCTTAAAGGCACCTTTCGTGAAAAACAGTTACCCCCAACCAAATGTGCAGGCTGATAGAGCCCGCATTCCGGTTAAAGGGCAAGGAAAGGCAAAGAAATAAAATCCCAGTTTTACTTTCTTTAATGAAAAAGAAATCTATCTCCAATATACTTTAATTAAAAAATGTGTACCGTTTTTATAAGAAACCTGACTGTACGCAGTGAAATTCTCCCTTCATTTACTGCTGTGGATAGGAATTGTCAGACGGTCCCTAACTTCTGCCAGGGAAACATTCATACTTATGAACAGCAGGGGGAGCCCCTGCCTTACTTACCAGCCATGCAGAACTCAAGCAGCTTTGTTTTTTGATCATTTATGCCTATCCCTAAGAAGCCCAGACCACACTGAGCATGTGTATGTAGTCTAGTCTTGCAAAGATGTATAACAAAGTTACAAGATGACAGCCCCCTGTGGCCAACTTTGAAAGCATAAATCATTTGTTTGATTAGGCTTGTGGTGCAGTAAGTTCATGTTCAAAATACAGCATTTCTAGCCTTATTCTATTTTACACTTTCCTTGCCCTTTAATGCAAAAAAAAGTTGTTTCCAAGAAAGATTATCTGTTTCAATACTCACACATATAGAGATGAATTGTCAGATATACAAGTAGAAACAATAGAATTCTACCTGCATCTGATGATTCGGCTCTAAACAGTGGCCGATGTTCAAAGGAGCCTGATCAAAATGTTCTGTCCAGCCTGATCGACGTGCCGACCGATGTCCAAGTCTTCTGCTGATATTGGTCGGTTTCCCACCATACACACACAGAATATCATACAAAAAATTTTTCATACTATATTATTGGTGCGTCTATGGCCACCTTAAGTGCACCTGCTGAATGTTCTGAGCTCTCTGCCAGCAGCCAATTTAGTTAGAAACTTTGTATATTTTTCTGGCTGTTCAGTGTAGGAAAGTCGGGACATTTCAGTAACAACCCCGGGACTGAGGGTTGAGCTGTCAAAATTAGGACTGTCCCGCAAAAAACGGGACAGTTGGGAGATATGCATTGGCTCTTGATTAAGGTACGAACCGCAGAGGGCCCTAGGAGATGTATATACATTTTTAATTTTGATCGATAAAATTCTATTTTTTTACTTATTTCTGGCCCTGTGGATTCCTCTGATTCCTCTGAAATGTCACACAATTCGGTTTTCCTCTCACCGGGGTCTGGGGCTGGTGCACCTGGAGCACATGATGTACTTGTTGAGCTATTCACATTTATGATTTATACTAAAATTCTGGAGCACTTTTTTTTCCCTTTGCAAAGAGGTATCCATTAGCAACCAATCAGTGGCATCAGAGGAAAAGGGGGCCAGGACAGCAGGGGGGGCCCTGCGTATTTTGGTTACACAACTGGTAGAAGTTACTGCCCACCTGTGTAAAAGAAAACATCTTATTGGTTGCTATAGATTACTGGGCAAACTTAGTAGGGGTCAGTTATAAAGTTCTCTCACCCAAATTTATTTGCAAATGGTTGTTTTGCCCGTGTTTTTTTTCTGAACGTTAAAATATTGCACTACTGTGCCAGTCTTTACGCTTTTTTTTTTTCGAATTCGCTTTGCAAACCGATGTTCGCAAATGAGACGGGTGTTTGCATGAGCGTGGCCACTGTCCAAGGCATGAAAATAGCATTGAGAGCAATTTAAATTTTCAAAAATGTTTTGTGCCATAAACGAAAAACTCTTATGGACATACACAGTGAAAAATAAAACATTTGCAATTCTGTTTGCACATTAAATACACCTATATATACCTATATCAATGTGTGAATTGTAGTGCTCATCTTCATTATTAATATATATACTGTATATGCATATATAAAAGTTTTTGAAAACCGGCACTCACCTCACTAATAAAGTAAACCACAAATGAATGTAAAAATAAATAATGAAAGCACTCACGGCATTTATGAAAAAAAAAAAGGAATTGTATTAAAGGTCAAAAGGCCCAGACATCTACGCGTTTCGGTTCACTAGGAACCGTCATCAGGATGTGTAAATATAACATATAATGAACGTAAATACCCACTCACTCCATTATCCCACCCACATTTAACACGTGTCATCAAAAATGGAAGTGTATAGTGTGCATAGTGCATAAAATCAGTTCATTCAGTGCAGATGTCTCCTGAAGACGGCCCCAGTTAAAGGACAAGGAAAGTGTAAAATAGAATAAGGCTAGAAATGCTGTATTTTGTATACTAAACATAAACATGAACTTACTGCACCACAAGCCTAATCAAACAAGCCTAATCTGAGTTAGTCAGTGACATTAAAGGGCAAGGAAAGTGTAAAATAGAATAAGGCTAGAAATGCTGTATTTTGTATACTAAACATAAACATGAACTTACTGCACCACAAGCCTAATCAAACAAATGATTTATGCTTTCAAAGTTGGCCACAGGGGGCTGTCATCTTGTAACTTTGTTATACATCTTTGCAAGACTAAACTACATACACATGCTCAGTGTGGTCTGGGCTTCTTAGGGATCGTCATAAATGATCAAAAAACAAATCTGTTTGAGTTCTGCATGGCTGGTAAATAAGGCAGGGGCTCCCCCTGCTGTTCATATCATAAGTGATTGTTTCCCTGCCAGAAGTTAGGGACTGTCTGACAATTCCTATCCACAGCAGTAAATGAAGGGAGAATTTCACTGCATACAGTCAGGTTTCTTATAAAAACGGTACACATTTTTAATTAAAGTATATTGGAGATAGATTTCTTTCTTTTTCATTAAAGAAAGTAAAAATAGGATTTTATTTCTTTGCCTTTCCTTTAAGGAGCTGAAATGTTGAGAATAAAACGTCACCTTTATTTTTCAAAATGAAGTCCTTGGAGTGCGGCTTGTTTGTTTTATTTATATATATATATACTGTATAAGCCATTATACAGGGAATGTTATATCTAGAATCAATAAAGAGTTCCACATCCATGTAAAGAGACTGGTGATTCTGGTGTCCGGTGATTCCTGCATTTTCCAAGCCCCACATGTAATCAAAAACACTCAGGCCTCCTCCCTCTTATAAGAATTTATAATATTATAGTCCCAACTTGTAGAGTTTTGGGTGTTGCCTCACACCATCATACAGCCTGTGTGTGTTTATTGTTGTTTTGAGTTTTGAATTTTGTATGTGTGAATACGACCTACCTTTCCCACGTAATATACAGTAAAAGTAATACATTTGCTGCCTACTTCTATTTGTAAAACATATTATCAGCTCTTCTTCCACTATAGACCCCTATAGACACTTAGGGGCAAATTCACTAAAGCGTGAAGCATCTAACGCTAGCGCTAATTCGCCAGCATGACGTAATTTCGCAACTTCGCAAATTGACTCTCCTGGACTCTGACAAATTTTCTCTAGCGAAGTAGATAGACTTGCGCAACTTCGCACCCTTACGCCAGGCGAAGTTGTGCAAATTCACTAAGATGAGCATTTTCCTCTACGTTAGCACTTATGCTAGACGTTACTTAGATAGATAGATAGTTACAATAGATAGGAGGCTGAAAATTTTTTTAAAATTTTTTTCTAAGTCCCAAAAAAAACGCTGGCATATTTTAGCATAGGAGGGTGATAGTCTGAAAAAGATATTTTTAGTCTAAAAAGATAATTTTTGGGGGTTTACCCTTCTTCCCCCCTACATTTCCTAACATATGGCAACACAACTATACAGGGGGCACATTTAGGGCAATAGGACAACTTTATTTAATTTATTAATTTAACTTTATTCAAATTCGCCTGGCGAAGTGCGGCGAACGCTAGCGAAGCCAACGCTAGCGAATTTGCGCATCTTAGTGAATTTGCCCCATAGACCCCTATAGACACATAGAACCCTATAGACCCCTATAGACACATAGATCCCTATCAACCCCTATAGACATGATGAGTGTTTTCTAAAAGTGTTCCAAGATCTGCCACCAGATTAAATGATGGTTACCGAGTCGGCAGCCCTAGAGTTTTAACCCCAGGCATCACCTTCACTACCCAAGTATCACATACTGTAGAAACATCATTGACTCTGCACTTACTGAAACACAATCATTCATTGCTCAGATTTGTTTTTGTTTGTTTGAATTTCTTAATGGGAGGCTGTTGTGGGTCAGCGTTTGTACCATAGGCTGCACCTAGTACTGAATAATTGACTTGGTCACTATACAGCATTGAAGAACAATCTAAAGGCTCTCACGATTGGGGTGCCTGTACCTTTATGGATCGGTCAGACCAATATACAGCTTCTTGCACAATTTAAAGTTTAAGAAATACCTTTAATTATGCCAATTACACTCAAATCTATATTGGCCCTATATATATTGCCTAACTCGTTTTATGCTTACCCAGCACTTAGGGGCAGATTTATCAAAATGTGAGTTCAGAGTTTAATAAACGAAAACTCACCCACATTCCTATGGGATTTTGAGAAGGAAATTTATCAATGGGTGAAAATTGGAAACCATTTCATAAACACGCTTCCAAAAATCCCATAAGAATGAACAGATCGTGGTTGAGTTTTTTTAATTAACTCACATAATTCAATGAACTCACATTTTGATAAATCTGCCTCATTAATCATAGGCACTAAGCAAAATCAGTTCATGTTCATGGAGGTGGTCCTTGAAACTGACTACTGTAATTGGAGGAGTCACAGTGGGACTTGAATTACTACTATTGAGTGATGTTCTTATATCTACCACTAGGTGTTGCATGGGAGACTTTTTAGCAATGCAGGTGTCAGGGAGCTGTTGGGGAGCTGCTGGGGGGGTAAGCCTGTTAGTTTGACATCATTGGTAAGAAAGCTTTTTTGAAGGGATGCTTAAGGCATAAAACTAATCTAATCTTCTTTTGAGATGCTGAGCAGGAACCTAGACTATGGGATGCCAGTGGATGTGATCTACTTAGACTAAAGCATTTGATACAGTGCAGCACAGAAGGTTATTGATTAAATTAAGGAATATTAGCCTGGGGCACAATGGGTCTGATTCAATTCATCGACAAAAAGTGACCTCACTAAATATACGAAATATCAAGTGAAAACTAGTTATAGGCAAATTTGACCTGTTTTGTTTCACTGAAAATTCTCAAAACAGGAAAAAATTCACCAAATGCATTAAATGTTTTGACAAGCGACAATTTTTTTCCCCACCCAGTAGAGTCTATGGGCGTCTTTTTTGTGGCTAAACCTTGAGAAAATGTTCACTCCTCACTAGTGAAAACTCATGGACAAGATTCAATTTCAGGAGAAAAAACTTTTCTCCTAATTCCGTTTTAGATTTTCCCCATAGACTTCAACAGAGTTTCCATGTGATAAAGATAAATTCAATAGGGTCACAAACTGAATCTTACCTATGACTTTTCATGTGTTAAACTTTTTTTATCACTGAATTGAATCTTGGCCAATATTTATGCTTGGATAGAGAGCTGGCTGAAGGAGAGTTTACAAAGAGTGTTGGTAAAGAGAACATTGGACTTGTGTTGATTGTGGAGTACCGCAGGACTCTGTTGTAGGCCTTTTGCCTTTTAATTTGTTCACGTATGACCTGGAGGTTGACATTGTAAGTACAGTCTCTATTTTGGCTGATGTGATGTGCAAAAATATAGGTAGGGGCCCTTCCCTAACTGATGCTTTTTTGTGTTTTATAAGTCCATATAATAGATGACAAATACCAACTTAAGCATTTGTTAAATACAAAGGTTGAGGCCCCATATTAGTATCTATGACAGGACAGTACAGGAGGAAGATCCTGCTGTCCTGTGACTTTGCTAAATGTATGGATAATTCTCTAGTACTGTAAGTAACAAAAATCCCACCTATGCGTATCCTGAAGAAATCTTGATATAAGAAATACATGATGCAGGAAATAACATTAAAAAAAATTTGTCAAGCTTTTTATGGTGTTGTTTTTATTTCTAAATTACACGGTTTATATTACAAATAACTCACTCTTCCATATAAAGTTTTATTCCTGAACCAACAAATTTATTTTTATCTGGTAAGTAGGCAGCCATCTCAGGTCATTGTGTGTGATCCTGTGCTTTTAGAAAGAACTAGTACTTCACAATGGAACTGCTTACAGATAATGTATTGTTTCATGTACTCTGCATAGTGCAATGGTGATGAAAATGGAGGTCTTAGAAGAAGAAGAAGAGAAGCAGAACGCATTGATTGCAGGTTAGCGTAAATTTTAAAGGAAACTAAAAAAAGACAACAGTCAATAACTCTTTCCCTTACAGGCTCTTTCATCACATATAATGAAGCACACAATAGATGCGCTGATGTGCATAATTCTTCTTCATCTATAGGCCTTGAGCTCATTACCGCCAGCTGTACCCCAGCTTCTCTGCCCAAACTGTTCCGTTGGCTGCCAATGTGTGGGAGCGAGGGGTAAAATTCAGAGCAAGACTGTATTAAGTTCCATGTGAGACACCATTGGCAAAGAGCTGGGTCTGTAATAACGAAACACCGTTTGGTCTTAAGGGGGAAAGGCTTTACTTTAACTATGAGAACAACTTAAGTCGTCATGCTTTTTGATGGTAATGGGATCTGGAGTAAGTGGAAAGCCCAAGGACTTGATGGAACATTGCAGAATGAAGGGGTTTGTGCACATATGTGTGAGTAAAGGTGGCCATACACGGGCCGATAACAGCTGTCGACAGACTGTGTCGGCAGCTTATCGGCCCGTGTGGGGGGCCCTCCAACGGGCTTCCCCGATCGATATCTGTCCGAAAGTCGGCCAGATGTCGATCAGGCAGGATTAAAAATCCAGTCGGATCGCGGCCGCATCTGTTCGTTGATGCAGTCCAGTGATCCGACCACTCGTACCTGTACCATTCTGATCGTTGGGCCCTAGGGCCCACGATCGGATCAGCCCGATATTGCCCTCAAGGTGGGCATATCCGGGAGAGATCCGCTCGTTTGGCAACATCACCAAACGAGCGGATGTCTACGTCTATGGCCACCTTTAGTAAATATAATGGCTGCAATTAATTCTTGAATTTAGTCCTAACTGTCATGAAGTGCAACTGCCATTATGCTTAAGTTGGCCATATTTGGGCCAATAAAAGCATTAAAATGTGCATTGAAACTAGAACTTCCATTATACTTAAATACACTATAACTTTAAAGTGCTTCAACATAACCCCAATGAGTAATTAAAGCTTAAAAAAATCAAATTCAGATAAAAATTGGGGTACCTTAAAGGGAGACTTTCATCCAAAATCTTCCCATTTTTGTCATTATCTTTTTGTCTGTTATCCCATTATCCAATTGGTTCTAAATTACAGAAAAAGGTAATCTCCCATTGACTTTATTTTATCCAAATAATCCACATTTTTAAAAACTGTTTCCTTTTTTTCTGTAATAATAAAACAGTAGTTTGTACTTGATCCCAACTAACTTGGAAGCAAAACCAGCCTATTGGGTTTATTTCATGTTTAAATGATTTTCTAATAGACTTAAAGGGCAAGGAAAGGCAAAGAAATAAAATCCCATTTTTACTTTCTTTAATGAAAAAGAAATCTATTTCCAATATACTTTAATTTAAAAATGTCTACCGTTTTTATAAGAAACCTGACTGTATGCAGTGAAATTCTCCCTTCATTTAGTGCTGTGGATAGGAATTGTCACACGGTCCCTAACTTCTGGCAGAGAAACAATCATACTTATGAACAGCAGGGGGAGCCCCTGCCTTACTTACCAGCCATGCAGAACTCAAGCAGCTTTGTTTTTTGTATCATTTATGACGATCCCTAAGAAGCCCAGACCACACTGAGCATGTGTATGTAGTCTAGTCTTGCAAAGATGTATAACAAAGTTACAAGATGACAGCCCCCTGTGGCCAACTTTGTGACCAACATTTCCAAACTTTATTCAAATGGCTGATTGTAGCAAAACTCCCCCAATCCACTTTTTGTAAACTAGCTATGTATTGTTTTGTTCAGTAATATATATATATTCATATATATAAAAGTGTATGTATACATAGCAAGATAAAGTGATTTTTAAGGACTTCCAGTGACCAACAGCTTCCTGAATGTATTGGAGAAATTTCCCATCTTCTTCCTTAGGAATTGCTGGGTGGCGCTATCAATGAAATTACCTTCTTTAGCCCCTTCTTCCTTACGGGAGACCAACATGATCTATATCAGGGTTCCCCAACCTTTTTTGCTCGTGAGCCACATTTAAATTTAAAAAAGAGTTGGAGAGCAACACAAGCATGAAAAAGTCCATGTGGATGTCAAATAAGAGCTCTGATTGGCTTTTTGGTAGCCCCTATATGGTCTGGCAGCCTACAGGAGAGAATGTTTGGCAGTACACTAGGTTTTTATACAACCAAAACTTGCCTCTAAGCCAGTAATTCAAAAATAAGCTCCTGCTTTGAGGCCACTGGGAGCAACATCCAAGGGGTTGGAGATAGGGTTGCCACCTGGCCATTTTTTTACCGGCCTGACCGGTATTTTAGATGTCAGATCTCAATGTTATTGATAGGGAAAAAAGATCAATATATAGGAATGCCGGTATTTTTTTAAAGAAAAGGTGGCAACCCTAGTTGGAGAGCAACATGTTACTCACAAGCTACTGGTTGGGGATCACTGATCTATATTAATCACATGACCAAAAGGCATCCTGTACAAATGAATATTTTATAGTGTGACCCAGTGCTGTACCTTTTGTAACGGCATTTACAGTATTAACAAACGTAAAAATTTACAAAACTACAAATAAAGTTTCCATTTGAAAAAACTTTCTTACTGGCATAATAATGGTTTATTAATATTGGCATGGCGCCCTGTTTGCGAGGCACAGTTTTATTCAGGATGCACTGAATCCTACGAAAGAAAAAAAAAAGAATAAGGGAGAAAGCCCCATATTTAAGGAGATACACCTAAACCAGGTACAGAAAATATCAAATTGCCTTTATTGAATCTTAATGCAAAGAACACCAGATAAAAACACATACATGTAAAGTTCACTGAATCCTGACTGCCATATTTTGTCTACAGAACTGGGCCAAGTAGGATTGTCAAAAATCCGTTATCCGGTAAACCCCAGGTCCCAAACATTTTGGATAAGCGGTCCCATACTTGTAATTTAAATTGGAGGAGAGCAAACCACCTGTGGTGTATTTCTTTGCAATGTTGTTTAGCATCTGAGCGTCTGTTTTGCTGTTTCAGAAGTGAAACACCATGAACATTTCTAGTTAGTATCAAATGCAATTTAAAAAATTAAGTATTTTTAGTTTGCAGAAACACCAACCCTGACCAGAAGGAATTGGTTGCATCTGGGGCCACCTGCTCTGCCCTCACATCTCTGATCTTCCCCCACATCTCTGATCTTCCCCACCCAAGCTATGAAGAAAGTGGTAGAATGACTACAAAATGCGTCAAGCATGTGGTTAAATAATTTAGAAGTGACTAAGATCTAATATTTTTTTAATTTTTCCCTTTGTGTTGCTGCGTGGCACATACATTCCTCTCCACCCAAGCACATGATCTACTCAGGCCGCGCCTCCCCAATCAGGCTTCTTGCTCAGACTGCTTCTCAGGATTTTGAGTGTAACTTTTATGCTTCTCAATGGAAAGGTTTAGGAACAAATGACTGGGCTGTTACTGCAAGTGACCAGGTGACATGAGTAATACACATAACTCCCAAAAATTCTGTATAAGTTGAATATAAATATGTTATATATTTTCAAGAGGTGTTCATTATTTATTTTGTATAGGTTTATTAGAGTATGGACAGTTGCAAAAAAAATTGTCCAGGATTAGCAGTAACAACTCCTTCTGTCATCATGGACATTGTCCTACTGAGCTCCATTTCTACAGCAAAATCACAGAAATCAGTCTTCTCCAAAATCACACCCTATTTGCTTAAAACAAGAAAAAACAAAAAACAACAAAAAAGATGTTGGACATCATGGGCTCATCATAGATATTTAGCTTCCCTAGACCAACCCATGAAGGCATCCATATAGCTCAGTTAACAAATATTTAGGTCTATAAAACCTACAATATATAGAAGGCAGCCAGTTCACAGCATGAAAGGGGAGCTTGTAAATAAACATTCTTGAAAAACATTCTATTATTCTTCTATTAGGTCTCTGCTATACAATGTTCAAGCTAAATACATTGACTCAACAGTTCAATACTGCAGGGAGTCTTCACAGTAACGGTCGTTCCAGGGTCCAACTATGCTCTCGACACAGTTCTCCCGTTTGCCTTCATTATTTGCCATTTTATACCAGTTTTACATAACCAATACAAAGTGTAGAAGCTCCGCACACATGAGCTGGGTTTGTAATAATGAAACACTGTTTGTTCTTAAAGGGCAAGGAAAGGCAAAGAAATAAACTCCCATTTTTACTTTCTTTAATGAAAAAGAAATCTATCTCCAATATACTTTGATTAAAAAATGTGAACCGTTTTTATAAGAAACCTGACTGTATGCAGTGAAATTCTCCCTTCATTTAGTTCTGTGGATAGGAATTGTCAGACGGTCCCTAAATTCTGGCAGGGAAACAATAAAACTTATGAACAGCAGGGGGAGCCCCTGCCTTACTTACCAGCCATGCAGAACTCAAGTAGCTTTGTTTTTTGATCATTTATGACGATCCCTAAGAAGCCCAGACCACACTGAGCATGTGTATGTAGTCTAGTCTTGCAAAGATGTATAACAAAGTTACAAGATGACCCCTGTGGCCAACTTTGAAAGCATAAATCATTTGTTTGATTAGGCTTGTGGTGCAGTAAGTTCATGTTTATGTTTAGTATACAAAATACACCATTTCTACCCTTATTCTTTTTTACACTTTCCTTGCCCTTTAAGGGGGAAAAGCTTCATTATAACTATGAGAAAATCTTAAGTGGAGTTGTCATGTTTTTTGGTGGTAATGGGATCTGGAGTAAGTGGAAAGACCAAGGACAAGGACTTGATGGAACATTGCAGAATGGAGGTGTTTGTGCACATGTGTGTGAGTAAGTGAATGTAATGGCTGCCATTAATTCCTAAACTGAGTCCTAATTGTCATGAAGTGCAACTGCCATTATGCTTAGTTAGATATGGACTGCAACTTAAAGAATCACAGACACTTGAAAACAGATTGTCTTTTAACAAGGATCACACACAAAGTCTTATAAATAAATTGTTATTTAAATTCACTGACCATAGAACTCCCTGACATCCCATTATTTGATGTAGAAGGTGGTTTGTTGATTTTATGGACCAACATCTGGGCCTTAAAGAAGTGAATTTGAAGCTTACCGTCAGATTTGAGGACCATTAGATGGTCCTCTCCACATTATATTTAATTTTGTGAATAACTGGGTGTAGTGCAACTACAACTGTCATTTGCTACTATGCATGAAAAACAAAATACAAGGGGTCCAGGAGGTTCTTGCAACAAAAGCAGAACAATTTATTTGTCCAAGACAAATGATCTGCAGGTTTTCTACGTCTATGTTTCTAAAATCCACAGAGGTCCCAGCAGATAATCACGACCTGACAACAACATGTTAGATCAGGGAAGTTACTAGATCTTATTTCCTATTAGTCTGTGTCCCTATACTACAGTCCAGTTTTGAGGGGAGAGCTACCTCCTTGTTACTCCTCATAGTTAGAGCCAAGCTACTCTTAACATACCTCCCAACTGTCCCGTTTTTAGAGGGACAGTCCCTCTTTTGACAGCTCAACCCAATGTCCCTCATTTGTCCTGCAAAGTCCTGAACTGAACAGCCAGAAAAAGAAACAAAGTTTCTAACTTAATTGTCTTTTGACAGAGAGCCTAGAACTGCTATGAGGGTCAGATAAGATACAGTACTTTTGTAACGGTTATTTTTAAAGGCAAACTGTGCACTGGCTATCTTTCTAGCTTGTATGCTATATGATTATCAAAAACTGATTCAAAAGATTCCACCTATTACCAATCAGTTTACGGTTAGTGGGTGACAAGTGGTACAACCTGTAATGAGTAATCCACGCAGAAGTCTTTATTTTTTTTTCCCAACATTATATTACATTTAAATAATTATTTTGTACATCTCCTTGATTAGCCATTCTCTTATTTATCCTTGTCATGTCTCTCAGTCTGGTCTCCTATCTGTGGCACACACTGTTAGTTATTTGTGCCACTCTGCCCCATGTACTGTTTGCCATTGTCCACCAAGTACTTTTTTGACGATCAGCACCATGCACTTCTCTGCTGCCCTGTTGTATCCACCTCTTTGTTGCTCTCCCCCATGTGCCTCTGATCTGCACCATGCACCTCTCTCTTCTGATCTGCACCTCTGTTCTGCTCTGCACCATGCACCTCTCTCTTCTGCTCTGCACCATGTATCTCTCTTCTGCTCTGCGCCATGTACCTCTCTCACCTACTCTGCACCATGCACTTCTCTCTCCTACTCTGCATCATGCAACGCTCTCTTCTGCTCTGCACCCTGTACATCTCTCTCCTACTCTGGACCATGAACCTCTCTCTTCTACTCTGCATCATGCACCTCTCTCTCCTGCTCTGCACCATGTATCTCTCTTCTGCTCTGCGCCATGTACCTCTCTCTCCTACTCTGCACCATGCATTTCTCTCTCCTACTCTGCATCATGCAACGCTCTCTTCTGCTCTGCACCCTGTACCTCTCTCTCCTACTCTGCACCATGCACCTCTCTCTTCTACTCTGCATCATGCACCTCTCTCTTCTACTCTGCATAATGCACCTCTCTCTTCTGCTCTGCACCCTGTACCTCTCTCTCCTCCTCTGCACCATGCACCTCTCTATACATATATATATATATATATATATATATATATATATATATATAGTAAGGAGTAAAGGAGTAAGTAAAAATATATAAATAATAGGAAAGGATTGATAATACCAAAGGTGCAAGACAGCTCACAAGCTTGAGGATTAAAACGCACAACATAAAAAAGACAAAGAAAGGAGGAGGGAAAAATTTTGGAAGAGGGAAAAAAACAACACAAATAATAAAGAAAGAAAACTCAGAGTTAATCCTATTTTATTAAAATCATGGGCTACATTTCCTGTTGGGTAGATATTGGCCATGGGGAGGAGCACCAATATGGTGCACAAAATGAAAAGTCAGTTAACATATGGGGTGCTTTCTCTGCTGGTTTATCTCAGTCAGTGGAAACTGACCCTTCAGCCTCCCATTTTCTTTAATGGGAAAAATGTAAAAGCATCATCCCAATAACAAACCATGCGCCAATGAGTTTCTGCTATGCTGTTGCCTGGACAGTGAATGCAAAACCTGGATGCTTGCTCTAAGTTTCTGATCATGACCCATTGTTAGAGCATATTATTTGAAGCATTGCAGAAAGATAGGACACTGCTGAAGTGCACCAACTGCACCATAACAATTAACAAATATTAGTGATCCAAAGGGATTTAGGCTTAAAACTGTTTCCCTCTTCACCCACTTTCCATGGGATGTTCTCCATAGTTTTCTAAATCATTTGAGTCTCAGCAGTCTGGAAGTCCTTCACAAATAAAGTCAATCCTTTTGTTGCAATCAAGGTCATTCCAGTATTTTGACAGGGTCTCTCCACAGTGCTCACTAGAGAGTGCATTATTAGGCTCATTGGGACCCCATTTTCTGCAGAAAAAAAAAAGGATTGTCTATTTCTCTCCCTTTAAGGCACATGTAAATATATATTCAATTTGCATAAAAACCTGGTGTACATAACATCCTTAGTCTGCCATTTCAAATAGGGGCTACCAATAGCCAATCACAGCCCTAACTTGGTACCAACAAGGAACTTTTTTCATGCTTGTGTAGCTCTGCAACTCATGGGTTAAAAATATCGGGGACCCCCACATAGACCATATCACTAAACATTCTATGCAAGGCTCTATAGTGCTCACAAGGCTATCTCAGCAGCTTCCTAGCAATGTGGTCATGACTTCACATGAGATCTGAGCAGAGGTTTCAGGAGTACCAGCATCATGGATGGATCTTCATAAGGTAATAAGGCAAGTGAAGTCAGGACAAGTGTTGTCTATTTTATTGTTTATTCTGGACACTCCATAAATTCAGTAAAAATGTAAAAAAAAAAAAACACTGCATAAGTGATGTAAGGAACATTTCCCTACCTCACAGTAATTCCTTGGCAGCCATCTGTACCCTATGGGAGGGTAGTAGTGTGGGTAGTTTTTGTTTCTCCCAGTGTTCCTAAAAAGCAGACTCTTATTTTGCAACTCCTGCCTCAGTCTCCCAATGAGGCCTCTTGTGTGGGAGACCAAAAATACATTAGCATAGGCTCCCTTTCTTTTGATAAGAAACAAAAACTACCCACACTACTACCCTCCCATAGGGTACAGATGGCTGCCAAGGGTTGGTGAGCAACAGCCAATGGGTTGGGGAGCAACACCCTGCTTGCGATTCACTGTTTGGGGATCACTGGTATAGAGCAACAGTGACACAACATTATACAACCAATCTCCATCCTTCAAGTAAATCACCCAACTTTACCCAAAGCTGAATCCAGTGACTAGCTCCCCCATTTCGTGCTCCTTCCTCCTACATAGCAAAGTGTTGGTGTTACTCACGAGAACGTTATTGCTTTTCCATCCACCCACTTCCAGCTCAGGTCTTTGGATCTTCTGAGTCCAATCCAGAATCTCTTGTTTTGCATGGATGGATAAAGAGCATCCTAATGGAAGAGGAGACAATGTACAGGAAGAGTGTAGACTAATTTTTGCACAACTTTTTCTGTAAGAACAGGCATTTGTATCTATGGCCTGTGCTATCTATGCGTCAAGCTGGCTCTGAAGGTCTGGTGAGCAGTGGAGTCTGAATTTCTGCACATTATCGAGTTTATTTATTAAAGTCCGAATGCTCAAAAAGCAAAAAAAAAAGTTTTTGTTTTTTTAACTTTCTTCGAATTTTTCGATATATCTTTTACCCCGAGGATGCAAAAAGTCAACCTATCGAGGTCCTGTAGAAGTCAATGGCAGAGGTCCTATCTGCAATTTGAAGATATTGTCTGCTCTGGGTTTTGTAGGATAATCTGAACATTTCAGGCTTTTGCGGTGATTTCACAAAAAATTCAACTTTTTGGGCGTCAACGCCAAAAAATTCAGATTCTTTGCGTGACAATCCGAAAATGTTTCGTTTTTTGTGACAATACAAAAATTTTTATCGATTCAATTTTTCTGTGTTTTTTTTTCTGTGATTTAAATTGTGGATTCTAGTTTGGTTGGTTTTTTTTTTATTTAATCAGAAAAATTTGGATTTTGGTATATTTTCTTCCAGTTTCTGCTTTGTTTGGACATTGCCATGTCTAACCCCAACCCTGATGAAACTGGCCAACACTCCTTGGCCTCTAGAGTTTCCTCCCCGTGGGTTGGTCCTGCAGGGACATAGTCTGTGCTTTTGTATCTTCTGAAGTAATAAGTTAATATACACTGTAGAGTGCAATATCACCTCTTGTATCCACCAGTATTTATATGTAGTTTGCATGTTTGATGTATACACCTAGAATGTGTTTGTATTATGCTTTATAAGATAGAGAGATTAACCCTATATATTGTTATCCAACAAAGTTCTAGAACTCGATTATACATCTCACTACCCTTTTACCCACGAGTCCTGACTTACCACCTCCCCCTGATCAGTAAAGATAAGGAGGTCAGATCCGAGTTTCTGGCACTGATTCCTTGAATCTTCCCAAGTTTTGGGCTCTTTGGAGAAAAAATAACAATTGAAGCCCACTAGTTTCCAGTCAGGAGGACACAATTTGCAGAGACCTGAAAGGGATATATAATGTAGAATAAGTCAGTAAGGGCTAGGTTAAAATGAAAATGTAAAATACAAAAAGCCGAAAAAGTTGAAAAAAAATAATAGCTGGCTAGCCTTCATATTGTTAAGGTTTAATTTCATAAAATGTTTGGAAGCTACACCTATTGAGATTAGGACCTCCCCTGAGGAGCACTGGCATGCCACCATCATAGAAATTTGAACTTTAACACCTATAATTCTTACACCATGTTATACAGCTTCTCTCAAGAATCCAATTTTTTTTTAAAGTTAAATTTTTTATTGTTTTACAACACATCAACATAAAACAATACATATGCCATAAGTGCAGTATCTATTACAGTTTTGAGGAGGATATTTACTTGAGCATTTATTCAGCAATTTAGTTGATACACTCTCAGCTAGAGTACAGAGCAAACCTTCATACTTCCAGATACATCTCTTACTTCCAAAGCTGCTGCCATTGGTCTTGAATAGTAACATCATAGTTTACATGAAGTTAATACATTTTAACTTTCCATGTTATACATGTTTTCTGTTTATGTTAAGGAGCCCTGGCCCCACAGCCCCACTTCCCACCATGGACTCCATATTTTTTCAAATCTTTTTAGTGAACCTCTGGCTAGTAAGGTGAGTTTGATGAGGGCAGGTTTTGATTTACCAGCGTTATCCAATTTTGTACTGTGGGTGGTCGTAGCCCCATCCATGCCATAGCAATTGTTTTCTTGGCATAGTAGAGTAATGTTTTGTACCTGATTCTAGCATGGTTGGTGTATATGATTTCATCTATGACTCCTAATATGCAAACCTGCAGGGTCAGCAGCTCAGGGAATTCTAATTTATCTACTAAAACATTCGGTCCAAAACCTAAATATCGGCGGACACGACCAAGCGATGTGTAAAAAGTTTGCTTCTTCTACCCCACACCTATGGCATTTTGCAGTTGGATTACATCCCATAGCCTTTAACTGCACAGGGGTGATATAGAATTGGTGCAGCCATTTAAAGTCAATTAGTTTGTCTCGTATAGAGTATAAGTGACTATAGCTTCTGTCAGTTGCTTCCTCCCATTCCTCGTCGCCAAGGTCTGGGATGTCAGTTAGCCATTTCTGGTATGCTTCCTTAAAGGGTGGGGGGGGGGGTCGTTTGCAACAAGGTCTTATATAGAGCAGATGTTAGTTTAGTTAAAGGAACAGTAACACCAAAAAATGAAAGTGTTTTAAAGTAAAGAAAATATTATGTAGTGTTGCCCTGCTCTGTTAAAATTGATCTGTTTGCTTTAGAAACACTACTATAGTTCATATAAAGAAGCTGCTGTGTAGCAATGGCAGAAATTGAAAAAAGGCTATATGGCACAGGATAAGTAATGGATAACAGATAAAATTATGTTCTACAGAGCTTATCTGCTGTGTAACTTGAGCCTTTTCCCCTTTGAATGGCTGCCCCCATGGCTACACAGCAGCTTATTTATATAAACTATAGTAGTGCTTCTGAAGCAAGCACTGCAGTTTTACCAGTGCAGGGCAACACTGCATTATATTTTTATTACTTTAAAACAATTTAATTGTTTGATGTTACTGGTCTTTTAAGTTAGGAGACCATAACACCCTTTCAAATTGGGACTGTGAGGTTTGTATTTCAAATCCTCCAAACTGAGCTTGGAAGACCTGCTTAAGTTGAAAGTACCGAAAATGGGATAGATTGGGCTCTGCAAGTTTTTCTTTAAAGGGGTTGTTCACCTTTGAGATAACTTTTAGTATGATGTAGAGAGAGACATTCTGAGATAATTTGCAATTTGTTTTAATTTTTTTATTATTTATGTTTTTTTAGTTATTTTGCTTTTTATCCAGCAGCTCTTCAATTTGCATTTTAAGCAGTCTTGTAACTAGGGCCCATGCATTGATTTGAATAAGGGACTGTAATGTGAATAGGAGACAGTCTGAATAGAAGGATCAGCAATAAAAAGTAGCAATAACAATACATTTGTAGCCTTACAGAGCATTTGTTTTTTAAAAAGGGGACGTCAACGCCCATTTAAATGTTGCAAAGAATCAGACGAAAAGACAAATAACTATAAAACTTTAACAAATAAATAATAAAAACCAATTGAAACGTTGCTTAGAATTGGCCGTTCTATAACATAATAAAAGTTACCGTAAAGGTGAACCACCCCTTTAAAAAAAATCGTAGGAGCCAAATGTGTTACCATCTAGCACATCTTGTAAACGCCTAATGCGTTTACGTGGCCAATAGAGAAAGTCAGGGAATTTATGGATCTGGGGAAGGCGAGAGTTAACCCACAATGGTATGTTGGGAGTTAGAGTTGAGTGAATCTGTGGATATAGTTTGAGTGCTAAGTTCCAAGCCTTTCTCGGGGTTGTCATAACAGCCGGGAGTTTCTCATGGTCTGTGGTTGCCCTATATGGAAGGTGTCTTAGTCCTTCTAATGACCCCATAGTTAGCGTTTGAACAGTTGTGTTCGGGTTATAGGGATCGGGGTCGAACCACCATTTGACATAGTGCAGCTGAGTGGCTAGATAGTAGAGGTATAAGTCTGGCAAACCCAGTCCCCCATCCTTCGTGGTGGGGGTAAGTTTCTGCCATGCCAACCTTGGTGTTTTATCTCCCCATATAAATCTTACTAAAATTTGGTTAACAGTCTTAAAAAAAAACCTTTGGAATATGGATAGGTGAGTTATGAAATATGTATATATAAAACGTGGCAGATAGACCATTTTGAAAATATTAATTCTCCCCCAGAGTGTCAATGGAAGCCTAGACCACACAGAAAGAGTAGTAGTAATGGAGGATAGAACTGGTTCAAGGTTGCGTGGTTTAAAGGTGCGTATGTCTGGATTAATATTGATTCCTAGGTATTTAAATTCCCCTACCACTACCACGGGGATCTCCCGTGGCAAGGCAGAGAGGAGTGTTGGGTCTACTCGTAATAAGGCAGATTTATCCCAGTTAACCCGCAGTCCTGAGAACTTCCCAAATTGTGTTATGATGGTGGCTAACGTATCTAGTGATGGTCCCGCATCTGCCAAATAAACTAGCAGATCATCTGCGTAGAGTTATATCCACTCGTCCACTGGTCCCAAGTGCCATCCCTCTAATGTGGGAGTCTGTCTTATTTGGATTGCTAAGGGCTCAATGGCTAGAGCAAATAGCAGGGGGGAGGGAGGGCATCCTTGCCTTGTACCTCTAGCCAGTGGGAAGGGTTCCGCTTGCCCTGACCCGTGCTACCGGAGTTGAATATAACATTCTGATCCAGTTTATAAAGTTGGGCCCGATGCTGAATTTCGAGAGTGTTACCCATAGGTAATTCCATTCCACAGAATCAAAGGCCATGGCAGAATCCAATGATAGTATTCTCGAGCCTGCATTGTCATGTGTAGTTTGTAGATTGAAGAATAGTCTCCTTAAATTAATGGCTGTGGCTTTTCCAGCCATGAATCCAGATTGATCTGGATGAATGAAATCTGGCATTACTTGGGCTAACCTACTGGCTTGTATCTTAGCCATTATCTTGGCATCATTGTTAAGTAGTGATATCGGCCTATATGAGCTACAGGACTGCGGATCTTTTTGAGACTTCAATAACAAAACAATGATGGCTTCTAGAAAGGGCGGCGGGGGGGACAGTTTTTGCATTGCCATTGTAAGAGTTTTTAGCAAATGGGGAATGAGCTTGTCAAACAGAGATTTGTACAGATCTGCTGGAATACCATCTGGACCCAGAGTTTTCTCAGAAGCCAAGGCATTGATGGCTCGCTGAAGCTCCTGACTAGTAATACGGGAGTCCAACATATCTTGCTGGGCCATTGTCAGTGTAGGAGTGGTAATTCCATTAAGGTGTTGTTGTATCTCTGCCTCTGTGTATCTGGTTTGGGTAGCATATAATGCCTTAAAGTATGTTGCAAAAGTTTCTACTATATCTTGTGGCATGGATTTTAGAGTTCCCTCTGCAGCTGCTATGGCTGCAATTGCAGTAGAGGGAGTCTGCAATTTGGCCAGTTAGGCTAGTGTCCTGCTACTTTTGTCCCCAGTTTCAAATGTGCGCTGGTAAGTGCATAGTTGGGCTTTTCGTGTGAGAAGAGTTTGCACCTCTGGCTAGTGAGTGGTGCGAGTCTACTAACTTACATAGTCTGACTGAGCCTCTTCTAACTCCTTTCTGCCTCCATTACTTGGGCTTTGGATTCCATTCTAGCCTTAGTGACTGCGTTGCTAAGTTGTCCTCTCAAATACGCTTTTGAGGCATCCCAGAGTATATATGGGGGGGCCGATCCTGCATTTAGTTCCCAGTAGTCTCTAACTGCTGTACTAGCCATAACTTTCACTGTCGAGTTTTTAAGCCATATTGGGCTAAATCTCCATAGATTGGTGTGGGGTGAACTTGCTACCCGTAGAGTGATAGCGAGTGGTCAGAGAAAGCACGGGGAAGATATTCTATTTTTACCACTTTGGGTAGGAGGTTGGGCGTTGCTAATGCTAGGTCAATCCGTGAAAGTGAGTGATGGGTTGTGGAGTGGCAGGAGAAGGCCTTTTGCGTGGGGTTTTTCCACCTCCATGCATATGTTAAACCCAGTGCCTTAGCCCATGTGATTAATTTGTCCCCAGCAGGGGTTTAATTTATCCATCTGCGGGTCCATTAGGGCTTGAAATCACCCATATAACATGTAGGAGCTGTGGGATCTGCCAGCTTTTTATCAGTTATGTTAAGTATAAATGGGGGTGGAACATATAAGTTAACTATAATCAAAGGGAAGTTGGCTATTATACAGTGAAGGATAACAAATCTCCCATAGTGATCAGTTTTTAGCATGAGCAAATTGAATTGAAGAGATTTCTTTACCAAGATCGACACCCCCCTAGCTCAAGAATCCAATTTAATTATGATTTGCATTTTTACACTTGTATACCTGTCAGAGTTTACAGTAAGTACCTTGTTTCTGCATTGCATGTTTCAGTTTAAGGATCTGTGACACAAGTCCTTCCTGACCCTTCTCTGCAAAAAAATAGAGACTTAAATGACCCCAATACATTTCTGTGGCATGCACAATACTGCCATCACATCAGAATAGTATGTACCAGGAAGCACTTGTTATATCATTATATCAAGAATATAGGAATATGGGTACCCACCAATTGTTTGTTTGCAGTCAGAAGTTATTTCTGCCTTGAGATTATCCACCTGCTTTTTAGATGACAGCACCATCGAGTCTGTAAAGAACAAGACTCTTTAGTAAGAACCCAACAAAGGAACTTTACATTGCTTCCTTTCCTAGCAGATGTATTAGAGCTCACTGAAATAACTGATTCTAGTACAAACAAAATAACTGCCTTTTGCACAAATCCTGCATGTAGAGAGACAGGCTTTCTGGTGATTTTAATAAAGTGAGCTCTGATACATCTTCTAGGCAAAAGGAGCCCCCTATAAGATTTATTAGGTCTAACTGTCAATAAATATCAGACACCCAACTGCTGCATGAAGAGAAACAGGTGCTGAGAGAGGGATAGTGGACATAAACTTAATTATTTTAGAAGCGGTACAGAATATTAAATTGGTTGTATTTAGAAAGTTATTTCAGTATGAATAATTTTTTGTGATAGTTTACCTTTAAGCTCTTTTTTATAGATGGAACTAGGGATGCACTGAATCCACTATTTTGGATTTGGCCGAACCCCTGAATCCTTTGTGAAAGATTCGTCCGAATACCGAACCAAATCCTAATTTGCATGTGTAAATTAGGGGTAGGACGGGGAAACATTTTTTACTTACAAAAAGTCACGTGATTTCTCCCACCTGCCCCTAATTTGCATACGCAAATTAGGATTCGGTTTGGCCTGGCAGAAGGATTCGGCGAATCCCGAACCAAATCCTCGATTCAGTGCATCCCTAGTGGCAACAGATAAAAACAGTTGGTTCTACCAGCCGGTTCACCCACAACTCACATAGTGTTTGATTGATTTTGCTTAGGTCTTCCTTGAGGTTCCTTTCCACTTTAGAGGCTTCTTGAATTTGAGATCCTGCGAGGAGAGAAAAATGAGCCACTGCTTCCAGTGCAATTGCTTGGTGAATGAACCCTGCAATATACTTCAATTGTCGGCAACACATACATTTGTGAACAAATTCGTATAAAATTGCTCAAAGCAGTGTTCCAATTCACATTATTTATTTCTATTTGAAGATAGTGGTTTTTTCACTGATATAATAAATTTGCTACGACAGTGCCACCTGCTGTTTATTTTGCCTAACTGGCTACAGTGAAAAGAAACTTAAAAGGGATCCTGTTATGGGAAAACAAAATCAAAATGCATCAGTTAATAGTGCTGTTCCAGAAGAATTCTGCACTGAAATCCATTTCTCAAAAGAGCATACAGATTTTTTTATATTTTATTTTGAAACCTGACATGGGGCTAGACATTTTGTTACTTTCCCGGCTGCCCCATGTCATGTGACTTGTGCTCTGATAAACTTCAATCACTCTTTACTGCTGTACTGCAAGTTAGAGTGATTTCACACCCTCCCTTTCCCCCACAAAGCAGCCTAACAACAGAACAATGAGAAGGTAACCAGATAACAGCTCCCTAACACAAGATAACAGCTGCCTGGTAGATCTAAGAGCAGCACTCAATAGTAAAACCCATGTCCCACTGCGTACTATTCAGTTAAATTGAGAAGGAAAAACAACAGCCTGCCAGAAAGCAGTTCCCTCCAAAAGTGCTGGCACAAGTCACATGACCAGGGGCTGCTGGGAAACTGACAAAATGGCCCCATGTCAGATTTCAAAACTGAATATAAAAAAAATCAGTTTGCTCTTTTGAGAGATGGATTTCAGTGCAGAAGTCTACTGGAGCAGCACTATTAACTGATGCATTTTAAAAAAAAACATGTTTTCCCACGACAGTTTCCCTTTAATGCAACATCGTAAAGCCCAGATATTAACTTGCCTTGTGCCAAGGCTTTATGTTGCATGTCTTACGTGAAGGGCATTTTTGCCTCCTTTTATCCCATCTCACTCTAACCAGGTTTGGTTCTCTGCAAATAAATTGGAAAAATGTCTTGCAATGTTGTCCTGCTTACAACAGACCAGAGAAATGTCAGATAATGATCCGCCTCCTAACTTCATTTTGCCCCCTGACTTAATTAATTAATTAATTGCTCTCAATTGTCGTCAGTCAACTGAAATGAACAGCAGGTGTAAATATAGTTTAAAACTTATTTTATTAATGCAAAAAAATAACTAATATCTTAAAAACTAGGAGTGCACCCAATCCAGTACAGTATTTGCATATGCAAATTAGGGGCGGGAAAGGAAAAAAGTGGAATTGGATTGGCCAGGCACAAGGATTCGGTCGAATCCTTCTGAAAAAATGCTTGCTGAATCCTCTAATGAATCCTGGATTCGGTGCATCCCTATTAAAAATTAGAAATAAAATGCAGATTGCAAAAAAAGTGCTTAGTAGATCCCTCTGGGGATTTACAGTGCCTAATAGTTAAAAGGGAAAAAAAATTCTAAAGTAGACAAGTTATTCAAACACAATAAATACTAGCGTGCATGAGGAGCAGCAGTATCAGGATATAATTGACTCACCCAGTGTCTTATTGATCTCCCTTACGTCTTCCTTGAGGCTGTCTTGCCCTTTTATAGAGGCCGCTTGAAACTGAGACACTGCAGGAAGAGTATAAATGGGGTTGCAGAGGGAAATCTCTTTTGTTTGTGTATAGAAAGGCCACAAATGACTGAAGATCAGACTGAAACTGTAATAAGAACCACTTGGCCAATCAATTTACATCTTGGAAAACCCCAAACATTGTCATTTGTTGAAAGAGGAACTATTGGCTTTGTTGTGGTTGTTTAGTATTTCTCTCTAGACTGGTTAGACATTCTTTTCATACATTTTTTTTTTTAACCCCAAGTTGCAATTTAAATATGTTAACATTTTACAAAGATGACATTATATATCAGATTTTATTGCTGATTTACTTTGACTCTAGGCAGAAGTGAAAGAAGAATAAGGGGTGCAAGTGGGTGCATCTTAGTGCTCATGCAAATACAAATCCTGCCTGGGATCTGGCTGAGCTGGTGGGCACCCACATTGTTGGTGGGTGCACACAAGCCTTGTCCTCACTGCGTGTCATTCAGGGCTTGAACTAGGGGTAGGCAGGAGAAGCACATGCCTAAGTCACAATGCTGGGTGGCCGAGTCAGGCATGTACCTGTTCTGTTGCCTATCCCAATTCTGGGGTCCATGCTCCCATGAAAGCATACACTGTGGTCACAGGTTTCTACCCTTAGAAATGGAGCGCAGAGACACAACAAATTATTTTAACTGGCACATAGGGTGCAAACTAAGTGCCAAAAATTGCCTGAATACACTCAATTTTTGCACTTTGCACCCTTCCTTTAAGTTTTAACGGTCAGAATCTGAACATGTCTTAGAGAAGGGCATGCATCTCCGAGAGACCTGCTTGCTGAGCTTACAGGCAGTCCAGCTACAGACCTGACAAGACCAGCAAGAGAAATACACATTCAGATCAGTTCTGTTGCTTAAAGGGCAAGGAAAGGCAAAGAAATAAAATCCCATTTTTACTTTCTTTAATGAAAAAGAAATCTATCTCCAATATACTCTAATTAAAAAATGTGTACCGTTTTTATAAGAAACCTGACTGTATGCCGTAAAATTCTCCCTTCATTTACTTCTGTGGATAGGAATTGTCAGACGTTCCCTAACTTCTGCCAGGGAAACAATCATACTTATGAACAGCAGGGGGAGCCCCTGCCTTATTTACCAGCCATGCAAAACTCAAGCAGCTTTGTTTTTTGATCATTTATGACGATCCCTAAGAAGCCCAGATCACACTGAGCATGTGCATGTAGTCTAGTCTTGCAAAGATGTATAACAAAGTTACAAGACGACAGCCCCCTGTGGCCAACTTTGAAAGCATAAATCATTTGTTTGATTAGGCTTGTGGTGCAGTAAGTTCGTGTTTATGTTTAGTATACAAAATACAGCATTTCTACCCTTATTCTATTTTACACTTTCCTTGCCCTTTAATGTTAGATGAGCAATATAACCAATCAGATAAGCAAGCCTACCTCTAGTAAGGTACAGCTTTGCTTAGTAAAGGGCAGTAACTATGTTGGTACTGTAAAAGCCACTAACCTGCACATTTGGAGTTAAAGAGGTTATTCACCTTTGGGTTAACTTTTATTATTATGTAGAGCAGGGGTCCCCAACCTTTTTTGGCCAGGGGACCGGTGGAGCGCCGATTTATTTTTTGAAAGGCCCTGGGGATTGGGAGGGATTGGGGCGGTTAAGGGAGGTTCGGAGGGGGTCGGGAGGGGTAGGAGTCCAATTCGGGGCACCAGCGTCCAATTCGTCGCTAGGCTCGCAGCCCAGTCCAGGACTGGCCACAGAGTCCGGCAGATGGGGACCCTGGATGTAGAGAGTGATTTTCTGAGACAATTAGCAATTGGTTTAAAAATTTTTTTATTATTTGTGTTTATTGAGTTATTTAGCTTTTTATTCAACAGCTCTCAAGTTTGCAGTTTCAGCCATATGGTTGCTAGGGTCCAATTTACCATATCAACCATGCACTGATTTGAATGAGAGACTGCAATATGAATAAGAGAGGGACTGAATAGAAGGATGAGTAATAAGAAGTAGCAACAATAATTTAGATGTAGCCTTAAAGAGCATTTGTTTATTTAGATGGAGTCGCCCATGTGAAAAGCTGGAGTCAGAAGAAGAAGAAGGCAAATTATTAAAAAACTATAAAAAAAAAAGAAAAAATGAAGGTGAATTGAAAAGCTGCTTGAAATTAGTTATTCTATAAAATACAAAAAGTGAACTTAAAGGTGACCCATCCCTTGGTTGTGGTTCGGCTCACATATATGCTGTTTTCCTTGACACATCACATACAGTCCTGAACTTACCTCCCTTCAGGCCCAGCTTTCTGGCGAGGCCTAATAGGCCCGGGTCTAAGGAGGCAAATTTTTAGGGGCGGCATGCCACCTAGCCGCTCTATGGATGCGCTGCTCCCCGGTGCTCCTTCGCTTGTGCTCACCAGTGCGAAAGGGGGCTAGGAACCCACAAACGCTTGGCCTAGGGGCGCCCGCTGCCTCCCTTTCCATGACACGTGTATACATTCTATCTGCATTATAAACATTTACTCACAGTATATGTAGAGGAGGCTTGTCCCAGTTATACACAGGAGCAACGTGAGGATCAGCAGAGCCACTAGTAGCAAAACAGCCCTTCCCTGCGGCCCTTTATCTTTTTTCTCATTGGTTTCTCCACTTAAATCTAAAAATGTAAAGGGAAAGGAACGCTTGCAAGTAAATAGGCAACCTGCTCATCAATGTCCAGACAAAAAGAAAAACAGTGGGAGCACTTACCGATCTTGCTCAATTCTGTGTGCTGCACGTAGACCGCGATCCCCTCCGGTCAATGCGGATACATTTTCAATGAAATACGGAGCACCAAGGGAGGCTTACATCTTTATTTTAAAACCGTAGAAGTTTATTCAGCATTGTTAAAATGATCAAAGAGCGTGCCCTTACACATTATGGGCTGCCTGCTCAACGCATTTCGTGGCTTCCCACTACTTCATCAGAAGCTAGTTGCAGCACTACCCCCACACCCTTAAATCATGTTAAAATGCAAACAATTATCCTCCCTTAGGCTGGGGACAGACAGGGAGATTCGGGGAGATTCTGTCGCCTGGCGTTTAATAGCAGGCGACAATCTCCCCGAACTCCCTTCTCCCTGTCCGTCGCTAGTTTAAATGACAAAGCGCCAGCGCTGTGCACACGCGGCGTGGCGATTTCCGGAATCGCCTGAAGTTTCCTCACGAAGTAACTTCGGGCGATTCCGGAAATCGCCGCGCCGCTTGTGCACAGCACTGGCGCTTTGTCATTTAAACTAGCGACGGACAGGGAGAAGGAAGTTCGGGGAGATTGTCGCCTGCTATTAAACGCCAGGCGACAGAATCTCCCCGAATCTCCATGTCTGTCCCCAGCAGGATTAACCCCTTCAGGGGAAACTGTCTATTCCAGTGGTTCTCAACCTGGGGGTCGAACAACCCTTTTACAGGGGTCACTTAAGGGGTTCTAAGAGCAGGTTTAACTCTCTCCCCACTAGCCCTGGGCCAAGTTTGTAGCTCTTCAGGTGTTGGTGCTGGGAGTTGTAGTTCAGTAACCTGTGTAAGGAAGCCAGTTGCACCACAACTTGCTATATCCCCTTAACAGGGACTGCCATACAGCTTTCCCTGCTCATTTAAAGCAGGCAGTCATATTTGTAAAATTAACATGGTAATTAGGGGTGTGGCCAAAACATTTTGCCGCACTAAGCACGGAAAACAAACCTTTATGCTGACACGCTGTCTCCTGTACTTTCCTAACAATGCGCTCTGGGCTGGCAACAAAAATATTTTAATATTTCATGGTTGGGGGTCACCACAAAATGAGGAACTGTATTAAAGGGTCGCAGCATTAGGAAGGTTGAGAACCACTGGTCTATTCATTTAGATCCACGTTACTAGGATTCTCAATACCTATCAACGAATGTTACAAAAATACATTATTCAAAATAAACTAAACTACATTTGTAGCAAAGAAGAAAAATGAAATAACTGGAAGTCACAAAAATGCTACAAAAATGTTGCAAAAAGCAGTAGCAATAATCCCAAGTTACACAATGGAGCTAAGACCAAATTTGTCAGAAAAAGCATGAAATCTCCCATTCTTTATTCATGCCACCATAGGCTTCAATAGTTTTCAAGTGATAAATCCAAAAAGCTTACCTCATCAATATTTTACGATCATAATCTCCCTTCCTTACTTCATATTTGGTTTTATCTATTATCTGAAACTGTATTGTCACAACACCCCCATGTTTATCACGTATGTTGCACTTGCACGGGTGTGGGGGTAGTGCTGCAACTAGGGTTGCGTCCTTTTGCTGTGGCTGAACCCGGACAGGGGGGCGGGCCCATGACGTCGGTGGGCGGTCCCGTGACGTCGGTGGGCGGGCAGAGCTATGACGACGTGATCGCCGATTGCTGCGTCAATCAAGCTAATCCCGCCCAGTTTTCCTTATTTGGAAAATTGGGCAGGAAGTATTGACCCGGGCAGCCCTTCAAAACCGGACAGGTGGCTACCCTAGCTGCAACTAGCTTCTGATGAAGTGGCGGGAAGCCTCGAAACGCGTTGAGCAGGCAACCCGTAATGTGTAAGGGCACACTGTTTGATCATTTTAACAATGCTGAATAAACTTCTACGGTTTTAAAATAAGGATGTAAGCCTCCCTCGGTGCTCCGTATTTCATTGAAAATGAACCTGCTCATCAATGCATGACAACAATTTGTTTCTATAAAGCCAAATCTATAATACTGTTACCAGCTGCCTTCTGCTACAACAAACACTCCTAATAAAAACGCACTTTTGTAGGGCTTTTATTGTCCTTTACAATTTTGATCAATCAGGAAAAGAAACCACCAAAGAGAACTTTATGTTTAATCAAAGCATTTCCCCTATATGTTATAATGAAAGCAAGAGCAGCTGTTTGCGCCAATGAGTAACTGTTAGGTTGAAGAACATGTGACAGTTATTGATTTCTCATTTCAGCACGGGGAAGGAATTTGGAATGCCCAAATGCTGAACAGCAGGGTTGAATATTAGGCTGAAGATACCAATAAACACTAATAAACAACTTCATATCTCTGAAACTGTAAGAAAAAAAAATTGTTGAGATTTAGAGGGAAGAGTGAACTTTTTCAGGTGGTAGAGTTTTGTGGCCACCTTTGCAGACAAAGAAAAACATGTTTTTTTTTTCCGCAGAATAAATGCCATCCAAGCCCCCCACCAATATTGAATGGAGTTCTGCTTATCACAGACCACATTCCTTTCAGTCCACCAGTCTCCAAAACAAAAAGGTCTGTAGATATTTTGACAATGCCTCAAAATGCAAAAAAAAAAAA
>CM044436.1:114470664-114494789 GCA_024363595.1 Xenopus borealis
TAGAGGCCCAAACAGCCCCCACCAGCCCACTAAATACCGACTTTCTATGGGACCTTATAGTAGCCCCTCTGGCATTTGCCAGAACCTACAGATTGCCAGTCCGGGCCTGTTGGTAGGGTCCACCAGGCTTTTACCCAGTGTCCTGCCGGCCCAGTCCATAGACGACATTGACTCTAGTGCATTTGGCAAAAGGCCCAGTTTTGCTCATCACTACAGATTTAGCATATATCCACTGGGTCCATCTGGGTCACATTTTCACACACATGACAAACCCTTGGTTAGATTTTATTCTCACCTGGAAGATCTCTAAATGCCGAATTCACAGCTGTTGATGAAAAATCCAAACCTAAAGAGAAAGGACACATCGAATGGGCCAGATGTACAGTTGCAATGTTATGCTACAGGCAAGCCCAGTCGGGTCAATACACAAGCTCAGCTCTTGATAATTTCTAAATTGTACAAAATACAATTTCTCTGTACATTTTATCAATATCACCAACCAACAGGTAGGATTTAAAGGGCATCTATCAAAAAAATATTGTTCCATCTGCCTGGGGTGTGGACAAACACAGAATGCCTTCTGGAGAGGAAAAACAAGGGTGTGTTTTCAAGAATAGCCCTACTGAGTGCTCTGCATCCAGCACCAGAAGCCATAAAGTGTGGGTGGCCATTCTGGGTCCCATACATTCATGTGAACGAGTGTCGGGCACATTCATATCACATGGGGTGACTTGCATATTGAATGAACTGGGGTACTCCCTCATAATGCCCATGCATGTGCCCCAGAATGAAGTTGGCTCAATGGGGGACTAGTCTTGAAAAAATATTATTGTTTCCACTGTTTGGAGTGCAGGCTCTGTTATTCCACAACTCTGGTGATGATGTGTGTCTATAACTATTTTTAATTCTGGAATGATCTATTGAACCTCCTGCCTTCCTGCCAATGGACAACCCGGGTTCCTTGATGTATTCGTGCATGCGTATTCTGCATCTCTTACCACCAGACTTGAATTTTAAAAAGACCTTTCTGTTTCACATTCATGGTCCAGTCTGCCTCTATGTTACAGTCCCATGCCTAACCCTCATTTGATCTTGTATCTGTTCCTCATTATGTTTCCTCACTGCCTGCCCAGACCCTTTGCATGTTGCTCACTACACTTCCTACACAAAGTTCCATGTCCCAAAGGGGCGTTAGTGAAGACCGGTGTTGGTAGGGGTCTCCTGTTTCCACCTCTGTGGTGTTTATACAAATGGCCTGCAGGTTGCACTGTGCATACATAGGACTTTCTGTACAACTTGAAAGTGAAAGTAAGACTTACTGCTGTTATGTAATGGCTGCATGACCTGCTAATAAAGCATTGTTATACCCTCCTCATCCTCGGCTACCAAACACAACAACCTCCAAAGCCTTATTGTTTATGCCACCAAAGTGAAAAGCCTACCAATCACAATGGATCACATAAAAATCATATATTTGGCAAGAATGTATTCATACTATTGCTCTGCTGAAGTATGCTTGGTATTAAAGGTGCCCCTAGTTAAATGAGTGTTAAGGCACCCAAACACTGAATCTTTGAACTTTTCATTGTCCTGATTTATATCTGCTTCCTTATTTCTAAATCTCTGTATCCAGTATGCATTATTATTGTACAGGTATGGGATCCGTTATCCGGAAACCTGTTATCCAGAACATTTTGATTTATGGAAAGACTGTCTCCGATTTTTAAAAATGATTTCCTTTTTCTCTGTAATAATAAAACAGTGCCTTGTACTTGATCCAAACTAAGATATAATTCATCTTTATTGAAAGTAAAACCAGACTATTGGGTTTATTTAATGTTTATGTGAATTTCTAGCAGTCTTAAGGCATGAAGATCCAAATTACGGAAAGATCCATTATCCGGAAAGCCCCAGGTCCAGCACATTCTGGATAACAGGTCCCATACCTGTACCTACATCCCCCTATTCTTAAAGTTATTTCTTAGATACATACTCACCGATGCATGGTGGTTGAAATCCTGGAACATCAGAAATGTTAGTCTCAAGCACTGGAACAGACAAAACATATGGCATAGTTAGATATATAGATTGATAGACAATGAAAGAACAATAAATAAAGATGGATGAATAGATAGATATTGATCAGTTAATACAGGCTAAGGAAATATAGATAGAAAGACAGATAGCGATCAGTTAATAGAAGCTAAAGAAATATAGATATATAGATATTGATCAGTTAATACAGGCTAAAGAAAGGTAGAAAGATAGCTATAAAGATAGAAAGATAAAGATTGATCAGTTACTAGAGGCTAAAGAAAGATCGATAGTTAGATGATAGTTGCATAGTTAAATATAGCACAAAAAATTATAGATGTTAGATAGATATAGATAGATAGATAGATAGATAGATAGATAGATAGATAGATAGATAGATAGACTAGCGATAGATAGGGAGATAGGTAGATAGCAAGAGATATATGATAGCTATAGGCTGATTAATGTATGTATGTATAATGTTATTTGTAAAGCGCTGTTAAGGAGCCACAGCGCTGTACAGTGCATAAAAGTACAATATTTATAAAAGTATATACCGGGTAGACAAATCACATAATAAATATATACAGAATCATAGGACAAAGAGGTTAAGTGCTATGTGGTAAGAGACATAATGGGAAGGAGGTCCCTGGCCCGTAGAGCTTACAGTCTAAGTAGATGGGAGGCTAACATACAGGTACAAATTGGAGATGAAAAAGTGCACAATGTAAGGCATAGTCAGTAGGCACAGGACTAGGCTAATGTTCTAGTGCTCCAAAAGGTAGGCTCTTAGTTTATTCTTGAAGAGATTGAGAGAGGGTCCCTTACGGAGGAATTCAGGGATGGAATTCCAGAGGTAAGGAGCAGCAAGATAGCAAGTGTTTGAGAGGAGAGGTGGCAGCAGGGCGGGTCGTACCAAGTGCGGGGCCCAATTGGAACCATTTTGGTGGGGCCCCCTAGAAGGAATTTTACTGTCTGTCATAGGGTCACAGAGCTGGATGGACAAATAGTGCCTGCTCTCCCCTTTGTCCAAGCGACGGCTGCCAGTTGGGGATGGGGGCAGGCTGGCAACTGGGCGAAAATGTTCTCTCACTTTGTTTAATCTATGTACGCAAAAAAAGTGCACATTTTGGTTACCACTGTAAATTGTGTGTGTGCAGCACCATGTTTTATATATACAACACTACTGTATTTCACTTATATAGGCCAATTGGGTTTGGGGCGGGCTGGTTGAATTGGGTTCGGGGGTGGGCTGGGCCAATCAGGTTCAACTATGGCCTCGGCCAATCGGGTCTGAGCGGGCTGGGCCAATCTGTATTAGGGGTAGGCTGGGGAATTAAGGGAATAGGAATCAGAGCTCACACTGGGCCCCCATAAGTGCGGGGCCCAATTGGACCAAATTGGTCCAATGTGCTTAAGACCGGCACTGGGTGGCAGTGGATGTGGGTGGTGTAAAGAGAAGGTGGTTCTGAGAAGAGCAGAGAAGACAACCAGGAATGTATAGCGAGACAAGAGAAGAGATGTAGTGAGGAGCAGAGGAGTGAAGGGCTTTGAATGTTAGTAGAAGGATTTTATATGATATCCTTTGCTTAACAGGCAGCCATGCTAAGGATTTTAGTTGGGGTTGAGCAGATTCTTTTTTAGGAGAGAGTAGAAGAATCCTAGTAGCAGATTGATTGGAGGGGAGAGAGATGGGAGTCAGAAAGACCAGATAGGAGGAGATTGCAGTAGTCTAGATAGACAGTGACATAGTTACCTGCTGGAGAATAACGTTGGGCCCCACCTGAGCAAGTTTCAGGCATTCCAGTACCTAAATACAGACTCATATTATTAGGTTTGCTAATGGCACTGACCCAAGACTTTGTTGCATGTAATTATAAGGGCAAACTTAGAAGTGAACCAACCACAAAAGTGCCAGAAAGCCAGCTCAGCGCTTTGGAACAGCTATCATTTTATTTATTATAGACATAGATATATCAGCTAAAATTGGTGCCTGTGAGACAATGGGACTTTCCTTTGAACAATGGAAATATAATTAAAGATTACATTTTTCAGTAGCTAGCAGAATATTTTAGAGCCAAATGAATTCATAAATGTGTGATCACCTTTTTCCCTGCCACCCGTAGGTCTCTATAGAACCCCTGAATTGTGATCTGGCATATCTGATATATTTCTATATGTGTGCCTGTACTTACGTATGTATTGTATTTAGGCAGAAAAATATAACTTTCATTACTTTTCATTGCAAAGTTTTTCTTCTGAACATTGGCTTTGACCCCCTTGGCCTCTCGGGAAGGCACAGATGGAGGCTCCATACTGCTCATATTTTCATAATCATCATCATCATCATCACAATGGAAGTTGTCATCTAAACACAACAAGAATACAAGGTGAACATGCAGCATTGACTTAAACATCATTTCTTTAATGAAATTCCCATTGTGTTGTATGTCCTTGACCCACTGGACTACCTAAGGCAAAGAAAAACTATTAGAGACCCACAACTAACCTTTAGGTTCCCTTATTAGACAGCACATCTTTTATATTTATATGCCTATAAGCCAGGATTGAAATATGACAGTTCCTACAATCTAAGAACGCAGAAAAGCTGGTCTACAATCCATACAGCAAACTGTTGTACGGTGTTGACTAAAGCACTGGATATGATCATGATCCCATGATCTTTAAAATTCAGTAGCTGTGGCTGAGGATACTGAGAATAACGATCTATGGTATCGTACTAATGCAACCTCCTGCCTTTTCCTCAACAAGGCTTTCACTTTCTATGCTTCAAGTGTTGTTGAATCTACAATCTGCTATCATAACCTCCTTGTATCAAGTTATTTTGTATGGTTACCTTTATTATACTTGACCATCCTATTCCCATAAACGTTCTCCATTCTGCTCTGCATAATGTCAAAACTGTGCAGGTCACAAGAGTCTTCTTAATGTGCCTTCACACACACACAAACACAGATTCTAGTTCTTCTTCCCAGAACTCCTCTTCACACACACATCCACCCCTTCCTGTTTTGGACCATCAGAGCGAGTAGGAACCCACACACCCTTCCACTGATAGTATAGGGGCTGCAAGGTCCCAGGGGATCCCACTTAAAGGTTAGTCACAGTGAGTTAGGGCAGGGGACTGGAACTGTTAAATGCTAAAAATAAATGCTCATTACTGTTCACTCCGGTGGCATCAGTTAAAGTGAATCCAACTGAAAATGTTTTGTTTAACACATATATCAAACAAATAAATCAAATAGCTCCCATCTTTTTGTCTCAACATTCCACAAAACATTAGAGACTGAAACCAAGGAACCCAGTAGAAGAACATCTTAACCTTTAATGGGTCCAGGGTAGCCTGCAAAATGTTCATCCAGAGACCCAGGGGCACCATTACTAACATTCATTCATTTTTAGTTTTGTCTTCTGGGGGCTGGAAATAACCTTGAAAATATAACTCTAAACATTTTTACCCATGGAAGAATTTTCCTTAGAAAACACATGGATGCCCGCCTAAGCATCAAATCAAACAATGAGAGAACCTAGAGGTTTGCACCCTACACGTGGGGACCATACACAAACCCAGAGCTGGAACTAGGGGTAGGAAGAGTAGGCGGTTGCCTATGGTGCAGTCATGGGGGGGGGGGGCGCACTTTAGAAGGGAAACAATTTTTTTTAATTTCTTTAAGTTTTAACTTCACCCCTGTCTCCAGCAGCAGCGTTCTGCTCTTCTTCAGTCCCCACCTCCCTCTTACTTGCCCTTTTCCTGGCACAGATCTGGGGTAATATTTTTGCTGCCGCTCTGGCACAGGCACAGACTTGGGGTGCAATGGCTGATGGTACAGGTACAGACTTGGGGGGCAATGGCTGATGGTACAGGTACAGACTTGGGGGCAATGGCTGGTGGCACAGGCACAGACTTGGGGTGCAATGGCTGATGGTACAGGTACAGACTTGGGGGGCAATGGCTGATGGTACAGGTACAGACTTGGGGGCAATGGCTGGTGGCACAGGCACAGACTTGGGGTGCAATGGCTGATGGTACAGGTACAGACTTGGGGGGCAATGGCTGATGGCACAGGTACAGACTTGGGAGGCAATGGCTGATGGCACAGGTACAGACTTGGGGGGCAATGGCTGATGCAGATTTGTGGCACAGGTACTGACTTAGGGGGCCAGCTTGTGGCACAAGTACAGACTTAGGGGGCAATGGTTGGTGGCACAGGTACAGACTTAGGGGGCAATGGTTGGTGGCACAAATACAGACTTGGTGGCAATGGCTGATGGCACAGGTACAGACTTGGGGGGCAATGGCTGGTGGTACCGATACAGACTTGGGGGCAATGGCTGGTGGCACCGATACAGACTTGGGGGCAATTCTGGTGGCACAGGTACAGACTTGGGGGGGCAATTCTGGTGGCACAGGTACAGATTTGGGGCAATATTTTGGCTTGCTGGCTGACACAGGTACAGATTGATTCATTAATGTGTTATAAGGTTTCTTTATTTAAGAAAAAGTGAATAGGTGGGAAATGGTCATAGATAACGGGGGTGAGGTGCTGATTGAACCCCTTGCCTAGGGTGCCAAACGACCTTGGTCCGGCCCTGCACAAACCACATTATCATAGCTAGACCCTGCTGTGTTAGACTCTGGTGGCATCATACAAAGGTTACATGCAGCAGTTATGGTGGCATCATACACAGGTTTAGTGGGCAGAACTATAACCTGCTTGCAGCAGTTGTGGTGGCATCATTCACAGGTTTAGTAGGCAGAACTAGAAGTTGCATGGAGCAAGAGCATATTGTTTGAAAGCGGTGCATCAAATCAGAGCTACCAAGACCTTAGCAACATGATCAAGTCAACTAACACCAGTTTATGTAATAGGTCTCCAGATTAGTCGGTCTGCACTGAGCATACAACTAGGTAGGTGCATTTTACAGAGATCAGTCGCACGATGGATGAACTCCTACCCCCTCAAAATCAATGCTCAAACTGGACATAGCTCACGTACACTGGACCGTCACTACATATGTCCCAATTGTTCAAAGTGAACCATTCCCAGTAGGTAACATAATATTTTGCCAGGTTTATTGGTGAACAATTATTAACGGCATAATTGGGCAGATCTTTTAGGCAGTGGCAGAGGATTAGGGCTGGATACACATTTCTGCATAAAACTATGCATAAGAAAATGGAAGTTATACAAATATAATGCAGTGTTGCCCTGCACTGTTAAAACTGCTGTGTTTGCTTAGGAAACACTACTATTGTTTATCTAAACAAGCTGCTGTGTAGCAATGGGGCAGCCATTCAAGGGAGAAAAGGCTCAGGTTACACAGCAGATAAGCTCTTTAGAACATAATGGTGTTATCTGTTTTCCACTATAAAACCTGTGCCATATAAGCTCTGTAGAACATAATGGTGTTATCTCTTTTCCACTGTATAACCTGTGCCTTTTTTCAATTTCTGCCATTGTTACACAGCAGCTTGTTTATATGAACTATAGTAGTGGTTCTGAAGAAAATGGATCAATTTTACCAGTGCAGGGCAACAGTACATTACATTTTCATTACTTTAAAACACTTTCATTTTTTTGGTGTTACTGTGCCTGAAATCTATGGGAGAAGGCCTTTCCGTAATTTGTAACTTTCCAGATAACTTATCCCATCCTGTACTATATCCCAGGGGGGTACAGTGTAGGGCTAATATCTTGATGTTTCTGTTGCCATAAACAATACAAAACTGAAATAAAAGCACACACACTTGCAATAAACAAGTTGCATATTGTGTCATTAAACAGCTAATTACTAGGAGGCAATGGGATTGTTAGCCAGTCAGGGGTTTGGGGTGGCAACATGGAATATACCTGTTTTTTGAGGAGTAAACTAACTGAACAGTTATGTCCCATGTGCACCCCCTTCAAGTCCCTGACAAACCCACAGGTTAGAGCAGGAATCCCCAACCTTTTGAACCCGTGAGCAACATTCAGAAGTAAAAGGAGTTGGGGAACAACACAAGCAGGAAAACTGTTCTTGGGGAGCCAAATAAGTGTTATGATTGGTCATTTGGTAGCCCCTATGGGGATTGTCAACCTTCACTGAGGCTCTGTTTGGCGGGACATCTGTTTTTTATACAACCAAAACTTGCCTCCAAACCTGGAATTCAAAAATAAGCTCCTGCTAAGGGGTTGGAGAGCAACATGTTGCTCACGAGCTACTGGTTGGGGATCACTGGGTTAGAGAGATGCTAAGAAGGAAGTATTGTTCTGGCTATTACGTTATGCATCAGTTCACTCAATCCTTTTAGATTACATTTTTTGCTATTTATTTTACATTTTTGTTTTTATTTTTAACTTATCTAACTTAACTAACTTATTTTTCCACTGCACTGTTCCACTGATGAATTTGTATCAGCCACATGACTAAAGACACAACCTTGTGCCTTTCCTCTACAAGGCAAAGCAATGTGGTTTACATGATGTCCCCAACCAAGTAGAGTTTTGGACCCAGACAGAAGTCTTTTACCATTGGTAAATCACCCAAGTTCTTAACTCTATGTCTTGTGATGGGTCTTAAAGTCTCTGTAAAGGGGAGTTAAGGGTCTGACTTCATAATGTCATATCTGCAGGGCTGGATTAGTGGGCGCCCCTAGGCTGCTGTCGTTTGTCGCCCCTGTCCCCTCCATTTTATTTGCTCAAATTTTCATCATCAGGATGGTGCAATGGGAACTGGCACATGGGAAATGTAAATTTCTGAACCAATGTGGGTGTGGTTGGGCAGCATGCCATCCCCGCAATCCTGCTGCCCTAGGCGTGGGCCTAGTTGGCCTCTCCATAAATCTGGGTCTGGTCTTGCTTGCCCCACTGCAATTGCGCATGCGGGCAAGGTTTCTTTCTCCATGTGATTGTGCATGCATGCCTTCTAGGGTTGCGCATGGGCAGAGCTGGATTTAGAAAGCAGGCTTCCCTAAGCCCCCTGCCATTCGTCGCCCCATACTCTGCCCTTTATTCGCAAATTTTCATCATCAAGTCCAGATCAATGGGGATTAGTGCATGGGAAATGTACAAAACTATCGTATCTCCTGTGTATACCCAGTGTTTCTGGACCAATGTGGGTGTGGCTGGGCAGAATGCCGCCCCCTAAAATCCTGACATCTTGGACACCGCCATCTTGTTCCGGGACACAGCGTTGGAGCAGGTTATGTAGTTGTTTCCCTTACAATATCTAAGTGCCAGAGAGCCAGATATAAAGATATAGGAAGGCCGGTATTTTTTCCAGAAAAGGTGGCAACCCTACAGTAGTTGCGGATAAGGTACTTGCGGGTCGGGTAGTGGGTCCAGGTGGGTAAGAATGTGGGGCTGCTGGGTCCGTGTTGCGGATTGCAGGTTGCAAAAAATGGACCCGTGCAGGACTCTAGCACACAGCTGCCATTTTCGATAATCTTCTTTGTGAATGTACTCGCCATTTGGTGCATGTGCAGTTGTCAAAAGCCGAGAATTTGCTACAACTGCACATGCGCCAAAATGCCGAGTCCATTCACGAAGATTGTGAAGATTACCGAAGATGGTGGCTGTGTGCTCCGTTACACTTAGGGTTGCCACCAGGCCAGTATTTTACCGGCCTGGCCGGTATTTTTGATGGTTGATCCAATGTTATTAATAGGAAAAAAAGAAAAATATATAGGAAGGCCGGTATTTTTTTTAAGAAAAGGTGGCAACCCTAGCTATGCTCCGGTCGCGAAGGGAGAAGGATTTGTGGGTAAGACTTTTCAGGGGGGAGGCAGGGAGGAGGATGAATGGAGGGGGGCAGATGGGCACTTAACTTCAAGGGGAGGTTGAATTCTCCTTTAAATGGGAATTCAACCCCACCGGCGCTAAACCCCTCCCCTCCATATACCCCCTCCCTCCCTGGGCTATTGCCACTAACTTGTATATTACCCCAAAGCGTAGGTCACTTTGTGCAGGTTCACGGGCACCATGAAGTCTTCTTCCATTCGCGATGGCGGCGCATTAGCAGTAGGACGCATTTTCCAGTTGGTACTACTGCACATGCGCCCTGAGTTCACAAAGTTTAATCTGAAAACTTCGTGAAGTTCGGGTGCATACGTTGTTGCAGAAGATGGTGCATGTGACCCTGCACGAAAGGGACCTGCGCTTTGTGGTAATATAGAAGTTAGGGGCAATAGCCAGGGGGGAGGTAGGCCGGAGGGGGAGGGGTTTAGCGCCGGTGGGGTTGAATACCCCTTTGAAGGGCAATTCAATTCAACCGTAACTAAAAAAAACACAGAAATATGTTCAAACTTTCATAAACTGCCAAATTTTGTAAAATGAACATGGTAATTAGGGGCTGGCCACAAAAACAGGGGTGGTCAAAAGACGCTGAGCGTGACAACTTGTTTGCCCTTCTTTTTATTTCCAAAATGTTGGGAGATATGGTTTTACTAATAAAAAGCTGCAAAGCTATGACTCTGGAGCAAGTTTCACGGGTATTGGAGACATAACAGGTTATTACAGGTGTTTATTGCTTGTCACGTTACATCTCTTGACTCAAAACATTTATATCCAAAGACTGTCCTGGTCAAGTAAATTAGAGTAACCTACAAAGAAACGTAATTTATTTATTCCCTAACACACATATAGACCGACCACTGCTGCTAAAACCTTCTTCTGCCCGCGTCACGCTAATGTCACGTGGCGCTACCCTTTCCCGCCACTCCCACAAGGCGGCAACTAGACGCTTCACTGCGCGTGCGTATAGTCGTGACGCCGCACGTCTCGCGCGATGAGACTTGTGGCGTCGGGATTTTCTATATGACAGGAGGAGGAGGAGAAGAAGGAAGCTTGCTGCTAACAGCTGTGCGGGAGGTGTAAGTAGCCATCCGGGAGTGAGGGGAAATGAGGGGTATGTATTTCCTTGGATAAGAGGGTGTATTTGAATGGTCGCTGCAGCCTGTCCAATCGCCACACAGCTCTATCAGGAGGAAAACCGTGACAGGACGAGCCGTGAATAAATCCGAGTACTTGTCTAGGGGAATGCCGGTGCCCTAGCAACAGCCCTCCTTTCTCAAGTCTGCATTTGACTGACAGCAGGGCGCCGGGGGTAACCCAGTAAATGAAGCACAGCCCCCCTGTATATAGCGCTTCCATTTACTCCCTCGGTACAGACGTAGCCCCCCCGGGTGCCTTTGTGCTTTTAGGACATTATCAAGTCATAGGAAAATATGTCACCCCCCCCCCCCCCCCCCCCAACCACTCAGATGTCCCAGCCCCTCCCCTTTAAGGATTCCCACCCCAGGTTGTAGGTCCCTAATTGGAAACTGCACAACTCACTGGTGCCACTAGAGGGCAGGACTTCCTGGAGTGACAGTTAGACCTGACACTTGGGGGAACACAGCTTTGTTCCTGCCGAGCACCTTTTTTTTAAGGGTGTCCCTGCTTTTTCCATGGTCGTTTCACAGCGTGCCGCAGGCCATGGCGTTATTTGCTTGGGACGACTTCAATCAAAGCAGGCATGTGTCAATTAAAGGGGTGCTTCACCTTTAAAGGAGACCTATTGTGTAAAAAAACAAGAATGTACCAGTGCATTATACTCATTTAGATATAGAAGGATTGTGCTTAAAGGAGAATTCAACCTCCTGGTGCTAACCCTTCCCCCCCAACCTATATATCTCTCCCTTAGTTGCTACTTTTGAGTCCCCCCCCAGAGAAGTTCACAGGGGCCGTCTTTTCTTCCAATCGCGTCTTCCTGGATCTGTTGGCGCTCAGTGGCGCATGTGCTGTAGGGTACTGGTACTGCTGCGCATGCTCACAAAGTTTGCTGATTGAACTTCATGGACGTTATGCGCATGCACAGTAGTACCAGCATCTTACTGCACATGCACCGCCAATGGAGCAGCATCCAGGAAGAAACCATAAGAGGGCCCAGGAAGAAGCGGTTGGAAGAGAAGATGGCCCCTGTGAACTTCGCTGGAGGGGACCTACACAGAGGGGTAAGTAGCAACTTTGGGGCAATAGGGGGGCCTACGGGGGGGGATGGAGCTGAGGGGTCAGTGCCTGGGGGGGTTGAATTCCCTTTTAAAGGAAAACTATACCCCCAAAATGAATACTTGAGCAACAGGTAGTATATATCATATTAAGTGACATTAAAGAATCTTCCCAAACTGGTGTATATATTTAAGTAAATATGCCCTTTTACATCTCTTGCCTTGAACCACCATTTCTTCATGGCCTGTGTGCTGCCTCAGAGATCACCTGACCAGAAATGGTTCAACTCTAACTGTAACAGGAAGAAGTGTGGAAGCAAAAGACACAACTCTGTCTGTTAATTGGCTCATGTGACCTAACTTTATAGTTTGGAATATTTGTGTGCACCGTTGAGTCAAAAGATCCCAGGAGGCTGTCCTTATTTTTTAAAATGGCTATTTTCTATTTATGATTACCCAATGGCACGTGCTACTAAAAAGTGTATTATTATGAAAATGGTTTATTTGCATGAAGCAGGGTTTTATATACAACAAGTTATTTTATGCAATATCTTTTTACAGAGACCTACATTGTCAGGGGGTTCCAGCAAAAGAAGGAAATTTTCCTATGTAGAAAAACAGCGCCTAGGGCAATGGAAATTTTTTGAAAAAACTATATAGTGCAGTATGCTGGGGAATATAAAAATCACCCCGTGCTTCAAAACAAAATATTTAAGGTCAGTGAGGACACATATATACACCTACACGTAGGCATACATATGTGTATTTTCTCCCAAATATTACTATGGAACTCCCAATTATGTGAAAAGAATGGTGGTTCTCAGGTGGTTGTTCTTAAATTAGATCTCCAGGTGTATTTCCCCTTCACCAAAACGTTTGGCTAAAATGCCATCAGATGAAGCTGGTATAACACAGCGAAACGCGTTAGGAAAGGAGAGAACACTCACTTGGACTGCTATAGAGATCTGGAGGGGAAATTAAGACAAGGAACCCACGGACTTAACAGCGGACTAAAACTTGCATGCAAGCACCCTACGGGGAAACTGTGAGTGCGTTGATTGATTTTAACACTTTTATATATTAAAATAGGATTACACTATTTTCCTGTTTTTATTATATTTTATGCGCATATCAAAATTGCGGACATATATGCCGGGAGGAATCTAATTATATGCGGCTGACCACATAAGTGGTTTGTAAGTAGGCATTTTAGCCAAACGTTTTGGTGAAGGAGAAATACACCTGGAGATCTAATTTAAGAACAACCACCTGAGAACCACCATTCTTTTCACATAATTGGGAGTTCCATAGTAATATTTGGGAGAAAATACACATATATGTATGCCTACGTGTAGGTGTATATATGTGTCCTCACTGACCTTAAATATTTTGTTTTGAAGCACGGGGTGATTTTTATATTCCCCAGCATACTGCACTATATAGTTTTTTCAAAAAATTTTCGTTGCCCTAGGCGCTGTTTTTCTACATAGGAAAATTTCCTTCTTTTGCTGGAACTTACACGCGCAGGAGAGAGACTGCGGAGGAAACGGCAGGAAACCTTTGGACCAACACTGTGATTTTGGGGCACTTAGGAATAAGTTGTTTCTACCTATTTGATTTTATTGTCAGGGGGTATAGTTTTCCTTTAAAAAAAGTAGTGTTTCAGGCCGATTTATTGAATATTTTTGCAAAAACCCTAATAATCCCTCCCTTCTCTTCCACTTCCTGCTCCCTGAATTCCCAGGCTGCGCAGGTAGTGTTGCCACCGGCCTAGCCAGTAAAACACCCACTAAGGCTGGGGCCGGTATTACAAATTTACGGGCAATGTATCTTGCGGTACATTTGTAATACCCCTATCTAGAGCCCTTGGCCCGCCGCCAGTCTGCTCAAAACGTAACTTTTTTCACCATCTGGCCAATTGAGTTTCATGGCCCTGCCCCTTTTGACATCATGGCCCTGCCCCTTTTGACATCATGGCCCTGCCCCTTTTGACATCATGGCCCTGCCCCTTTTGACATCATGGCCCTGCCCCTTTGTTCCCACCCCCAGACAGTGGAAATTGTATTGAAAGGTGGCAGCCCTATCTGCAGGGGAGCCGGCAGCTCTCGGCTCACTGCATTGTAGGACAGGAACCAATCAGCAGCTAGCAGGACCTGATAGGGAACTGAAACCTGTTTGTGCTTTTGTGAATTCAGGCAGGTCTGGACTGGGAGTGAAAATAGGCCCTGGCATTCCAAGTTTGGAGAGGACCAATCGGCATCCCAACAGCGTCTAATGGCAGCCCCTCTGGCATTTACCAGAACCCACCGATTGTCAGTCCGGGCCTGACTGCAGGGCTGTGATTGGCTGTCCCCCTCCTACTGTGCTTCTGGCAGGGACTGTAAGGACACACCCACCCCTCATAAGTAACACAGACAGGGACCAGAGAACATCTATAGGGAGCTCCAATAAAGGGGCTATTTTTAAACATAATATTAATTTTTAGCGCCATGTAAAAGCAACACCATATATTACATATAATTGCCTACAAAATTTGCAGACTGGAGAGCTGCTGAATAAAAAGCTAAATAACTGAAAAACCACAAATTATAAATAAAAATAAAACCAATTGCTGATTTTCTCAGAATATCCCTTTCTACATCATACTAAAAGTTAACTCAAAGGTGAACAACCCATTTAAAGCAGGCGTGTGTCAATTAATTCTTAATATGTCTAAGGGCACCAACCAATAAGGCTCCTGGCCCAGATCAAAATCACCCATAAGTGGCATTGCAGGGAGATGAGCTGATCGTGATAATAATGACTTGCCATGGATTCAACAACACAAGCCCCGGCTTTATTGAGCCCCAGGGACTGCACAAAGCTCACTGACCTTTATATCCAATGCAGCTCTTTCCTGAATGAGAGCTTCAGCTGTGAATAGTATCTCTGTTGTTTCTGCCTCCAGCAGCGACCCACGTCCATTCATCCATCCATTCATTCCCAGAACATTTCCTCCCGCTGCCACCGCCTCATTCTTCACCCTGTACCAGTCAGAGATCTACAGCCTGTGCCATTCTACTTCATATTGCCCCCCCCCCTATTTTATCATTTATCCTATAAGTCTCCTTTAAAGGGGTTGTTCAACTTTAAGTTAACTTTAAGAATGATGCAATTGGCTAGTGTTGGCTTTGAGTTATTTTGGCTTTTTTTTTACCCTAGCAACCATGCAATAAGAGACTGGAATATAAACAGAAGTCCTGAATAAATGTTAACTTAAAGGACATGTCAACCCAAAAAATAATAAAATAAGCCATAATTCTACTTTGTAATATTCATCCCTTTCAATATTTTTTTCTGCTATTTGTATTGCTATTGAAAGCCGTGTCTGTCCCTTTCTAATCTGTGCCCTGCTGTCTCTGGCTTTTGCAACACAAGCTACAGTCCTGCAGTGAGTACCCGTGGTTTACCTGTAAAAAAAAAAAAGGTACCATGTGTGATGAGGGTAGGCTTTTCGAGTGCGGGTATATATGCTGGTTAAGGGTGGGGTTGCGGGTCTCGTCTAAATTGATTATCTTGTGTTTAATTGTCTGTATTTTACTCCTTTTAAAATTTAGCAAAACTTTTTTTCTACCCCTGCGTAATTTTGACAATGTCCTTTACAGTTCACAGCAACATCTCTTCCTGTTTAATGGTAGTCGGCAGGTTGCAGATAAAGGCCCTTGCGGGTCTGGGTCGGGTAGTAGATCAAAGTTAGTAAACATGCGGGTTGCGGTTCGGGTCTGATCCAGGTCTTATATATTGGTACTGCGCAAGACTCTAAAGGTGGCCATACACAAGCCGATAAAAGCTGCGGACAGACCAAGTCGGCAGATTATTGGTCTGTGTGTGGGGCCCTCCGACGGGCTTCCCCGATCGATATCTGTCCGAAAGTGGCCAGATGTCGATCGGACGGGACTAAAAATCCCTTCAGACCATGCACACGTCTTTTCATTGATGCCACCGCCCATTTACTTCCGTTCTGATTTGATCATTGGGCCCTAGGGCCCACAATTGGATAAGCCCAATATTGCCCACGTTCAAGGTGGGGATTTTCGGGGAGAGATCTGATCGTTTGGCGATGTATGGCCAGCTTAACTCAAACCGAGGGACAGACAGATCTGTTTTGCTGGAGGCGACTGGCTTTTGCAACATTGTTTAAAAACTACCAACCAGACGTTGTCGACTGCTTTCAGTAACAACTACATTTACAAATATCTTTTACAGCACTAACAATTTGCTTATAATTGTGTTTAGGCCAAAAAAAAATTATTTTTTTTGGGGTCGACGTGTCCTTTCAAGGTGAATTACTCCTTTTAACATATAGGTGACTAATTATGTGAGACTCCAGTGTAGCAGTGTAATACATGTGATAATGCTCCCAGTAGGTCCTTTCAGGAAAGGGTTTTTTCTAGGATGCACTGAATCCACTTTTTTGGATTCGGCCGAATACTGAATCCGAATCCAAATTTGCATATGCAAATTAGGTGTGGGAAGGGGAAACCATTTTTTACTACCCTGTTTTGTAACAGTCGTGATTTCCCTCCCCACCCCTAATTTGCATATGCAAATTAGGATTCGTTTTGGCCTGGAAGAAGGATTCGGCCGAATCCTGGATTCGGTGCATCCATAGTTTATTCTTTTGTATGATGATCTAAAATGATAGTGTTAGCTTGGGGTTAATAACCATTATTAAATCCAAATGTGATATATATATACTTACAGAAGAGTTCTCTGCTAATGTATTTTTTGCAAACGCTGCCAGAGGGGAACCCTCTCCTCCCTCTCCATCTTCAGTTTGCCCCCTGACCGCTTTGCTGCTGTTTTGCCCAGCTGTCTGCAACTTGTATCTGCTGCATGAAGAGTGAACGGAGAGAAACAGACGCTGAGAGTTATAGTTAAGTTAAACTTAAAGGGAAAGGAAAGTGTAAAATAGAATAAGGGTAGAAATGGTGTATTTTGTATACTAAACATAAACATGAACTTACTGCACCACAAGCCTAATCAAACAAATGATTTATGCTTTCAAAGTTGGCCACAGGGGGCTGTCATCTTGTAACTTTGTTATACATCTTTGCAAGACTAGACTACATACACATGCTCAGTGTGATCTGGGCTAAGCTTAGGGATCGTCATAAGTGATCAAAAAACAAAGCTGCTTGAGTTCTGCATGGCTAGGGGGCTAGGGGCTCCCCCCTACTGTTCATAAGTATGATTGTTTCCATGCCAGAAGTTAGGGACCGTCTGACAATTCCTATCCACAGCACTAAATGAAGGGAGAATTTCACTGCATACAGTCAGGGTTCTTATAAAAACGGTACACATTTTTTAATTAAAGTATATTGGAGATAGATTTCTTTTTCATTAAAGAAAGTAAAAATGGGATTTTATTTATTTGCCTTTCCTTGCCCTTTAATTATTTCAGAAACGGTACAGAATTTTTAATTGATTACATTGAGAGAGTTTCTTAATTCGGTATGCTGAAGCTTTCATTTTCACAATAGTTGTCATCTACGCTCCCCATCTCCACCTTTCCTCTTTTCCTTATTTTTTCTCTTTTTCTAATAATCTTTATGCCAGAGGACTGCTTCTTTCTCTGTTCCCTTACAGCGTCATTGTGTATTAGTTGCCACACTGAGTCATCTCTCTTTTTTTTTTTAACATTTCTTCTCTATCCCTCTTTGCTTTAGATGAGCACTCCGGCCCCTCTCAGCCTCTCCGACATGGCAAGTCCATCCCTCAGTCCAGATGAATCCTCTTTATCAGCAGCTGTGAGTATATCTCCCTCAGACTCTGAGAACCTGAGTCCTGATGAACTGGAGCTGCTGAGCAAACTGGAGGAACAAAACAGGTAAATAAATTCCAGGGCTTGTTCTTCAGCAGCTAGAGCAGGGGGGGTTCTGGATTGGGATTCAAAACAGCCCCCACCAACCAGGACTGGCCTAAGGATCAAAATAGGCCCTGGCATTTCTGGTACACAGAGGCCCAATCAGCTCACATAGAGGCCCAAACAGTCCCCACCAGCCCACTAAATACTGACTTTCTATGGGACCTTATAGCAGCCCATCTGGCATTTGCCCTAACCCACATATTGCCAGTCCGGGCCTGCCACCAACCCAATGTGGTGGGTAATCATGGGCTTACAGAAAGCTGTGTATACTGTACAACCAAGGATTTTACATTTGCCTGGAATCGAAGCAGTTTTATCACTGCAAAGTGTTTATTTCTTTCCTGAATTTAATGATTTCCAAAAATTTGGGTTCTCCTGTATAAGTGTACAAAAAAAGTGGGATATGAGCACTCCAAGGCAAAATTTAAACACAACAGAAGTGCAGCTGATCTGGCCAGGATAGTTACAAACATACAAAAAAAAAAGAAAAAAATGAATCAACGCACGTCCTCTGTTTCACAAATTAATTTTATATCTAAGCTAATGTATGTATTTTGCAAAACAAGGGTTTTTAGTTAAAAAATTATGATGGCTTATCAATTTTATGATCATAATTTTGTAGCTAAACCCCATTGTTTTGCGAAATACGTGCATTAGCTTAGATAAATTCATTTGTGAAACTGGACCAGGGAATGTGTGTTGATCAATATTTTCCTTTTTGTATGTTTTTTTTTCTCCTGTATAAGATATGTGCTCCGTGGACAAGTTTTATAGAACTACATCTCCTTTCTGTCGGGGAGTAATGGAAGTTGTCCACTCTTCTCCATGGATTGACTCCTTGAAGTGAACTATTATTTATTGCCAGAGACAATATTATATAGTTATGATTTCACTTTATTCACTGCCTCTTCCAGTGAGGAAAAGGATCCTGGCATGACTATAGATGTTGTATAGGTTGTGGCTTTCCTAGGATCACCGCCTCACTCATCCCATGTCTGTGTGCAGGCTTCTAGAAGCAGATTCCAAGTCTCTACGCAGTGTCACATGGCCCTGCAGGAGCTCAGTCACCTCCCCAGGGCCATCGCCTCTGGACCAGGATAGCTGGGAACTGTGGGGCCGCATCATCACCCACTGGGAGGAATGGACCAGGAGGAAGGAGAAGCTCTTAAAGGTACCAGTCAGTGCAGCAAAATAAAGATGATAGTCTCTGGGTGCCTAAATTCACAAATGGACAGTCAAATAGACCCCTGAGTTATCACTTATTTTGAAGGACTATCACAGTCCTTATTTATTTCCTTGTTTGTTGCTTATTGCACAGAATAAATTAATCCATTAAAAAGGAACTATCACGAAAATGAAGATTAAATATAGGCTTCCTCGTATTTAAGTAAGAAACTTTCTAAATACAATCAATTAAAAATTCTGCATAGTTTATGAAATAATCGGGTTTATGTTCACTATCCCTCTCTCAGCATCTGTTTCTCTTCATGCAGCAGTTGGTTTTCAGATGAATGATCCAATATATATTATAGGGGGGGGCTTCCTTTCCTAGCAGATATGTTAGAACTCACCGAAATTACTGATTTCTAGTATAAACGCAATCTAACAAAATAACTGCCTTTTGCACAAATCCTGCATGTAGAGAGACATGATGTCTGGTGATTTTAATAGAGTGAGCTCTGATACATCTGCTAGGCAAAAGATGTATACAAAATATATAGTGGATCATTCATCTGACACCCATTTGCTGCATGAAGACAGAATGAGGAGAAACAGATGTTGAGATAGGAATAGTGAAGATTAATTCAGTAACAGACTTACAGAATGTTTAATTGATTGTATTTAGAAAGTTTCTTATTTCGGTATGCTGAAGCTAAAATTACATTCTCATTTTTGCAATAGTTCCCCTTTAATGTAAAACAATATGCTGTTGATGCCCAAAATCAGAAATCACATTTTTTCTCAATTTTGTTTATTTAAATCGCATATTAGTATGTCAAATTAATGCTTGAATTTCACATGAATCTTTAAGAATATACTATCCTGTGACATAATAGAACTGGTCTATAAAGGTAAAAACACCTGGGTAGATGCAACACTTCATTTGAATTACATGTTACAGGCCACATTCAAAGGAGAAAAGAGAATGGCTTGTTCTGAGAACATCCATTGTTTGAAGACATTTTATTTTAAGCAGCAAGAATGGATGAAAGAACATTTGTCCTTCTTTATGGTAATATTTATTTTGTGGCAGTAGGTGGTGATTAAAGATAGACAGCTCAAACCTTGCCGCAGATTTTTTCCTTATTCCGTTTTCCCTCAACGATAGCAATTCTGCTGTACTGGAGTGCCAGTCTCGATAAAGTTGCAAAGATTCAAACATGAAAAATAAGAAAACCGCACCTCCGAATTAAAAAAGTTTTCTTTCCTTTAGTTTGCCATTAGAAAAATGTAAAATCACATTTGTGAATCACTGCCTGACGCGTTTCGTACCAGCTTGGTCCTTAATCATAGGTGGTGATAATCAAGCAAAGACAAAGACACCTTGGGTAGCGTCAGAGGAGATGCACTGTGGCAAAAAGAAAAACAATGTTGGTGACCTGGGAAGCATTGTGGTAAAAAGAGAACCATGTTGGTGACCTGGGAAAATGCTTTGTTGATGATGTTTATTTACAAACAGAAGATGTGCACGGTTCTAGTTTTTGTGGTTGTGAATCAACAGTTAAGCAGTAAGAGTGCCACTGGCACACAAACATATGCCGCAATACTATTATTCTCTATCGCTAACAACTATTTTTAACTATGTTCAGTGTAAAAATAAAAACGGGGTAATTAGGCTGTGCAAAATAACAAATGTTTCTAATATAGTTAGTTAAAAATGTAATGTATAAAGGCTGGAGTGAGTGGATGTGTAACATAATAGCCAGAACACTACTTCCTGCTTTTTAGCTCTCTGAGTTAGTCAGTGACTTGAAGGGGGGTCACATGGGACATAACTGTTCAGTGAGTTTGTAATTGATTTTCCACATTCAGCTCAGATTCAAAAGCAACAGATATGACCCATGTGACCCCCCCCCAAAGGAAAACTATACCCCCAAAATGAATACTTGAGCAACAGTTCATATCATTAAGTGACATATTAAATTATCTTACCAAACTGGAATATATATTTAAGTAAATATTTCCCTTTTACATCTGTTGCGTTGAACCACGATTTCATGATGGTCTGTGTGCTGCCTCAGAGATCACCTGACCAGAAATATTTCAACTTTTTACCTTACATTGTTAGATGGTAGCATTATCCTGTGTTATAAAAAAAAAAAGTGTGAGGACTTATGTGGTGGATTATTACCTGAAGTCCCACATACTCTGATCAGTTTCCATGTGTCACTGCACTGCAATAAAACTTGGTTCAAGTGAATTTGAACTCCACCCAAAGTTGCTATATCATGCAATACTGTACATTTTGCACGTAATATTGTTATTAACTATGGCTGTCCCCAACAGGAGCTGATTCGTAAGGGCATCCCCCATCACTTTAGGGCCATGGTATGGCAGATGCTATGCAACGCAACAGACATGCCTGTGAAGAAGCAGTACGCAGATCTCCTGAGAATGTCTTCACCCTGTGAAAAACTAATCCGCAGGGACATTGCTCGCACCTACCCAGAGCATGACTTCTTTAAAGGGCAAGACAGCCTGGGACAGGAAGGTCTATTTAATGTAATGAAGGTAAGGGCCAATCGGTGTACCTGCAACAATATAAATTAGGGAATTTGTGGGGTATTTATGAATAGCTCTATGCAAACTGTATGTGTACTGGCAGCATTTGAGGTGCTGTTTGTGTGGAAAGGACAATCCTGTCCCTATAGGAGCACTAAATCTCTTCTGGCACAGAGATCAAAGAAAGACTTGAATGACCATCTGCTTAGGGCTGGTATTGTCACTGCCCAGTCAGTGTTTAATAACTGTACCAAAATAAATCCATAGTCCTGCGATGGGTTTGAAGTGTGTGCCCTCTATGGAAGCAAACCATTCTATACTGATCCGTAACGTTTGTCGTCATGCTGAATAAAAAGTGTTTTTATTGAAACATTTAAAATAAAACGTTACCCCCACATGGAGTCTAGGCTCTTTATTTTAAATGTTTCTATAAAAATACTTTTTTATTCAGCATGACGACAAAAGTTACGGATCAGTATTTTATTCAGCATGACTATAGACAAAAAAATGTTTTGAGACTAAAATGTATTACCTCTGTTTGGTCACTAGAGGTCTCGGTCATTCTTTGTTTAACTAGATTTCCTTAAAACCTATTGCCAATACACTTTTTTTTTTAAATATAACTTTTGTAGCACAATGAAGACATTCGATGAACCACTTACTGCTAAAATTATATAGTAGAACCCCATTTTACGTTTTTCAGGGGACCAGGAAAAAATGTTGTATAATATAGGAAATGTGTTTAACTTTTTTTCTTTCAAGTACTGAAAGGATATAGTATGTAAAAACAGTGGAAAGTCCGCGCTGGCTGGGAGTGCAAGGAAAAAAGGGGGGGAAGGGAATAGCTGCACCAAAACAATTGGATCTGACTTATCCACTAGTAAAATATAAAAAACACAAGAAGGTGCGCTAAAAAACGTTTGGCAGTACCTGGAAATAAAAGAAAAATCCCAATAGTGTATTAACCTTTTTTATAAAGGGTTAATAAGTACTAAGAACTACTCACAAGTGTTACTTGCAGTATCAAGCAGTGATAGTTTAAAGCTGCTCCGGTTTTAGTGTTCTCAGCCGTATGCCTAGCGGGAGAAAGCTTAAGATAGTGCAGATCAGCAAGTAAGCGCCGAAAAAAAGAAGGTATATTTTGCGCTTACCAAATCAAAATGACCCCGTGTGGTTTTTGCCAAGTTGTTTCCCGTTGTGCTATAAGTGAGGAATCCACTGGTCAGAATTGCGACCCTCCACCACCATTGTAGATCGGCGTGTCCGTTCCGGAAGTGAAAGGATATAAGCACAGGAGTCTGTTTTACTTTGAGATACAATATTTGCTGTGTTAATAACACGGGTTAAGCATTGCAGTGTTAATGTTACACTATGGGGGGCATGTGCAAGACTCTCTGTCAGTCACATAAACAACCTAAAGCAATAAGTGATTGGTGCAGGCAGGGCCAGAACTAGGGGTAGGCAGGAGAGGCACCTGCTTAGGGCGCAACCAAAGGGGGGTGCTGGGCCAGGTATCTGTCTTCTGCCTACCCCATCTTCACTGCTCTCCCCTTCCTCCCTGGTGCTCTCTCCCCTTGACCCCCCCCCCCTCTGACGTGCTCTCCCCTCCTTCACTCACTGACTCACCCTCCCTCACCTCCGCTGATCTGTGCATGGTGCTCTGGGGACTAGCATGCAGAACTCGCACCATGCGTGGGGGGCCGGGGGGGGAGCGCAGTGGCGGGCAGGGTCGCCTAGGGCGCCCGGTCCGCTTGGCCCAGGACTGGGAACAGGTGTGTATAAGGGGCAGACTAATTGGAATTGACCATTTACAGGCAGAGCCATAGCAAAATAAACATTTGGTTAGTATTTTAAACCTCTTTATTGCACAAATAATAATATTCATAGAAGAATAAAAGCAGTTTTTGGGAACATCAGGACAACATTTTGACGTGAGAAACATTACTTAAAATCAGGGAAATGCATTATAAATTGGTGGGACCACAAATAAATAATGTTAAATGCTGGAAAACTTTAAATCAAGGTACTTAAAACTTAGGTTTCACTGTAATTACTTCATTGTAGACCTACAAGGGGTGTATTCCCCAAATCGGTATGTGCTGAAGGGCTGCTATATCACTGATTTATAATATGCTGCTTTTCTTGTTAGACACACAACTTGCTATAAGCGGGTTGTTAAGTATTTTCATACTGTGTATAGTTTTTACACCTCCAGCAAAACAGTGTTTCCTAGTTAATAAAATAAACAAATTGATTGGTGAGACCAGAAATCATGGCTGCCATTTACCCTTTCCCATTGTATACACAATGGCCCTTGACTATCGGGTATGTAGGGAAAGAATCATTCTGAGCTGCTGAGATCTGGTAAAGAGTGAGGGTAATAGGTCAGGGTGCTCAATATCTTGGGTAGCACTATTCTACATATATAGCGTGATGATGACGATATTTGTTATTACATACATACACATATAT
>CM044436.1:114496412-114526514 GCA_024363595.1 Xenopus borealis
ATATATATTGTGTGGGCTACTGTATGTAGGAGTTGGATATTGAAGGGTCAAGAGAGTTCTGATGAATAATATAACACCTGATGTTTTTCTTTTACAGGCCTACTCGCTGGTGGATCGGGAGGTGGGATACTGCCAGGGTAGTGCTTTCATAGTGGGACTTCTTCTAATGCAGGTGGGAATCTAGTTCTGTAGGTACCAGTCCCACTACTCTCCCTGCTCTGTCCTACATTAGTATTTCATTGACTCCCTTGTCTTGAGCATCTTTATTACCTGCAGCCGCTCCTTATTGATGCCTTTTTTTGTGTTTCTCTTCTCCTTTTGCAGATGCCAGAGGAAGAAGCCTTCTGTGTATTTGTTCGGCTGATGCAGGAGTACAGGCTACGAGAGCTTTTCAAACCCACCATGGCTGAGCTTGGCCTGTGTATATACCAACTAGAATATATGCTGCAGGTATTCTCTATGCACTTATGTCACTGCCTTGTGTAGTAACACTCTTCCGTATGAAATTGTGGCGTGGGTGTAAGTTAGAATAGACAAGAAAAATCTTTTGTTTTTTTCCACTGTATTGAATGAATATGATGTTAGGGTAGTGTTATGTTAATAGTGGAGCCATCCCAAGCCTTATTGCTTGCTTTGGTGGAGTCATTCTTCATTAACTTTGACAGAACATTAATTATAGTTGTTCTAAAGCTGTGGTGCTGCTGTGATAAATCATTATTTTGTGGGATTGCAAAGTTAATCACAATACATTTTTGTTTCAGGAACAGCTGCCAGAGTTGAGCCAACACTTCCGCTCTCACAGCTTTCATACATCCATGTATGCCTCTTCCTGGTTTCTGACCCTGTTCCTTACCACCTTCCCCTTGCCAGTGGCTACCCGTATTTTTGATATCTTCATATATGAGGTAAGGTTGAACATTGAAATGTAAATTGTTATCCATTAAAGGAGAAGGAAAGCTACCAAAGCAGTTTTTATTGCCAATAGATTAGCTACAATAATGCAAGCTATAACACTATATTTATTCTGCAGAATGCTTTACCAAACCTAAGTAAACAGCTCTAGAAGCTCTCTGTTTAGGATAGCAGCTGCCATATTGGCTTGGTGTGACATCACTTCCTGCCTGTCTTTCCTGGCTCACTCATAGCTCTGGGCACAGATTACAACAGGGAGGGGGGTAAAAGGGAAGGGGATAGGGAGTGAGGAGTGAACTGAGCATGCTCAAGCCCTAGCCCTGGAGGTTTAAGCTGAAAACAGGAAGTTTGATACAGAAGCCCATGTGTACACAATAGAAGGAAAGAAATGGTCTGTTTCTTTTGACAGAGGATTCAGAGCAGCATTACTTTGAGGTTCTACTGCTGTATTTATATAGACCTTTCTGATAAAGATTACTTAATTTTAACATTCCCTTCTCTTTTAATGTGAGCAACATTATCCATTTATAGGAGGGATACAGCCTTTTACCCTAAGAAGCCAGTATAGAGTTTGCCTTTACTGGTCTACTATGTTAACAGTGATGAATGCAAACATCTATTAAGCACATATGAGTTATTAGATAGAAACAGTTTTTCCTGTATGACTTAATAACCCACTAGTTTCCTAGCAGAGCTCAAAGTGAATGCCTTCTAAACTTGCCCTGATTTTGCACTTTAGTCTGAGTAACCTATGAAATAAATAATTCTCTGCAGAAGTGCACATGGGAGAAGTACCCTGATGTTGGATGGGTAATGCTGCACAAGCCCATGGCATGTTTTTTCCAATGGAGTGTGTCTTTTTGCAGGGCCTGGAGGTCATATTCAGAGTGGGGATGGCACTGCTGACTGTTAATCAGACAGAATTAATGCAGCTGGACATGGAAGGCATGTCACAGGTAAGGACAAAGCCACACTGTATAATTATTTTACTGTTCTTCTTCCATGACAATACAGCTGAAATGTGCAGTTCACATTTTAAAAGCAGACTATAATCAAAACCAAAATAGTATACGTTATAGATAAGGCAATGTTTATCACTTTCTATATAAATATATATATACATATGACTCCACCTGTTTGCCTCAGTAGCATCTGGCTCTCTGTGAAGCACATTCTGCTCTGGATAGGGTGGGGCATATAGATATTCATGGACGATCATGTGATATTCTTATTAGCTTAATGTTTATTTTTCAGCATTTCCAAAAGGTTATCCCTCACCAGTTTGACAGCTGCCCAGATAAACTCATTCTGAAGGCATATCAAGTCAAGTACAACCCGAAAAGAATGAAACGGTAAGGAGACGTGCCCGAGTGTGTGTGGTGGGGTTTCTCACTAACCAGCCTTTAGTTCACATTTCTAAAGCTCAGGAATTAAAGGAACAGTTCAGTGTAAAAATAAAAACTGGGTAAATGGATAGTATGTGCACAATAAAAAAAAAAATTATTTCTAATATAGTTAGTTAGCCAAAAATGTTATGTATATGGGTTGGATGTCTAACATAACAGAACACTACTTCCTGCTTTTCAGCCAACTATGAGTTAGTCAGTGACTATAAAGGGGGCCACATTGGACATAACTGTTCAGTGAGTTTGCAATTGATCCTCAGCATTCAGCTCAGATTCAAAAGCAGCAGTTAGGACCCATGTGACCCTCCCTCAAGTCACTGATTGGTTACTGACTACACTGAACTGTTCCTTTAATTCCTGACTTGCACCTAATGCATTGCGTATTTACATTATTTACATCAGTGTAAACAAGGTTGACATTGCACTGCATGCACTCATTAGGCATATGAGGGTTAATACTGCAAGTAATATACATTTCATACAGGAACAAGTTAATGCCATATTGCTTATCCATTTCTTCTTTAGACTGGAGAAAGAATATTCTGCTATTAAAAGCAAAGAGATGGAGGAACAAATCGAAATCAAGGTGAGTACCTTGGATCTGCAGTTTCTCCTTTGACTTTTTTGTAAGGGACTCCCAACTTTCTAACTTCCAACCTCCATGAAAGTAATAAAAACAATATGGCAACCTTTTTATCTCCGCTTTCGCCTTCTCCACACAGCGACTGCGCACAGAAAACAGACTTTTGAAGCAGCGCATCGAAACATTAGAGAAGGTGAGAAACATCCTGTCCTTTCATATCAGGACATTCTGTCCAATACCGTTGCCTGCTTCACAGGCTTTTCTCATCTTATGCCATTTTCTGGTTTTCCATAGCTACATAGTTAAAGAAAGACAAAGTCCATCCAAATTAAAAGCCAGCACACACACACTTTCACACAAACCATATATGCCCATAGCTATACTAACTGTAGAGTTTAGTATCAAAATAGCCTTTGATATTATGTCTGTCCAAAAAATCATCCAAGCCCCTCTTAAAAGCATCAACAGAATCAGCATCACAACATCACCCGGCAGTGCATTCCACAACCTCACTGTCCTCACTGTGAAGAACCACCTACTCTGCTTCAAATGAAAGTCCTTTTCTTCTAGTCTGAAGGGGTGGCCTCTGGTGATCCTCTTTATGGGTAAAAAGGTCCCCTGATATTTGTCTACAAATATATTAGAGGACATTATAAAGTGTAATCATCTCCCCTCGCAAGCACCAACCTGGACAGTCTCCCAGTCTCATAATTTAAGTCTCCCAGTCTCATCCCTCTAACCAGTTTAGTTGCACTTAGTCTCTGCACTCTCTCCAGCTCATTTACATCCCTCCTAAGGACTGGAGTCCAAAACTGCACTGCATACTCCAGATGAGGCCTTACTAGGGATCTATAAAGAGGTATAATTATGTTTTCATCCCTTGAGTTTATGCCCTTTTTTATGCAGGACAGAACTTTATTTGCTTTAGTAGCTACAGAATGACACTGCCCAGAATTAGACAACTTGTTATCTATAAAAACCCCAAGATCCTTCTCACTTAAGGAAACTACCAACACACTGCCATTTAGTGTATAACTTGCATTTATATTATTTTTGCCAAAGTGCATAACCTGCATTTATCAACATTGAACCTCATTTTCCAGTTTGCTGCCCAGTTTCCCAACTTAGACAAATCACTGTGCAAAGTGGCAGCATCCTGCATGGAACCTATAGCTCTGCACAATTTAGTCTCATCTGCAAAAATAGAAACTGTACTTTCAATGCCCACACACTAAAATATATTTTAGAGATTTAGAGATAATGCTAAGCTTGTCTGGATGACGACTTCTGCAAAAAGGCTGCATAATGGAGGATACAGGGTTTGACTAATATATTTTATACAAATACATTTATTATTTTGCCCAATTAACACCATAGAAGAGAACTTTAAATTTTTTTTTATAGGATGCCTGGACCTTTTTAAAGGAACAGTAACACAAAAAAATGAAAGTGTTTTAAAGTAATGAAAATATCATGTAATGTTGCCATGCACTGTTTAAACTGATCTGTTTGCTTCAGAAACACTACTATAGTTCATATAAACAAGCTGCTGAGTAGCAATGGCGGAAATTGAAAAACAGCTACATGGCACAGGATAAGTAATGGATAACAGATAACATTGTGTTCTACAGAGCTTATCTGCTGTGTCACTTGAATGGCTGCCTCCATGGCTACACAGCAGCTTATTTATATAAACAATAGTCCTGTTTCTGAAGCAAACACTGCAGTTTTACCAGTGCGGGGCAACACTGCGTTATGTTTTTATTACTTTAAAACAATTTCATTTTTTGATGTTACTGGCCCTTTAAAGGATCCTGCAAATATAAGGGAGAATTTCATACTTCTGAATCTGCAGATGTTTTGCTATTGGGGTTTTAAGGCCCACTGTGGGAGAACTGTACTTCTTTTATTTGTCATGTGAAATAATGCATTAGGAAATGTTAGCCAATGGTTTACAGCCCAATGATTTTTTAACTGTTAAAGCAGCCCATCTCTCTTATAATTTCCAAGCAGAGCATTGTAGTCTGGTCCACTGCTTGAGTTTATATGTTCTTTTCTGTCCCTTATAAATTTCCCTTCTAAAGTCCAACATTTGTTCAGTCATAGCTCATAACAAGGCCAATTAAAAATGTACAGCAATTAAACATTGGTGCTTCAAGCATTCATAATTTCAAGAAAATGTTCCAGTAATTTAAGGCGTAATAGTCGCTATTACTCGGCAGAGCAAATCTAACACTCCAAACAATCAATTGAATAAAGGTATGCGTATGCAAAAACTGCAGGCCTGAGAATCAGCACTGTGTGACCCTAACCTTATTGCATACGTTATATACTCCCTATTACACGTGAGCTGCCATTTTTCACTCTGAACCTTTTCTTGGGTATTTTTACATATCCGGTTTCCAGCAAACTTTTTTTTTTTTTTTTAGTTTCAGATGATATTGACACATTGACCAAGTATGTTGGTAATTATGTGGCCCAGTTCTATTTTTTTTTTTTTCAACCAACCTGTTAAACACCAGCCCTACGCTGGGTGAAAATAAATGATCACGTGTCTGCATGATTGGCTACAGAGTGATTGCTGAGTAGAAGGGAGGGTGTATAAGGGAATGTGTACCTCTGCCTAATTCTCTCCTGCTTCTTGTAGTGCGGTGGTGGTTACCTTTCTCTTTATTTCCTTCCTCTTTCGGTGCTTCTTTGTTTCCCTGTCTCTCTCCTTCCCTGGCTTTTTCCTCTCTCTTCCTCTCTTTTTTTTTCCAATTCACCACTTCCTTGGGGACTGTGCCATCTGCGATCTGGTAGGAAAGTGCTGCCTTAGCGGACAGGCTGATCCAGGTACAGTTATATCTATTCTCTCCTATGTTGCCTTTTAGAACAACCCCTTCCTCCCTAATGTTTTTTTCCTGTAGGTGGGGGTAGGGTTGCCACCTCACCCCTTTAAAACCGAACACATATGGAATACACAGCCTGCATGGCTAATTAGCAATTTATTTAGATGCATGATGCATGGCTGCACATAAAAAAAAGTTCAGTCTGCAGCATGCATCTAAATGTATTGCTAATTAGCCATGCAGGCTGTGTATTCCATATGTGTTCGGTATTAAAGGGGTGAGGTGGCAACCCTAGGTGGGGGCTACATGAGAATTTGCTTTTTAGAGTAAAATATTTGGTTCTGCTAATTAAATATGGGCTTTTAAATGTCAGAGTAGAACCATGTATTGGATCCGATTCATAGATCAGAGTGATATTCAGCTGTGCCACATGTCTATGGGTGAATATGCTTCCAGGTCATATCTACAGTATTCAGCTTTTAAGCTCAAGACCAGAAATTTTGCTAACTGATGTGTATCTCTTTAAATGGCACATGATTGGATTAAGAGGCTCTGGAAATGTTAATATAAGGCAGAGTAAAAATATGATGAGAGAATGCAGGGTATTGTTACCAGAATTGATATCACTATATTGTGTCCAACTGTCACTTTGGCTTTCTCACATAGGGACAGGTGACAAGGGCTCAGGAAGCTGAAGAGAACTATGCCATAAAGCGGGAGCTGGCAGTAGTAAAGCAACAGTATTATACAGCAACTGAGAGTCTGCAGAATGCCCAAAGTGTCATTCGTCAGCTACAGGAAAAACAGGTGGGCTGAAGAAAACTATTCATAGCATTAATAATCATACTGAATGATGTCATGATCTTACTGATGACATCATTAGATGCCATTTCCTGCGCACTGTTTTGTGCAGCCCTTTTTATATCAGATAGCTTGTCAGAAAAGACTTGGTACAGTATTCTGGATGTGGTATGATCCTTTTATAATAACATTTAATTTGGTAGCTTTAAATACATGTTAGTGCTAATAGAATAGAGTAGTAGTAGTAGAATGTTTATTCTACTTTTTAGACTGATCCACGTGTAACGGAGGAACTGGTGCTACACTTAGAGTCAGAGCTGGAACAGGCCAGGCTACGAGAATCGGAGACCCTGGGAGCCCTGAAGGAGATGCAAGACAAGGTGGTGGATTTGGAGAAGGTGAGGCATTAGCACAACTGTTTACTACCCAGGTTGTACTCCACAGTATGGATAACAGGGTAACTTTGGTTATGCTTCATCCCATACCCCCACCCAACCCAGCGGAACAGTGCTCTTCCTGATGAGAATAATGTCGCTTTGCTCCATGATGAACTACAAGCTTTACGGAAGAGAGAAGCCCATGCTCTGCAGGCCATGCAAGAGGGTCATCAGCAGGTGATAGAGCTGCAAGACCGGTGGCAGGTGAGATAGAATAAATTTCATTGTCATGACTGGACTTCACCCATAAGAAAAAAAAAAAAAAAAATATATATATATATATATATATAGTAATACTTAAACAAGGTAATGCAGCTCAATCCCTTAGCAATTGGGTGCATGTGGGCTGGCTTGATATACAAAAAACAAGAAAATTCCCCAGCACTCCAACATATATATATATATATATATATATATTTAATGGACTAAAATTTGTCTTTTCAAATTTAGTCCTTTACTGGATCACAATAGACATGGACATCTACGCGTTTTTGGTCTTCAAGGGACCGTCATAATTCCGTCCTTATGGAACTTTCATCAGGGAAACAGAGCAAGTGTGCAGAGGAACACTTAAAAACACCTTTTGGCGCCAACTGACGTTGCTAGGCAACCCCATTGTGAAAGAAATGTGAATGCGTTGAGGGCGATGTGTATATAGGGAAATAGGGTAATACTTACACCATTATCCGATCATGAAAAGCTCTTATCCACAGGATACACAGTGGCCCAAATCGGGGGCTGAACGTGGGGAGGATTAGTGGGGCGGAGCGGCTTGCTGTGCCCAAGTAGCCACTCCTTTCTGTATCACAGCACCTTCTGCTCAGCAACACTCCACTGCGAACTGCAGCAGAAATCTTGCGGACTGTGTAACTAGGAGGCTAGTCTACATGCAACTGTAGACCAGATCTGAATTGGGAGGGGCTATATGAATTTAAATGATTACACATACACTTGTGTTTTGTCCTTGATAAAGACCCTAATCGGGGTCGAAACAACACTGATTTTTCCGCCTGGGTGCGCTGTGTGTAGCAATATAGTCCTTGCAGGGAGCACTCACAGGTCTTAAAAGAAAATCAAGAGGATATTTAATGTGGGCATCAAAGTGTGAAAGGCTGGGATGAAAATGGCAATGCAATGAGGGCATTATAGCCCCCAGTTCCAAGGGTACATTCATGAAAACTAGAAAGGAAATCAAAAGGATTCCGTAACTCATACCTCCATAAAACTCTACTTTGATTGAAAAGTTATATTAAAAGAGTTACAAACACACAGACCCCGTGTTATACCGCCTTATGCTTTTCATAATTTATGGTACTTGGGCAATCACAGCCCATGATAACAGACCAGATTTAAACCTTAATAAATCCCTCCCATTCAAGCATTAAATCAAAAGTTGCCACATATTTCTGAATTAGAGAACAATATTATACACATACATTTCTGGGGTTCTATTCCTTGATGTAATCAGTGTAGATAATAACATAAAGCTCTAACGGTCCAAACAAGTCATAAAATCCATATACTCATATCAGATTATTAATGTAATTACAGTAAGTGACCTAAAAAAAGTGAAATATTCAGATTAAAGCTCCCAATACAGAATTTGAATTCAACCACATGTAAAAGTTAAGCTTTAACAGCTATTGGGTTTATTGTAAATAATTCTCTGTTGCCCCATACGTTTCTCATTGATAATTACTCTATTTCCCCATATAGCTAAGTATAGCATCAGTTGATACATTAATGTAAAGGCCCTTTCTATTAATATTAAATCTATCTTTTCATTAAAGGACAAGGAAAGTGTAAAATAGAATAAGGCTAGAAACTAAACATAAACATGAACTTACTGCACCACAAGCCTAATCAAACAAATGATTTATGCTTTCAAAGTTGGCCACAGGGGGCTGTCCTCTTGTAACTTTGTTATATATCTCTGCAAGACTAGACTGTGCACATGCTCAGTATGGTCTGGCCTTCTTAGGGATCGTCATAAATGATCAAAAAAACAAAGCTGCTTGAGCTCTGCATGGCTGGGGCCCCCCCTGCTGTTCATAAGTATGATTGTTTCCCTGCTAGAAGGTAGGGACCGTCTGACAATTCCTATCCACAGCACTAAATGAAGGGAGAATTTCACTGCATACAGTCGGGTTTCTTATAAAAACGGTAGACATTTTTTAATTAAACTATATTGGAGATAGATTTCTTTTTCATTAAAGAAAATAAAAATGGGATTTTATTTCTTGCCTTTCCTTGCCCTTTAAGTCAAGCAGGTCACATGGAATTCACAATTAAGGCCAAGTGGTAACTTCATATGCAAATAATCAAAAATACTTAAATTTTGGCTAAAAGGCCTACTATATCACCCTCTCTTGCCCCAAGTTTTACATTTTCAGTCCCCTGAACAGAGAGAGAGGTTACGTTGTTCCTATTATACTGTGCAACGTTTGTTGTAATGTTACTCTTCACAGAGTGTGTATTTTTTTCTTTTTTGAGACTAGGAGAGGCCTGAATAGAAAGATGAGTAATAAAAAGTAGCAATAACTACATTTGTTTTAGATGGGTCCAGTGACCCCCATTTGAAAGCTAAAAAAGAATCCGAAGTAGAAGTCAAATCATTCAGAAACTATAAAAAAGAAAAAAAACAAAGCCCAATAGAAAAGTTGCTTAGAATTAGCCGTTCTGTAACATACTGAAAGTTAAAGCTGAACCACCCCTTTGAATTCCCTAGACGCTTTCATATGTTGACATGTCACACCTATAGCAATGGACCCTTCCCTCGGTGATGTAGCTGCTCAGTGAGTGGTTCAGTGTTCCCCTGTCTGCATATTTGTTTTGCTCCATAACATCGTCTCTTGTCTTTCTCTCTGCAGTCTCTCTCTTCCAAAGGAGGTGGCATTTGGAAGGACTCCCCCCGCAAGAACACAGCTGTGGACTTGCAGGATGAGGCTATGTCGTGCCGCTTGCGTGAAGTGGAGGCTCAGAGTGAAACGCGTGAGCTGCGACAGAGGGTGCTCCTCCTAGAGAGTCAGGTGACCCCAACACTATCCAGTAGACCCCGTCTGTCCAGCTTGATATAGCTTCAAAGTACAAGAGTCAGAAAGAATGAGACTGTCTCTGGTTGCTTCTTTTGCTTAGCCTTGTTTACCTGTGGATTGGATGTTCTTGCTCCGCTTCTTTGTACACTGTACAGGTATTGGGATCCATTATCCGGAAACCCGTTATCCAGAAAGCTCCAAAAGGCCGTCTCCCATAGACTCCGTTTTATCCAAATAATCCAAATGATAAAAAATGATTTCCATTTTCTCTGTAATAAAACGCAGTAGCTTGTACTTGATCCCAACTAAGATATAATTAATCTTTATTGGAAGCAAAACCAGCCTATTGGGTTTATTTCATGTTTACATGATTTTCTGGTAGACATAAGGCAAAATTACGGAAAGATCCATTCTCCGTAAAACTCCAGGTCCAAACATTCTGGATTGCAGGTCCCATATCTGTACTCATATTGTCTTTAAGATCTTTTGTTTTGGATCATAGCCTCTCCATGTACCACGTGTAACTTTGGTGTAAGATGAACAAACTACTTCTACCTCTACAGTTGTAATTTCCCATTGTCCGTGCAGGAGGTGATGCATGAAAAGCAGTTATCACGTCTGGAGAAGGAATGCAAAGAGCTGAGAGAGAGGTTACAAAGCGAGACTGCACAGAACAAGGCTTTACAGTCACAGATGAACGAGACCAAGCGCAAGCATGCTGTTACAGAGTGCAAGGTATGAACATCAAGTTGGTTTACTGGGAAATATTAAAAGAACAGTAACACCAAAAAATGAAAGGGTTTTGAAGTAATGAAAATATAAAGTCCTGTTGTGCTGGTAAATTTGGTGGGTTTGCTTCAGAAACTTTACAATAGTTCATATGAACAAGCTGCTGTGTAGCCATGGGGGCAGCCTGTTATCTACTGTTTCCTGTGCTTGAATGGCTACACAGCAGCTTGTTTATATAAACTATAGTAGTACTTATCTGTTATCTACTGTGTATCCTGTGCTTGAATGGCTGCCCCCATGGCTACACAGTAGCTTGTTTATATAAACTATAGTAGTACTTATCTGTTATCAACTGTGTATCATGTGCTTGAATGGCTGCCCCCATGGCTACACAGCAGCTTGTTTATATAAACTATAGTAGTACTTATCTGTTATCTACTGTGTATCCTGTGCTTGAATGGCTGCCCCCATGGCTACACAGCAGCTTGTTTATATAAACTATAGTAGTACTTTATTTTTTTATCTACTGTGTATCCTGTGTTTGAATGGCTGCCCCCAAAGCACCTTGTTTATAAAAACCAGGGGTCCCCAACCTTTTTTGCTTGTGAGCCACATTTAAATTTAAAAAAGAGTTGGAGAGCAACACAAGCATGAAAAAGTCCATGTGGATGTCAAATAAGAGCTCTGATTGGCTTTTTGGTAGCCCCTATATGGACTGGCAGCCTACAGGAGAGAATGTTTGACAGGACATCTGGTTTTTATGCAACCAAAACTTGCCTCTAAGCCAGTAATTCAAAAATAAGCACCTGCTTTGAGACCACTGGGAGCAACATCCAAGGGGTTGGAGAGCAACATGTTGCCCATGAGCTACTGGTTGGGGATCACTGATATAAACTATAGTTGTGTTTCTGAAGCAAACACACCAATTTTACCTGTGCAGGGTCACATTATATTATATCTTCCTTTACAAGCTTTTTTTTTTTTTTTTTTTTTAAACAAACAAACCATTTTTAGTCTCATTCAATTTGACCTCCTCTCTTAAAGGGATAGTTCACCTTTATTGTAAATGTTTGTATATCATAGAATGGTAATGTTTAGCAACTTTTAAACTGGCCTTAGTTTTATATATTTTCTGAATTATTTGCCTACTTCTTGCTCGGCAAGGCTACAGTTGTATTGTTACTATTAATAACTTAATTTTTTATTCCGGGCCTCTCCTATTTATATTCAAGTCTCTCATTCAAACCAGTGTTTGGTTGCTAGGGTCACTTGGACTCAAGCAACCAAATAGCTTCTGAAATTCCCAACTGGAGAGTTGCGGAACAAATAATTCATATTGAATATAGCTGTAAATCACACTAAAAGTGAATTGTAAGGTTAACAAACCCAATGTTTTTCCTTCCTTTATCTGCCGCTTTCTGCTTTTCAAATGGGGGTCACTGAACTGGCAGCTCTGTGAGGCTACAATTATATTTTTACTGCTACATTTATTCCTTATCCTTCTATCCAGTCCCTCTCCTACTAATATTCCAGCCACTCATTCCAACCACTGCCAAGAACTCTTACATCATGCGCAAAATTTTGTAAAAGTTGATTGTCAAACTTTTGCATTTTAAAGCTGCCGAGTTCATGTAGATGTTAATTGGAGCCATCTATAGCAAATTTAAAGCGTGTTTTCAATGCATGGTTTTCAAATTTTTTGCCCCATTGAAAATGATACAAATTTTAGGTGTCCTTTCACGATTTAATTCATGCAAAAAAAAATGTATGTTCTAGTAAATAAGCAAACATTCGAGTTTGATAAAATTTATTGAAATTAGAAAAAAAAAAAAAGCAACATTCTAAAAATTTTGATAAGCCTTCCAAAGATAATTTACAGGTAACTTCCTCTTTAAAGGAACAGTTCAGGGTAAAAATAAAAACTGGGTAAATAGATAGGCTGCGCAAAATAAAAAATGTTTCTAATATAGTTAGTTAGCCAAAAATGTAATGTATAAAAGCTGGAGTGAGTGGATGTCTCACATAGCAGAATACAACACAACATCCTGCTTTTCAGCTCTCTAAATCTGAGTAAGTCAGCGACTTGAGGGAGGGCCACATGGGACATAACTGTTCAGTGAGTTTGCAATTGATCCTCAGCATTCAGCTCAGATTCAAAAGCAACAGTTATGTTCCATGTGGCCCCCCCTCAAGCCATTGATTGGTTACTGCCTGGTAACCAGGGTAACCAGTCAGTGTATACAAAAGAGAGCTGAAAAGCAAGAAGTAGTGTTCTGTACAGTTAGGTTAGACTTGCAGTCACTCCAGCCGTTATACATTTTTGCCTAACTAACTATATTGAAAACATGTTTTATTTTGCACAGCCTATCTATTTACCCAGTTTTTACTTTTATACTGAACAATTCCTTTAAGTAGCGATCATGCAAATGGTCGGCATTGTGTCCCATTTGGGTGTCTTTGTCCTTCCCAGAATAAAGAAGAGGTAATGGCAGTACGATTACGGGAAGCAGACAGTATGGCGGCAGTTGCAGAGATGTGCCAACGCATTGCTGTGCTAGAGATACAGGTGAGCAATTGGAACTTTCTAATCGTCCAGTCAAATCCCTGATGGTCTCTTCTTTTTATTTTTTGAAAAACTTTGCTTAATTCTTTAATAATAAAATAACATTTAATATTACAAAAACAACCTTGGAGGTGAAGAGAAGAAAGTAGAAGGAAAGGGGGGAGAAGATAGGAGAAGGGCCACCTTGGTATGGTCCTTTCTATGAGGTCATACGAAGGGGACGTAGTGGGGTCTGGAATCTCCTGCTAGCCTAAATCAGATTATGTTAGTCACTTCAGTGTTCAGACCAAGTACCTGGAGGGTTGGTACTGCCTAGTAGGTCCCAGGGGGTGTGTTTTGCATGTGCCATGCCCCCATATTTTATCAAATTTATCTGGACATCCCCTCGCTGCGTAGACCAGTCTCTGGCTAGGAAGGATGTCATTAGTCAACATTTTGATGGTCTCTTCTTTAATTGTTTTTAGTTTTTCTTCTAATTTTTTATTGTGTGGTTTGGATTCTTTGTAAATGTTCTTTGTAATGTTTGTCTCAGAAAGAGGAAGGGATGATACAAGGAAAGCTCAATGATTCCGATTCTTCACAGTACATCCGGGAGCTGAAGGATCAAATAGACGAGCTGAGACAGGAGGTCAGTATGCTTCTCTGCGCGGAGATGATTGCAGCTTCACAGCAGAGACAACCATCCAGTTCCCATTTTGTTTTAAATAGTCTAGTATTCATTTACAAACCCAAGTGCAAGAGCAGCGCAATATAATCCATGCTAGAGTGGGCAGGTTTATCAAGGGTCCAATTGAAAATTTGAATTTGAAATCCTAATTTTCGAAAAAATTCTTAAGTTCATTCACTCTTTGTGTTTTATTCATTGCGACAGATTCTTCTTATTCGGGGCCACAAACCTTATTCAGATCCCATCACTTTTGATGGTCTGCACCTCAATTCTCGTTCAGGTCAGGGAGATGAAGATTCCCTTCCATCATCAGATGAGGAGTTGCTTTCCCGTCCCCTTGGGGCATTGCAGGATGCTCTGTACTTGCACTCCCCCCGCAAGACCTGTTTCTTGAGGCCACTTAGAAGTTCTGCAAGCACCGACAGTGAAGAAGGAGCAGAAACTAATGGAGTCACTCCAGATACTCCTCCTGAACCTGCAGAGGAGGAATAACACTAACAGAGAGAAAGGAAGGGAGGAGACTTTTTGTAAAGCCCTTTCCTTGGATGAAGGCTGGTGGAGTGGGCAAGTGCTGTTATTTTCCTCGTCCCTAACTCAAACAGCCCATTAACTAAAAAGTGTGCAAATCTCCAGCAACCTACTCCACAACATCTGAGGACCATGTATTCAGGAGTGCAGTTTACCCCCTTTCCTACTGCTCTGAGAACTATTAGTCCCTGAGCATGGAAATGAGTTTTATCTACTTGTCACTCATCTCAATTAAGTTGGGGAACGATGGCTGAATCTTTCACAGGTCTTTCCATGGGGGCCTTTGCAATGTTTTTGCAATCAATAAACAATCCCACTAATACCCATGAAGAGAAGAAACACATGCCCTACACAAGATGAATGATAAACTGGATTGTTCCGAGTATTCTAGCACCTGCCCTATGGTTATATTGTGTACAGGATAGCGTTGCTTTCAACTACTTGAAATCATTGGCGTTGAAACAAAGTCTCTGATGCAAATCAGAAAAGTATTTAAAACACGTGGTGTTTGTGTATTTATAAACTTTATTTCCTATAATGTGTGATGTTGATAGTGATTGGTACCAATCACCTGGAGTCACAAAGGATAAAGTTAAATTTTGGAGTTAGAGAACAAAGGATAAATGTAGAATTCTGGAGTCACAGAGAACAAAGGATACATGTAGAAATCTGGAGTCACAGAGAACAAAGGATAAATGTAGAATTCTGGAGTCACAGAGAACAAAGGATAAAAGTAGTATTCTGGAGTCACATAGAATAAAAGATAAATGTAGAAATCTGGAGTCACCGAGAACAAAGGATAAATGTCGAAATCGAGTCACAAACAACAAAGTATAAATGTAGAATTCTGGAGTCACAGAAAACAAATGATTCGTGTAGAAATCTTGGGTCACAGAGAACATAGCATAAATCTAGAATTCTGGAGTCATAGAGAACAAAGGATCAATGTAGAAAGCTGGAGTCACAGAGAACAAAGGATCAATGTAGAAAGCTGGAGTCACAGAGAACAAAAGATAAATGTAGAAATCTGGAGTCACGGAACAAAGGTTGTTTGATATTTTCTGAAGGATAAATGAAGAATTCTCCAACCATGCTCCACTTATTTAGCAGCTAATGCCCTGTGCAGGGGGTGTTGAAATTAGCTAATCTCATTGTTCAGCAATGGTTTGGTTTGAAACGTCCATTCCAACCAAATTTCCGTTAAAGAAAATCTATTTGATGCATCAATGTAAGGTCATCAAGCAAGAAAAATGGAAACATTTGTGAGTTGCATGATTATGGACTGCAGGAAGCCAGACAATTCACCATCTTGACATCATCGCAAGAAGGGAACATTCCTTTTTAAGGTACTGATTTTGCTTTACGCCGGTCACTCTTTTTTCAGATAAAACCCACACAGGGAAGTTCTGGTCCATAACAAATGGTTATGGATGTTAGAGAGAGTAAGAGCCCTAGTGTGTATTGTTAGCAAATAATCCCTTTCGGTAACAACTAATCCTTGTATCCTGTACTGAACATCATCAAGGCTGCTCTATATGTAAAAATATACATACCAGTAGTTCATGTATTTAAGTCCAACTTAAGGAGAAGTTTTGTAGAAGATCGTCACATCCTCTGTTTCTGTTCTATTCGCATGGATATTTAGGATGAGTCTAGATCAGTGATCCCCAACCAGTAGCTCGCGAGCAACATGTTGCCCTCCAACCCCTTGGATGTTGCTCCCAGTGGCCTCAAAGCAGGGGCTTATTTTTGAATTACTGGCTTAGAGGCAAGTTTTGGTTGCATAAAAAACAGATGTCCTGCCAAACATTCTCTCCTGTAGGCTGCCAGTCCATATAGGGGCTACCAAAAAGCCAATCACAGCTCTTATTTGACATCCACATGGACTTTTTCATGCTTGTGTTGCTCTCCAACTCCTTTTTGAATTTAAATGTGGCTAATGAGCAAAAAAGGTTGGGGACCCCTGGTCTAGATGATCTCCTATGATGTGTTAATAGATGTACCAAGATGGAATCTTACAAAGTGGAACTTTGCAAGGAATGTAACTAGTTTCTCCACCTTGCTCTTCCAGAGCATTTCTAAGGATATAAAACTTCTCACTGCCAATATACCTACACTAGACCCAGCCTGTGGTACCTGCTGCCATTTAATTTGATCTCATATCATTTGAAGGATCCTGGTACGTTTTTGAAGACACTCCAGTACAGCGTTACTGATCTTTTCAACACTAAAACCAGAATGTGTTTAATGTGTGTATATATGTATTTATATATATTTATTTTTCTTCATTGTAAATGGTTCAGCGTTTCCTAATCCTAACTGGTCGGATAATGTTACATTTGTTGGCGTTCTTTCTTTGTTTGATATCCTTAGAGAAGCATAGAGATATTTCCTTTCTTATTTTTCCGCTGTTGGGGGGAATGTGTTGTTATTCTGCCGGCTCACAGCTTTCCATGATTGATTTATGCTTAAATGTGGTCCATGGAAGCACTTGTTAAATTGTTGAACTGTAACTTCCTGCCAGTGGGTTCCTAGAGGTTAAATTTCAGCCCTTGCTTAAAGGAGAAGTAAAGCCTAAAAATTAATATGGCTAGAAACGCAGTATTTTATATACTGAACTTACTGTGAAAGCAGAGGTTCATAATCATCCACGCCTTCAAAGTTCTCTACAAAAACTAGCCATCTTTGATTCCATTAGGCATCTCTTGAGCATTGGTGGTACTGCATGTGCTCAGTGTTCTCTGGAAAATCGTTGAGAAACTAAGAATAGGGGTCTTTTTATAGAAGGCATCTGTTTGTGAAGCTTTCTAACATACATCTTTGTTACCCTTTAATTCTCCAGAACCTCAGTGTTATTGGATCTCTGGCTTTTTCCAAGCTGCAAACCTCTGTTGGTAGAAGCTGGGAAATGTCATTTGGCAGGTTCTGTAAAAGGACAATTCTAATACTGAGCAGTCCAGCCCTCACTTTAATGAAAGAATATGAGAGGGGAAAAAAGGACATCGGTGGAGCTGCATAATGTCCACTGAAAACCTGCATTATGTATTAATCCTTCATGAATATTATCACCAATCTATTGCCCATTCAGTTATATTCAGCACTTTATGCAGTGCTCTGCCAAGTTTTATGACACTAGAAATGATCAAACAGTAATGTACATATGTATATAGTTTAAAACTACTGTGGTTTTGTTTGCACTGCTTCAGCTAGCCATTCTTATTGCTCCCCCATTTCTGTCCAGGCTAGCCCGTGTTACAAAGGTGTGTGTATATGTATAATGATTTATTTTTTTTTTCATTTGGGTTTGAAATATATAGAGTCCCTAGAAAAGTGTACTACAGGGCCTAGGCTGGAGATTTGTGCTGAATAAGCCGAATGTGAGCTAATTGAAGTTCCCCTTTATTTATAAATGAATTGCCGTTGGTGTTTGATTCACAATCCTGAGGTTTTATGATTCAAAACAAATTTAAAATGCTCAAAAGTTTCTTCTCTACAACTCGGATCTAACCAGATATCATTAGATCAGTGGGAAGTTGATGTTATAATTTTGGGAATTTGATTTATTTTGTTTGTTAAAACGTCGTTTAGCTGGAGACTGCATGGAATAATGGGATTCAAGAAAATGCAGCCAACTTCAAGGAAACCCCAGATTAGTTCTTGCTACAAGCAAAGTTCCTCCAGATTAAAAGGGAACTGAACCACCTAGAACTATGGCCTTTTACTCTTACCCTGTAATGAAGAGTTGGGTTAACTGGTGCCATCTTGCTCTGCTTCATGTCTTAGCAAGCAGGAGCAGGCACAGTTGAACTGAGGCCGACCTTCCTTTTAATAGCTGGGTCATCAGAAAGAGGAGCTGAAGCAGAAGAACAAGACCTCCACCAATCCTAATCTGCATTACAGAACAGGGTAGAGGAAACTACTGTATTTAGGAGGTCCTAAGGGGTGTTTTTGAGGAGGGGGGCCGACATAAGGTGATTAAACACAACGCATTTATCAAAATTCTGCCCCGATTCTTCTAAGATATCTATTTAATGGGCACCATTTTCCGGCATTGCGTTCCATGTATAAGAAACAGCAGCTCTGTTATACTTGTGGCTGGGATTTTACATATCTTTATAACAGAGCTGTCATCTCAGAACACTAAAGATCAATATAAGAAAGGGACAATATTCTATAACGAACCAATTTATTCAACAACTGTATAAACCCCACTGCTTTGTATGATATTCTACATAGATTTATATGTTGATTATATATAAATATGGAAAAGCTTTTCGACCCTTCTGGTCTTTATAAAAATCAAAGTTGTCACATATTTAAAGTGTTTAGAAAAAAAAAATAGATATGTATATTATTTTGAAGTGCAATAAATGCCCTAGTACGGCAGTATTGGGATAGCTTGCTGTCCAGCCCAGGAGGATCTCAGAATGCTATAAAGATATGATTAAAGATTTTGTCCCGAAATGGTAACAGGGTTACGTTTTAGTCTTTGTAATTGTGTATACATTCAAACACTGGCCAGGGTGTAAAAACTGAGATACCATAATGATTGGAGCTGCTGAGCAGTTGCAGTCAAAAGGAGACCATCGCATCTGTTCTTATTGGTGGCAAGTAACCCTTGAAGTGCAATGGGAATGGAAAATACTGCAGCCCCAATAGGAAGAAACCTCACCCATCGTCAACTTCTGCCGTCACTGAAACTCGGTGTCAAAGACTATGGACTTCTTGTTTTCTGGGAGAATATATTTAAATTACGCTGTAGTAAAGCCCTGTGTGTAGTGTATAAATATTACGAAGTGTACTTGTCAGACTTTGCTTGCAACCAAATGTGCCACGGAAAGGGAAAAAAAAACGTGAATGGCAACACTGTTACTTTGTCTGACTTGCATGGACAAAATTCCCATAGCATTATTGCAGTTTGCTTTCATTTTGGAGAAAAATATGGTGTTAAGTCTCTCAGAATTGGGGTTAAATACCCAGGTGGAGCCTCTCCAATCCGGTCTCCTCTCTTGAATGCTTTCTCTGTAGGGTCCTGTGCCATGGCATTGGTTTTTTTTAGTAGTTTGAGGGCAAAACTGTTGCAGTTGCCTGGAGTTAATGTTGTTACACTTTATGAAGGGTTCTCGTCGGGTACATTATTTTCCTAATCTTCGAACACGTTTGATCTGTAGCTGGGTAAGTAATGTCATGTTCTGCTGAGGGCAATACTCATAATTATGTAACATACAAGACTGAGTGTTCATTGCATTAAGGCCACTGCTGATTGGTTTGGTGCTATGATGCGTGTGATTGGCCATGGGACACCTGTAACTGGTATATACAATGTAAGGCAATATAATAGGTAATTAACCACTTGTGGGTCCGCTGTGCTGCTTTAATTTATATACTTGTGCCTGCCCTTCCCCTTTACTGACATTGTACGAGTGCTAGTGAGGCTGTACAGTGACGCAGAGAGGTTGGGAAGCAACCAAGTGAAGGTGGTGATAGCTGCCCATTGCCTGCCTCTAGGGGCAACTGCCCTGGCTGACTCACAACTCGCTAGTGTAGAGTACAGAAGACATTGCCCCAAAGTAAGTGCATGGCCCCCTTAGTTCGTGGCATGTGACCTCCACTGTGTTTTGCGTGGACTAGCTCCTCCCTTTGTCATGCCACCTTCAGTCCATTGTATGTCTGCACTGACTCAAGCAGTTCTATTGCCCCATTGAAGCACTTCGATTCTGTTAGCGACATTGACCTCTGCTGGTGCCTTAGGAACATGCGTGGATGCTTGTACAACATGGAAGGCTAAAGGTGAAATTCTGAGCAATTGTCTGACCATAGAACTCGAGCAACAAACCATAGATCTTGTCTGCCTTTTTATCACAAACGTGCCATATCGCATACATAAGCACTTTTATTTGTATTGTTTCCTGGTAAACTTTACCGACATATTTTTTTTTTAAAGGCGGCTTTAGACCGATGCTCAAATCACCCTAAAGGGGTTTTAGTGATGTTGTATGCAGTAATTCACATGGGTGACTCTCATGCTGAGTAATCCGGTTTAGGTGTAGTATGGTACATTTTAGGGTGATATAAAGGGCCGTAGAGGATACTGTGGCATTGCCAAGTCACCCATGTTGATCTTAACGTTACTCAGAAAAGGGGACTCACAGCAAATGTTAACATTCTGTATAATATGAAATTATCTGTATTAATAAAGACATTCACACTCTTTTACTAATAAAGTGTCTGTCGTGTTTGTAGTCATTCCCACCCAAAGGTCTCGGAAAGTGCTGAAGTCATGGGAATCATGAAAAGGAAAGCAGAAAACTACCATTACGATTTATTAGAGAGTGCAGAGAAGCATACTGGTTACATGAGTACACAATCCTCTGAAGCTTCTAGCTGAACAGATTTAGATATGCGATGCCTGAAGTCCTTGGGTTTCTCCATGTTTCACCGGAGATGCAGAAGCTACAAAATCCAAAGTGCCTCATTTACAACAGGGTCAAAGTACTAGATGCAAATAATTTTCCACGTTTCCCCCCCCCCCCATACTTTCAAGACTATTACACTTTTACCTGTCTTGCTGTGAATTAGGCAGAGCCCAGCAGTCAGCATCACTCCAATGACGAAGGAACAAAGTGTAACTCAAACAACTGCCACCATGCTTACACCTTGCACCCCTGGCTCTGGAATACAAGAGATTGGGCAATCTCACCTAAAAAGCCAAGGTTTACTACATTTGAAATGATCGCCTGACCGATATATTAGATTCCATATTGGTTCTTCACATACAAATATTTACCTGAAGCCTTATGAACTTCACATGGGCTGCATAACTGAGAAAAAGTGTGACGAAATTGTCATTGGCATCTTACAGAAGAGTCAAGAGCATCTAAAGTGCATCTGATGCATCTCAATCAAACTTGCATTTATACAGGGGATTCTATGGGATTTAAATTTCTGAACGTTTTTAATATAATAGCAATTGCTATGAAAGAGCAGAAGAATCTTTTAAACATACCAAGAGTAGGTGGGATTAAAACGTTTGATCTATAAGGTTTAAAGTAGGAAAAAAGAGAAACTGAAGCTCATCCGACTAACCAGCATCAGTAGGTAGAGGTGTTTCTTGTGGCCTGCATACCAACAGAAATAACATACTATGCAAATATCCTTCCCTTATTTCAGAGGTTCCTGTGTTGGCCCCCTTACCTACCCTGGGTTGCAGAGAGAACTAGATGCTACAGGAATAGTAACAATCAACGGATGTGTGACAGTACGAACATGATGGGTCTTCGTCTTGAATAATGGAGTAGAGAAGCTGGAGCAGGTTGCATCTGGGATGGCGCACTCGCAGAAGAGTGTAAAGAGAAATAATACATGATCACAAGCTGAAACATCATGGGATAACTATAGCTGTATGTGCTTTTTTTTTTAATTTGCAACCACCTGCTGCTGACCTTTTGGGTCCAGCTATTCAACAAAGGGTAAATCATCCTCAATGTATTGCCCAGGGAACAAGTTTGACAATGCACATACTAAAGTAAGTATAAATAAAGGCAGAGATAGATAGATAGATTGATAGATGATAGATAGATAGATGATAGATAGATAGATAGATAGATAGAGTACTGGAACTCAATCTAACAACTAGAACTCTAGACGTACAGAACATAGACATCTGTATTGGGATCGCTGGTTTCAGGTGAAACCATTTTATTGGTGTAGCTTTGGTATGTTGGTGCCTCCATCACTATTTATGCCACAGCACAGGAAAGGGTCTTGTACACAAGGCAATGCAAGAACTGTATGGAGCTCTTGTAGAAGGTCTCAATCCTAAAACTGAAGTTCTTTATGGGTGTGGAACATGGTGTGGGTGGTGTCAGGGAGAGAGAAACCTCTGGCTTCACAAGGCAGCCATTTGCAAGTAGTGGGAGACGAGAGGTTACACAAGGAGAGCAATAGGCCAAGATATGGAGGAACAGTTCAAGGGTTACCTGCGGAGAAATGTAATGAGAGATTTTATTGGGTTCTTCATGAGACAATAGAAAATAAAATGTTATTAGTTAATTACTATGAAGCATGAATGTGTAGACCCATCACCTCACTCAATACGAGTCTTCTTGGTGTGCACCTGGATGAAGTAGAAGGGTAGTCAATGGTGCACAGGAGATTTCCGAACATGCCCTGCAAGGCAACTTTGGGCAACTACGAAGAGGTGCATATGTTTTCCCAAGGGAGATTTACAATCGCCCATGGTTGCAAATCTCCCCATGTACCATTTCCTTTAAGAAGGTCCAGATAGCAAAATAAATCCATATTGCCCAAAATCTTGTGCACCATATTAATCTTCATTTCATTCATAGAATGAGGAGTTCCCATGGTGACAGTGCACACTCCCCCATGCTCACAGTGCAAAGATGGGCCATGGACCTGTATCTTGGCAGCACTGTCTCTAAGTGAATGCTCCAACCCAGGATGAGACTTGCAGGGTGACTAGCACAAGTACAAAGGAAACGGTTTATCGTTCCTCTATTAGCATTCCTATCTGGAGACTCACTTCTTACTGGAAACAAACAGATGAAGTTACAGGATTAACTATATGGAATAGCTTGTTGCACCCTTAGTCCTAGACAGTTGCATAAATGTACACAGCTGTTATAGTGTGCAGTTGACCAGTATCTAAACTAGCTAATATTTTACTGGCCTAGCTCATGATAATAGCAGTGGAGAAAGATAAGCATGAAAGAAAAAAAACTATTCAGAGAGCAAAATGCACCATGAGGATACCAGGCAGTCCAGCATCCCCATGATAAACCTTGAGCAGATAAGAAGAGTCCACAATATTATTTGGTGGATAGGTTTGATGGTTCTTCACCAAAGCAAAAATCAGTAATGGTCCTCCTCTGGTCATGGGTGTTTACCCATCTCTGTTTTTTGCCTGAGAGCAGCAGTGGTCAAAACACTCCATGTACCATAGTTTATTTAAATGTGGAAACCCAACTGGTATATTGCCACATTCACCGGGTTTACGTAACACAAAAAAAAGTGCATTTGGGCTCATGCATTGGTTCCTTCCCATTGCAATTGGCATAATCAAGGAGCCCTGCCTTGTCGGCAGGCAAAGCCTGGTGAAAGGCTACTCTTTTAAGAAGTAAAGGAAAACTTACAAAGATGGTGCCAAGAAATCTTAACTCCCTGGACTCACATCACCTTGTGGGATGGCAGTTTTGTCTTGGGGACAGAGGACTCGGCAAGGTGTGGAGTCTCTAAAAGCTTCAATACTGACCCAAGGAGGAGGTGCTGGAAGAAAACACAGCCGTCTTCACATTGCGCAGCTGCTTAGTTTTTATGCCACTACTTGTAGGCAGTCAATAGTATCTATAACAGTATCCATCACCCAGACTGAAGAGCACACACACCTGTGTGCAGTAGATCCCTTGCATGGCTAGTGCAGCTGTAAGGCAGATTTTTTTACCCATTTTGAGGTTCCAGGTAACAGCCATATCTAGTGTCCCTGGGTAGCAGAGTAAGGGGATTAGCAGAGCATTGGCCTCTCCCTGAGTAGAGTGTCTGGCCGGGGCTGGAGTCAGAAATATGAGCACTCCTACTAAACACACACACAATCACTCCACTTCAGCAAATACAGCTTCTCCCTGAGCAAGCCACAGCATTTTATGTTCATGTTGTTATTCCCTAACCAGTATATATCACTCACCGCTAAACCGAGGAACATTGTGTCCATGTCACTCTCCTGGCTGAAGAACCCAACCAGCTGCAACTGTCTTTATCAAAACACTGGAATTCTCATTGATTTAGAAGCCTTAGCTCGCTTCTAAAATTATTGCCTGACACCAAATAAATCAACACCTTCCCAATTGGTCCACTTTGTGTGTGATGTGCCAAATCTGGTTAAAGGGCTGGTTCACTTTTAAGTAAATATTTAGTATGTTATAAAAAAATGCAAATTTTAATTTTTTTTTTTTTTGTTTCAATTATTTGTATTCCTCTGACTTTTTCCAGCTTTCAAATGGGGGTCACTGATCCAATCTAAAAAAACAAATGCTCTGTAATGCTACACATGTATTGATAGTTACTTTTTATCACTCATCTTTCTCATTCACATTCCAATCTAGGGTAAGCAAATTTTCTCAGAATATTACTTTTCACATCTCACTAAACTTTAATTCAAAGGCGAACAACCCATTTAAAGGGCAAGGAAAGGCAAAGAAATAAAATCCCATTTTTACTTTCTTTAATGAAAAAGAAATCTATCTCCAATATACTTTAATTAAGAAAATGTGTACTGTTTTTATAAGAAACCTGACAGTATGCAATGAATTATCCCTTCATTTAGTGCTGTGGGTAGGAATTGTCAGACGGTCCCTAACTTCTGGCAGGGAAACAATCATACTTATGAACAGCAGGGGGAGCCCATGCCTTACTTACCAGCCATGGAGAACTCAAGCAGCTTTGTTTTTTTTTTTATCATTTATGATGATCCCTAAGCTTAGCCCAGATCACACTGAGATCACACCCCCCCCCCCCCCCCCCCCCCCCCCCCCCAGGCCAAGCTTCTGATTATAATAGGGTCTAGGCAGACCCATGATTAGGAGATGATTGCAGCCATTACCCAATTGGATATTTAAGCCTAGCAATATCTGGCCAGATATCAGTTAGGCCAGGTATCACTTGATCCTTTACAATTACCAGTCTCACTGCAACACCACAAATCCCATTCTCCTAAACCCATGCACAGTAACATCCTTGGAATGTGGTCTTACTGTGGACTAGAGTCCTGCACAGGTCCATTTTTTGGGACTTGTACCTGCAATCCGCATCCTGCATTCTTACCCGCTTGGACCTGTGACCCGACCTGTACCCGCAACCCAGACCCGCTGACCATCAAGAATCAGGAAGTGCTGTCGTAATCCGGAAGTGACATCATTGGAAGTAGAAATGCTCAGAAAAAAGGCGTAAAAATTGCTATGATCGAAGATCCGCGACCCGACCCTCAACTCGCAGAACCACCTACCCGCTTCTATACCAGCACCCGGAACTTCTACATTCAACTGGAAGTGTTCCGCTGGATTTTGCGGGTAACCTGACCCGCTGCAGGACTCTACTGTGGACATTTTAGGACATCCTTCTTCTAAAAATGTACCCTCTGTGAACCTGAATGTCAGCACTTAGATCTGGCAACAATGTTCTACACAACTCATTGTGTTGGGAGAACTGTCCATCAGCTCTTTCCACGTCTGTGCTTAGCCTAACCCTATCCCATCTCCGAACTTGGGTTGCTTATCCTTAACTAGTATAAGAAGCCTCAATAAAAAGATTTTCAAAAACACTGACCAACGAGTGCTAAAATGAACAACACAGTACACACTCTGGAATGTTGTAGCAGAGTTTATTTCAAATGAGACCCCATCCGCAGAGGAGTCATCCGGACACCATGCAACAGGAATAGTAGAGAGGATATAATAAAGCAGGAGAGGAGAAAATAAAACACACACACATACACACACCCACACTCCAACGCGGACTAGCAGTATCTGCTGCATCAATAGAATTACAGACATTAAAACCGGTGGGAAATCCCCCTTGTAAACTCCACTTTTCCACCATTTAGCTTTGGTACAGTCTTGTTGAGCCCTCCCACCTGCTTTTCAACCCGAGCACCACCTCCTGCACAGGAAGGGGGCAGTCACATATTGATCTGACATTTAATTAACGGATAATGCATTAAAACTGCATCTATAGTCGTACTGCACAGCCCTGCAGCATCACTCCATAACTGCTGCCCTGGAAGAGACTCCTGAGAGCAGCTCTCACATGATCCACCGCAGAGCACTTTATTGGATATCTCCTGGCACCATATTTCCTTATAAGCTCACACTGTGTGTCTCTCGCAGTGGTATCGTTCAACATCCTTGTCCCACTTACACATGCTTTTCCCTTCATTAGCACCAGCCAGAAACAACAATGCTGTTCCTTTGTTCGTTATTCACATGCTTGATCTTTCCGCTCTCTCGCTTCCGGCTACTGGCACCTTGCTTATTTGAATATTTTACTTTATGATAGGATATTTTTATCCATACTGCAGCATAGGTGAAAACTTCCACCCCTGCTTTCCATTTTGAGTCTATTGGATCTCCAGGTGGAAGCTCGTAAAAACATTCATTCATTGCATTGACCCGGTAAAGGACATCTGCAGAGAGTCATCTTCTACTCTCTTTCCTTGTGCCCATGATTCAACAATGGTGCTGGGAATTCATCTCAGATTACTGGTACCTCCTACAAGCAGAAGCAACCACGACCAGATTTCATGATTAGCATCTCTTTCTCAAAGTCCTTTATACTGCTGAGTGTATGAGTGCATTGAGCCTTCACTCTAGAGCAGAGATCTCCAACCAGAGGCTCATGAGCAACATGCTGATCAACCCATTGGATGTTGCTCCCAGTGGCCTCAAATCAGGTGTTTATTTTTGAATTCCAGGCTTGGACTCAAGTTTTGGTTAATTAAAAACCAGATGTACTGCCAAACAGAGCCTCTTGTAGGCTACCAGTCCACATAGCCAATCACAGCACTTATTTTGCACCATCCACAAACATTTTTCATGTTTGTGTTGCTCCCCAACTCTTTTTACATCTAAATGGTTGGGGACCCCTGCTCTAGATGTTGGTGGACTGACAATTCTATATCCCACAGCAGTTGAACGTTCACTGATTGTACACAGATACTAAAGGGAACCCACCCATGTTCACTAACATTGGTTTCAATCACAGGAAATGGAAGGCTACTTGTTCCTAGAGCTATGTGTAAATAAACTCCTTAATATGAAGGTCGGGACGTATCCTTTGGGCTATGAAGTTCCAATTGGAAACCCTATGCAATCTCCACACCAAAGGTGCAAAGAATGACACATTTGAACTTGCCGTCCTCTAAACATGCTCCTCTGAAGGTGCTCAGAATGGTAAGCCTCCCATATTAAATGGCCAACTGGTAAGCACCGGCCAACTGGTAAGCACCGGCCAACTGGTAAGCACCGGCCAACTTTCTGCTCTCGATGATGTGCTTTTCAGCTATAAAGATGTGCTGGTGTTTAACTTGTAAAAACATAAGAAGCTCCACATACTAAAATTGATCACGTTTAAATATTTGAAACTGAAGGACGTAATATAGCTTGTCTGGCTCAATGAAACACATACAACTCTGTCCAAGTACAGAAACAAAAGGCAAGGGGCCTCCAACACTACGGGGAAGTTCCACTGAATCTCATCCTCAGGCACAATTTCACATGGGCAAAAGATAAATAGGGTCCTAATGGCAACCTCCAACTCTGATGCAGAGTCTCTAAATAGAGGGCAGTAATGAGCCGTTGTTACTCCAATAGATGAATATCTCAATAACGATGCTTTATAATAAAATGGGAGGAACCCCATCACATAGTTGAATATCAGGACAGAATGAAAGTGGGAGCCGATCATCTGAAGACATTGTGAGGCAGGAGGCGCAGACCTCCACTTCCAGGATATGGTCAATCACCCCACACAGCACGATCTTTCACTACTAAGTCTCAGAAAGCCAGGTCTCCAGGTTTGGCTGGGGGAGGGGGCTGTCCTCCCCTCCCATGCGAGATGCTACCTGCTGAAAAATGGCAGATTTTGGGGGCTGAGGATTGTGCTGCTCCTGGGCGATTCTGTCGTAGCCATGATGTTCTGAAACCACGTGACAACGTCTACTTCACTTGTCTCATACTTACACAGGAATGGGTGCTCCTAGAAAAAGACACAAGGTAGTCAAAGTCTAGAAAGCTGTAGCACACATACCAGTAAATACATCCACATAGTTATGTTTAACTCCAGTTGCACTAATTGCCTCCAATTTGTATCCAAGTTCCATGCACAATGCTAAAATGTGCCTCAATGAGCAAAAAGATTACTGGGTTCAGTGGTTGGCTTGATTTTTTTGTGGATTTTTAGTGCTGTTCTCGAAAGATGCAAACTCCCCACCAATGAAAAGCCAAGCAACTGCAGGACCAAACCACAGCACTACAAAATAAGTTGGCGCTATAAAAACTAGGTCTGATTTGCTTGCCAGGTGGCCATCTCCACCATGAAGAGCATTAGTGCATCATCAAGATGAGAGTAAAGCTAGCCACGTACAATAAAACAAACACGGATATCATTTTCAGTAGATGTATGGTAGTCCAACAACCCCTAATGATATCCAAGACCTACAGATATTTGGTGGGTTGCCTATGTAATGTGTGTATGCATCACATGTGCCAGTGCAAGGAGCATCAGCTGATGAGAAAGCGATGAAGGCAAATGCAGATCCCCCTCTTTGAGATGTCTTGTTCCAACCTGGCGGACATGCAAGTGACGTCACATTTGCCCAGGAAGGGACGTCACTCCAGTGGTGAATCTTCCCCAAAAAATTAAAAAACTGGAAGAACCACAAGGGTGGGTGGGAGAGATCAAGCCTGCACCTTTGTTGGGGTACCCAGCGAGGTTACCCACTGACTGCCCACACAGCCAAGGAATCAGGGACTTTTTTTTCCCAATAACCAACCACTTTGCTGGTACCTGACCGGATGCAGGACTTGTGTACAGACCCGTGTTTTCGGTAGGTTCAGCACACATGGCCTTATGCATAAAGTAACTTTATATGGAAACTGTGTGGGAAAACGTTTGCTATAAGAAAGTACCCTGAAGAAACTGCAACAACCCAATTAAAGGGGTGGTCCAATACAAAGGCAATAACACACCATTTCCACTGTGAATACTCACCAGCAGCTTATTGTACTTTGGCCTCTTTCTGTGATCTTTAGTAAGACTGCAAAGACAAATCAGGTGTGACTACGATTCATTTACTACTGTGGTGCGACAATGGAATTAACATGTTCTACATTAACTGGTAAAATGAACAAATGGTTGAATGTGTCACTGGATTAAAGAAAGGGAGGGAAGTACTTACCAGTCCTTAACAAATGAATGAAATAATGGAGTGAAACCCATATTGAGGGGAAGTACAGGCGGCTCTTCTTGGAGAACTTTGGTGAGAACCTCAAAATCAGTCTTACAGTTTTTGTAGGGAAACTGCCCAGTGGCCAACTCCACCTGTGGAGCAAAGGAACGTTCACATGAAGTGAAATAAAATAAAGGATATTACAAGGCAGTTCAGGGCAAAGTCATGCTGAAATGCCTGTGACTATATACACTATGAGAGGAAATGAGAGGAGAAGCAAAGAGTTGGGAAACGGAGTGTATGTGGGTGGAAAGGAATCAAGAGCGGCAGGACAACTCTCTCACCAGGGAGATCCCCAAACTCCATACATCTGCGCGGATGTCGTAGTCCGGTTTGGTTGGATCTGGAGGATCAATTCGCTCGGGCTGCAGGAAGAAACAAGTCTTGCTACTCAATATATTAACATACACCCAACTCATGCAATGCTGGTTATGTCTGCTCCCTGTCCTACTCACACATAGCTAGTAATGTCTGCTCCCTGTCCTACTCACATACAGCTAGTAATGTCTGATCCCTGTCCTACTCACATACGGTTAGTAATGTCTGATCCCTGTCCTACTCACATACGGTTAGTAATGTCTGCTCCCTGTCCTA
>CM044436.1:114530896-114549103 GCA_024363595.1 Xenopus borealis
CTGCTCCCTGTCCTACTCACATACGGCTAGTAATGTCAGCTCCCTGTCCTACTCACATACAGCTAGTAATGTCAGCTCAGTGCTACTCACATACAGCTAGAGTACTGCTAGAGATGCTTTTTTTACTTGTGCATAATACTACAGGTTGTATTGCCTCACATATCTTGTACTAATCTCTTGCATGTACTGCTAGAATTTAGTCACCTGCATATATCTCTAGTAACATTTGTGTTTGTCTCCTGCCAGTACCTGTATCAATACCTTGCTCTCGTCTCTTATATGTACTGCTATTAATTTCTACTTCTAGACACTTGTATGTACTGCTAGCAATACATTGTGTGTGTCACCTGCATGTAGCAATCTCAGTCCAATGCTAATAAGCTTTATCGTTTATTCTTTGCTAAAAAATAAGTCATTCATTGCAAGCAGCTCCAAAACATTTACATTTTAAACCCCCCCACACTCTTTTAAACACATAAAACCCTTACCGCCATGTAAGCAGCACAGCCAGCACTCCTCGTCTTTGCCTTTGAGTCCACAAGGCGCCCGCTGATGCCAAAGTCACACAGTTTGATCTGCCCGTTGGCATCAAGTAGAATGTTGGAGGGTTTAACATCTCTGTGTATAACACCGTGTTTCTCTTTCAGATAATACAGGGCATTAACTATCTGCATTGGTGACAAAAACAAACAAACACTGAAAAACGATTCTGGTTCCTTTCTATTCCTACATCACCCTTGGACAGACCTTCTTGTTTAATAGGGATGCACTGAATCCAGGATTCGGTTTGGGGTTCTGTTGAATCAGAATCCTTAAAACCATGTGACTTTTTGTCACACAAACAAGGAAGTAATTATTTTTCTCTTTTACCTTTCCTAGCCCTAATTTGAATATGTGAATTAGTGTTTGGTTTTGGCCGAATATTTCACAAAGGATTTATACGAATCCCAAAATAGTTAATCCGGTGTATCCATGCTGTTTACAGTCAATCCCCCAAATGTAATAAAAGGCACTAAGTTTGCCCTGGAGCAGTAACCCATAGCAACCAATAAGATGTTTGCTTTTAAACAGGTGACCAGTTAAGTGCTACCTGCTGATTGGTTACGAAGGTGTTCTGCCCCTGGGCAAATTTAGAGCCTTTTATTACATAACCCCCAATATATCTAAAATCTGTGATTTTCCTTTAAAGGAGTATTCAACCCCTTTTATTAAAACCACCTGTCCCCCTACCCTAAATAGACCCTGAGCAAATACCCCTAATTTTTTTACTTACGCCTCCATGCACATTCTGTCCTCAGGAGTTCACGGGCGCCATCGTTTCTTCGGAATCAGAACAGCGTTTCGTTGCATGCGCCGTTGGAGTAATCTTCCGATCCCAAACAACTGCGTATGCTCAGAAAGTCATAAAAGTTTCCGAAAAAATTTCCAGGAACTTTCGGAACATTTGCAGTTGTTCGGGACCAGAAGAGGACTCCCAACTGTGCATGCCCCGAGACTCCGCTCACAACACAAAGGATACCAACGAAAAGAAGATGGCACCCATGAACTCCGCTGGACAGAGTCTGCATGGAAGGGTAAGTACAAAATTAGGGGCATTTGCTGGGGGTAACAAGTAGGTGGTCTATTTAGGGTAGGGGGTAAGGGTATTTGATAAAAGGGGTTGAATTCTCCTTTAAGCTGCAGCTCAACCTTCACCATTTTTGCCTTCCAGAACCCATTTTCCCCCAAATTCAGCTTCCTTACCTCTTTGCATGTTGTCTCTCGATTCTACCTCTACACTGTAGCTCTTACCTCTTCCCAAAATGATTTTGCTCTATACATCTTGCCTCTACAATCCCCATATTCAATGTCACCTCTAAAATGCCCTCCCTCGTCTATAGCTCTACCACTGGAGCTTATTGCACTCACTGCCACAGTCATGTTTCCTAAGATGTCCTCTGGAATGGGCCCCTGAATCCTCTTCTTCAGTTTTTCAGCACAAGTCCCCATTAACTCCATTGCAATGAACACGTCTGTCTGTGGAGTCAAAACAAGAGCAGGCGTGAGAAAGGAATAAGCTGAAACTGGTACAGGAGCAGGAAGTCAAAGATACAATTAGGCCTAAGAGGAAACAAAATCTTAAAGTTTGGTAGCCCTTAGAAGAACCACTAGACTCTGCTGTATAAACAGGATAACCAGTCAAGTGTTCAATGAAATAAAGGGGAAGGCAGTGGTAGTGGCAGTAAAGGGATATTATTAGGGTAGCATCTTTATAGAGCTTACATTCGTGATGAAGGTGCCATAGCACTGTACAATGTAAGGACAGTCATGACTCTTTAGTACAACATCCAAATCCATCAGAATTCGCTTGTTCTCCTCCTTGTTTCCAGAACGACGCATTTGCTGAAAGAGAAGCAAGAGAGGTGTTTAGATGAAAGAATTGGGGGGCTCAGTAAATATCAAACGCACTCAGTGACTAAGAAGAAGCAAATGGGAGCAAAGTATCAGAACAAGCAATAGACACAGATAGATGGAGATGTCACAAGGCGGAAAGTCTGAAGGAGTATAGGGGTCTTTCCCCTATAAGCCTTCCTTGAGAGCGTTGGGGCAAATGACCGCATCATCACTATGAGGATATACACGCATCAGGACAAGTACCACATCAACAAACCACAGTGATCAGCATTCATTTCCAATACAAGATTGTGGGGAGGCTGCCAAATGACCATCGTTCTCAGTTATAGGGGGAGGGAGGCGGATCCAATCATTGGGCAATGACAGAGATGGGATTGTAGAACTTTCTGATCAATATCTAACCATTTTTTGGTCCATTGGAGGGTCCCAAACACGAGCCAATAAGTTGTCGACTCGGTCTGGTGGCAGCTTTTATTGATTTGTGTGTGGCCACCTTAAAGAGGAACTATTGCCATAATAAAAATTTTGTATAAGCTTCAACATACTGAAATAAGAAACTTTCTAAACACAATTAATTAAATATCCTGCATTGTTTCTGAAATAATCAAGTTTATCTTCATGATTCCTCTCTCAGCATCTGTTTCTCTTCATTCTGTCTTCATGCAGCAGTTGGGTGTCAGATAGTTATCGACTGTTACATCAAATATATCCTGGGTTGTACTGGGGCTGCTGTCTCAGGGGCCCCCCACCATGCATGCACCCCCTCAGGCACACAAGAGCTTATACCTTTTGCTGCCAGGAGGAGGAGGTTCACAGCAGTGGTGACAGGGAGCAGGTCTGAGACAGCAGGGCCCACTGGGTTTTCCCCCCCGGTTTCCTACTGGCCCAGTCCAACCCCGAATATATCTTATGGAGGGGGTGTGGTTCCTTTCCTAGTAGGTGTATCAGAGCTCACTCAAATAAGAGATTCCAGTATGAACAAAATAACTGGCTTTTGCACAAATCCTGCATGTAGAGAGACATGATGTCTGGTGAGTTTAATAGAGTGAGCTCTTGTATATCTTCTAGGAAAAAGGAGCCCCCCTATAAGATATATTGGATGTAACTGTCAATGAATATCTGACACCCAACTGCTGCATGAAGACAGAATGAAGAGAAACAGATGCTGAAGATGAACTTGATTAATTCAGAAACAGTACAGAATGTTTAAGTCTTGCTGAAGCTGATGAATCAGAGCTGCTAAATGACTGTTACTCAAGAACAGTCTTTAAAGCTGTTTTGCAATCAGTAACTGCCCTGACTTCCCTGTGAATCAGAGGAAACACTGCTAAAATAGGATGACCACAAGCAGAAATAACAGCAATTATATCAATTAAAAGTTCCCCAGCCCAAAAAGCCCAGTTCTCTATAAACCTGGCCATTCACCTTAACTGCAATGACATGTCCAGTCTTCTTAAACCGCATTTTCCAGACTTGGCCACAAGTCCCGCTACCAATCTCCCCCAGATTCTCCAGGTCATTGATGTCTGCTGGGTACTTCTGCAATCCAAAGCCACGGAGAGTAGAGGTCCTGTTAGCATTCTGCTCATCGGCGGTGAACAATAGATTTCACTCACTGCCTGGTCCCTTTACTCTTGTTCTACAGTACCACTGCTCTGTTGGAGGCCCTCCCCCATAACATTAAATATACAAAGATCGTATTTGGGATTCAACTATATCCCATTTGGATGATATAAAAAAAATAAAAAAATCAGTGAATTTCTATAGACAGGGCTGTAAGGGCACCGGGAAAAAAATCCGGTGGACCCTGGCTCTTGTTAGCCCCGCCGACACTCCGTGACCCACCAACGTTGCCCGATATCTCTCCCTGGCCCGTTGGCTGCAGTGAAGAATATAGGTAAGCGCAGCAGGGCCAAGGTAGGGTCGTGACTTGGATGAGGCCTGGAAGGGGGTTGTGGCTGAGGGGGCTTTGGGGGCCCGGTAGTGGTATGGTGGGCCTCTTAGCTAGCAGGTCCCTCCCAGTCTGATGCTGAACATGCAGGTCTGTACAAAGCCCCTTAAATGGGTCAAACCAATTATTCCTGTTTGGTGACAGATCTGAACTAAAGCCATTGCTGCTGCACTAAATCCGCTAAACATGAAGCGATTCAATTACCTGCCCATCGATGACCAAATACCCAGTTTGCTTGATAATTTCTTGCAGCTTCTGGTCAATTTCAATGCTGAAAAAGAAAAAGAATGCATTCAGCTTGAAGGAGAAATATTTTTTTTTTTTACTGGCGACTGGATGAAAAAAAAAACAAAAAAAAACACTGTTGTGCAATGCTAATCATCTGAATTGTTGCTGTAGTCAAAACCAGTATTGGAAACGAGTTTTCGAAATCGTGCGTTAAACGAAGGCTCCCAGGCACCGGCGTGTGCGTCGCTCACCTTTCCAGACTGCGCTGTGTCAGGTAGTTGGTCTGTGGCAAACTCAGAAAGGTCCGTGGTCGAACGGTCAGTTGAGGATGATGATGGGGAGGGGCATCTGAACGTGAATGTCCATCATTGGCAAGAGGGAGCTGTAAGGCTACGCAGGAAAAGGAGGACTTTAATAGAAATGTGAAAAGCCAACAAGAACCCACCGTCTGCATCCCACCATGCACTCATTCACTGGCCCGGGGGCTTTCCTCCCACAGCACATGCTCACTTACAAACCAGACTTTACTAATATAGATGCAAATATTCCTCATGGCTGATTTAATAACACAGGTGCTAAATTGCACCAGTGCCGTTGCCCACAGAAACCACTTGCTGCTCCCAACAGATTTATGCTAATGGAAAGTGCAATGGTGCAACGTAACATCTAGGCTAGTAAACCAGTCTCAATGTGCAACGACACACAACGATCTGCCCCTTCATGGTCTTTCTGCCATATACAACTATTGATTCTTTTTGTTCATTTCCTCTGTGTATATTCATATAACATAACATACGTGCATGTTGTTTTGATTGTTTTATATATATATATATATATATTCATTTCCATCCAGTGAGCCTTCTTCCATAGTCCTCCTCCCATTAAGCGTGCCCCTTAGTGTTAGCTTGTCTTGAGCTCATGCCCCAAACAAAGCCTCCATGCCAAGACCACGTTGCATGCACCAACCCAAACCATGCACGGAGATGGTAACAGGAGAACGAGCGATGCCAAGCACAAGAAAAGGATGGAGAGAAAAAAAAAAGGCTGAAAATAATCCAGAGGAAAGTAGGAGGAATATAGAGAAGATCCGAAAGAGAAGCAGGTGCTTGTTAAGTGTAAGATGGGTAAAGACGGGGCAGCTTGATTCAGAGCAGGTGGGGGGGATAATGAGGGTTCAGTACCTGCTCGCTGGGATGGAGCGGGCGTGGGACTTAGAGTGATGAGAATAACTGGGGGAGAAATAAAGGAAAATCAACAAAAAATACAGAGCAACCCAGTGGACATTGGATACTGATGGTGTACTCGAGACAGATGAAGGACATCTTGAGAAGAGCAAGAGGTGGGGGGAAAAAAACTGTCAGGGAGATGAAAGAAAACGTACAATGATCATGTGCCAAATGGGGAAAACAGGTGAAAAGAACGACCCAGTGATAGTGGGAAAATGAAGAAACTAAAGTGTGCCACACAAACCAGGCAATTGTCTAAGCTTGTATCACACTGTGCCACCCAAATGCATTCCCTCTGCATCTTTCAACCCACTGAACATCCAAGCATTGTTCAGAAACTTCTCTGACCCAAAAAAAAATCTAAACCATAAACTTCTTCTTGAAGCCTTCCTGATCTGGTTGGGATCTGGGATGCATTTATCCTTACGAAGAGCTTTAGCGGCCTCCCTGCGGACAGCTTTAGCGGCCTCCCTGCGGACAGCTTTAGCGGCCTCCCTGCGGACAGCTTTAGCGGCCTCCCTGCGGACAGCTTTAGCGGCCTCCCTGCGGACAGCTTTAGCGGCCTCCCTGCGGCCTTCTACATTTTCTATTGGTGAAAACTAGTCCTGCTTATCAGAGGCAGTTTGTTCTGCACGTCCAAATAAGAGTGGAAACTACAGTTCTACATAGACCAGGAGTCCACAACCTTTTTTAACCGTGAGCCACATTCAAATGTAAAAAGAGTTGGGGAGCAACACAAGCATGAAAAAATCCATTGGGGTGTCAAAGAAGTGGTGTAATGGATTATTTGGTAGACCCTATGTGGACAGCCTACAGGAGACTCTACTTGGCACTATACTTCATTTTTATGCAATTAAAACTTGCTTCCAAGCCTGGAATTTAAAAATAAGCACCTGCTTTGAGGACATGGAGAGCAACATCCAAGGGGCTGGAGAGCAACATGTTGCTCACGAGCTACTGGTTGGGGATCACTGACGTAGACCATAACAGAAAAACTATCCAGATTTGAAGGATTTGCCTTTCACTTACAAAATCATAAGCCTTTTCATTGGTACCTCTGAAACTGCAGGTAAGCTCTACCCTCAATATTGCCAAAGACAGCCCCCAAAATGTTATAATTAACTAGATAAACAGAGGAGAGCCCCACATGGCATGGTCTTGTTGTGCCGGTCAATGTTGTGATTACATTGGAGTTGGTGTGGGACAGGTAGTTAAGGTTAGTTGTTGAGCAGTTCTGCGTGTTTCCTTCTGTTGGACAGCAATAATCCAACTTGAAATCCACTTCATCTGAAATACCATCCCATGAAGATGATCACAGGCGAGATCTAGCTTTGACTTCTAAAAAACCATCAGACACCTTCTTCAATGACCTTACATTTTCTGTATCAAGTCTAGGTTCAATCCCAATGTGATCTTCCTATTTTAGTCGCCCCCATAAGCACTAAACCCCTAAGTGAATAAGGCTACCCAGTTCCTTACAACAGTCCTAAGTCAAACAGCCACTGGATCAGTTACTGGGAAAGAAAGCTTGGGCAGGTCCATCGCACCACATCCAATGCTGTGTTTCCTTTCTTCTGCCAGGAGGGATTTAAGTCCAATCAGAGATAAATAACATTTGTTGTATGACAGCAGAGATGAGCTAGATCCCTTGCTTCATTACAAGACCTTGCTCATCACTTTATCGCAGTAGATAAGGGGGCCTGGACATGACACCCTAAGCCCACATGTTATACTATTCAACTAATCAATTAGCACAATTTGAAGTCCCACTCTTCCTTGCTAGTTTGATGATCCAAAGACCTTAAGGTGGCCATAGACAGTGAGATCCGCTCGTTTGGCGATCTGGATCTCTCCCCGATATGCCCACATTGAAGTGGGCGATATCGGGATGATCCGATTGTGGGCCCTAGGGCCCAACGATCGGATCATGATGTAGGTGATACGGGCAGTCGGATTGCGGGACCGCATACACGCACAGATGCGCCCATGATCCAAATAGGTTTTTTAACCTTGCCGATCGAGATCTGGCCGACTTTGGGCCAGATATTGATCGGGGAAGCCAGACGGATGGCCCCATACATGGGCCAATAAGCTCCCGAATTCTCTACATTTGCAGTTGCTCTGCCAGTGGCCGTGTCCCATAGAGTCACAATACAGGGGAAGATTTAAGCTGCAGATTATGTCCCTTAAGGTTGAGTCAGAAAATTATCTGCCCCTGTATGGGCCCTTCTTAACAGCCTGACAGATATCTGGCCACAAATCCCATTGGTTGGGGACTACATCAGTTTGTTAATGCATTCCTCTCCTGCCCATTATGACCTGATCATAGCCTGGGGCACAATAATTGGATCGGCCCGATTAACAAGTATTCCCAGCTTTACTTAAGCCACAAATACCACCTCTATGCGGACAAAAGACAAATCTCGTATCTACTCCTCACACTGGCATCCAAAACAAGGGTTCCTGTTATCCTTCAGCAATCCCACCCATGAAAGAGGCTTGCGTATATTGATGTTACAGTATTTTGCATACGTAGAGTAATTAGCCAACATCAGTATGATCTGGAATCCAAAAAAAGTTAATCATTTGAGCTGAAAGAGGTCACATGTTGCCAGGCAACCGGCAACCCCCATACTGATTAAAATGGAAATGCTGCATCTATAAAGCTGGCACACTATAATATGAACATCACAGACGTGTGTAATATATATATATATATATATATATTATTTTTTTGCTGCACTGCTAAAAAGCTTTATATATTTAAAGGGCAAGCAAACATAAAGGCTACTGCTATCCCTAGTTAAAGGGCCGCAGTTAGGAATAGCACTTTACATCTCATTACATCTTCCACACCTGAAGTTCCATATTCAGGTGCTCCAACCACAGAACATGCACAGTAACCACTTCCCAGGACTACGCCGTGGCCAGTGGAGGAGTCAGCAGGGTCTTATCAGGAATAGCAAAAACAAGACAGTAGGCGCACATTCCAAATTTAGGAAAAATAACTCACATGAGTTCGAGGTGCTGATCCAAAGGGAGGCTACCCACAAATAGACTCCAAAAATAATCACATGAAATAAAGAATTATACATCGCACACTCATAGATATAAAAAAGCAAAAATATTTATTATTCCATGCCAATCACTCAAAGGCCTGCCTTTTTTTCTGTTTGTGCTTCTGTATTTATGATTTTTTTTGCTTTGTGCCCCTGATGAAGACCAGATTGGTCGAAACGCGTTGGGCAATATGCCAGGATACCTTTGAGTGATTGGCATGGAATAATAAATATTTTTGCTTTTTTATATCTATGAGTGTGCGATCTATAATTCTTTATTTCATGGGTCTTATCAGGAAGTCCAGCTGAAGGGCTAGCAAATATAGAAAATATTTCCAGGGTGGTCTGTGCAGTCTCTGCATCATACATGTCCAACCTGAACATTTTCATCTGTTGCTGCACGCTGGTTATTATAGTTGCACAACAGCTGTAGAAGATAGAGACGGACAAAAAAAGAACCTGCAGAGGGGCCCAGAACACAGAAGCTCCTTCCTGGGCAGGGTCGGACTGGGGGGACCGTGGCTCACTGGGACTGCTGTCCACCACTGCTGTGGCACCTAAGCCGCACATCTACTCACTGCAGCGCCCACACTAAGCCGGATGCACATGCGCAGACGGACGTCTAATTTTTTTTTTTTGTGTGTGTGCCGATTGGGGGTCTGGCCCAGTGGGCTCTCTCTCTTCTAGTCATAAACCAAATCCACTATTTTGAGATTCAGCCAAATCCTTTCTGAAAGCTTCCGCCGAATACTGAACCAAACGGATTCCTAATTCAAATGAAAGCCAGGAAGGAGAACCGTGCACATAGGATGCAGTTGAAAATTTTCTTATTTCCTCATTTGAGTGGTGAAAAGTCAGGGGTGTGTGTGTGTGTGTGCTGGGTTTTCAATTGAACTATGTAAATTGGTTTTAAAGGAACAGTTAAGTGTAAAAATAAAATCTGGGTAAATAGATAAAAAAAGGTTTCTAATATAGTTAGTTAGCCAAAAATGTAATGTATAAGGGCTGGAGTGAGTGGATGTGTAACATAACAGAACATTACTTCCTGCTTTTCAGCTCTAACTCTGAGTTAGTCAGTGACTATAAGGGGGGCCACATGGGACATAACTGTTCAGTGAGTTTGTAATTGATCCTCAGCATTCAGCTCAGATTCAAAAGCAACAGTTACAAACCGTGTGCCCACCCTCAAGTCACTGATTGGTTACTGCCTGGTAACCAATCAGTGGAAACCGAGAGAGCTGAAAAGCAGGAAGTAGTGTTCTGTTACATATCCAGTCACTCCAGCCTTTATACATTACATTATTGGCTAAGTAACTATATTAGAAACGTTTTTGCACAGCCTATTTACCCATTTTTTATTTTTATACTGAACAATTCCTTTAAGGATTTAGCCAAACCTGAATCCTACTGAAAAAGGACGAATCCTGAACCGAACCCTGAATTCCGTGCAACCCGTCTACCGGCTTGAGCCTCTGCTCCCTGCTTGCTCTGGGAATGGAAAGAAAGTGGATTGGGGGGGGGGATTCTAAAGGCCCCCCATACATCGGCCAATAAAAGCTGCTGATAGACCAAGTCAGCAGCTTATTGGTCCGTGTGTGGGGCCATTCGGGCTTCCCCGATCCATATCTGGCCGAAAGTCGGGGCAGGGTTAATCCAATTGGATTGCGGCCCCAACTGTTCGTTGAGGTGGTCCCACAATCCGACTGCCCGTTTTGCCTCCCTAGGGCCCACCTCAATGTTGGCATATTGGGGAGAGGTCCACTCCCTGTCCAATCTCCCTGTGTATGGACCCCTTAAAGGAGAATTCAACCTGTAAGGAAAAAACGCTCCCCTGTGTAGACCCCCCTCCCTCCAGCTTACCCTCCCCCCCTTAGGGGCAAATGCCCCTATTTTTTTTACCTACCCCTCCTGCAGACTCTTGCCACAGGAGTTCACAGCAGCCATCTTCTTTCTTCAGTCTACTTATGAAGGAGACCGAAGAAAGAATATGCCATGAACTCCTGTGGCAAGAGTCTGCAGGAGGGGTAGGTAAAAAAAATAGGGGCATTTGTGGGGGGTTCTTACAGGTTTGGTTCTCTTTTAAAGCTACAGAGGAAGCACAGGCCTGCTTCCTCTAATTTACACCACTGCTGCCTTGCTTTATGGCGAGGATATAAGCAAGAGATCACAGCTACCGCCCTACAAGACAAAGCAGCCCCTGTAGCTCATTTGGAAAAGAGTGGAGAAACCCCAAGAGGACAACAACAGAATAAATACACGGATCTTGTAAAAGGTACAAATGCGCAGAGAACGGCGCAATGCTAACGCCAGGGTCATCAAATTAATCACTCAATGACACAAGGACCTGTAAAACGAGCATTTCTCTATCCCTTCCTGCTGTCTGGCTCTTGCAACAATGTAACAGCAGTCAGGTCTCCCCCAGGTCTGTCTGCGGCTGGCAACATTGTCTCAGGATTCTGAAGCGGCAGCGCAGACACAGCAAGGCCGCCGTTGTCTATTAACAATGTATACAGATTAGACTGCCTTTGGTTTTATCACAGAAGCAGTTTGTGGGTTTACACAATGATAAGGGTTGGGCCATCCAGGCTGCCGCCCCTATTCTATTCACGAATGGAATATTCCTGCAGCCTTACTCTAAGCCTTAGGCTTCTCCCATGTCCCAGCTCAGGGAACCCCCTGCCGTTATATCGTATCCCTGACTGACACAAAGGGCCTAGAAGCCTATTCTCTTCCTGCCTACAGCACATTTGCCGTTTAGTTCCTTACTGGGCCGCGGTCGCTGAGGGCTGATATCCAGCTCGATTCTTCTCCGGGCCTCCCTATTCTCCTGCTTCAATTTCGCCTCCAGACGGGACAGTTTCTGCTCTATGGAGGACGCCGCCATCTTCACTCCGCGCACTAATAATAAACAAACAGCTTACGGCGCATGCGCCGACAAAGAGTGACAGCTCGTAGCGCCGTACGCGGCTGCGAGCGTGACAGCTGCTGATGCGCAGGCGGCATCCCGGAAGTGGGTAGTTTCTCTGAGAAAAGATTTGCTGTGACTGGATTAAAGCGCATTTGGATTTTGGAAGGAAAAGCCGTATTTAAATTGCTGCATTCACTAGAATGTGTAAATCAATGTTGTCTGCGCTCCTCTTGTGGTTTATGTGGTGTTTCTCTGTTCCCATGGTGACACCAATGATTACTGGCGGTATACAGAGACACAGCAGGGCTGCCTTGGGCCAGTCCATTATTGTGGAGTATGTTACAAACAGGAAATGATGCCGCACACAGTGTTGGACTGGCCCACAGGGTACCAGGAAAACTCCCGGTGGGCCCAGGTGTCTTGTTTCTAACCATTTGGCCTATTTCATGTTCATTCCCTATTTCTTTATGTGGAAAAAGAGGCTTAATAATAGAAGAATAGAGTATAGTAAGTAGATCTAAAAGAATAGGAGAATAAAGCGTTTAAGGGGCAAATTCACTAATTGGCGAAAAAGCTCTAGCGTTGCCTTCGCTAACGTTCGCCGCACTTTGCCAGGCAAATTTTTTCCAGCGCTACGCTAATTCACTAAAGTGCGAAGTTACGTTCAGGTCGGTGAATGATAATGTAGTTGCGCTAGTGTTACTTCGCCAGGCAAAGTGCATTGACGCTAGCGATGCCTAATTTGCATACGGCGCGAATTTCAAAGTATAATAGAAGTATATGTTCCAGCCACTACATTCCACTACACAAGCCCAGGAAACCTTTAATAAATAAAATAAAGTTGTCCTATTGCCCTACATGTGCCCCCTGTATAGTTGTGTTGCCATATGTTAGGAAATGTAGGGGGGAAGGAGGGTAACCCCCCCCCAAAAAGATTTTGCTCTTTTTCAGACGCCAGCGTTTTTTTGGGAAAAATGTAAATTTTTTTCAAACTCCTATCTATTGTATTGAACTTCGCCAGGTCTGACCTGGCGAAGTAAAGTCTAGCGCAAGAGGTAACTTTCAGTAAAATGTTCATCTTAGTGAATTTGCGTAGTTACGTCCCTTCGTCAGTGCGCAACTTCGCCTGGCGTAAAGGTGCGAAGTTGCGCTAGTCTATCTACTTCGCTAGCGAAGAGTGTAACCTAGTAAATTCCGCTAGGTTGCGAATTGACATCACGCTGGCGAATTAACGCTAGCGTTAGACGCTTCACGCTTTAGTGAATTTGCCCCCATGTGTTTATTATCTGGAATATCCCAAAGTGAATTTATAGGTGATTGAATAACATCATGCACTAGAAACAAATGGTTCTTTTTCTTTACGGATTTAAACATCTAATCTTGTTTGTTGGTTTATTCTTAATATTTATAATATTATAATATTATTATAATATATATTATTATTATATATTATAATATTATCTTATTATTTATTCTTTATTATTTATAACTTTATTCCTCTAGGTCTAGAGCTTTCCTGAACGCTTTAATATGTGGTTCTATCATGTTGGAGTTGAATGATGAGTTCTCCTCCTCGTCTGATTCGCTATCCAACACTTCCCCTTCAGATGATATGTTTTGCATTGAAGGAGTTATTCTATCCAGTCTGAAAAATGATATATGTATATTGAAAACTTTCTGCTGGTTCCAAAGGAAAGGATAGTACTTAGATGAGTACCCACTGACTGCACAAAGGCACCGAGGCTTTACCTGAAGCAGCACGGAGGAGAATAAGGATGTTCCCTTTTAAAAACCTGGGTATCCATTTCGACGATAGACTCGCTGTGAGCGGTTACTTCCAGTTTGCGCGTCGTCCTGCGCATGCGTCAAACCATCTCCGCCATTTTGGAAGCTGGATGCGGCGTCTTATTGTGCACGGTTCCATGAAACGGCTTTGCAACTAACAGTGCCGGTGGCACAAAATGGAGAGGAAGAATAATCGTTTGTAAAGTAGGCCAATAGTCTAAGTCCAGTCCAACACTGAATACCCAACAGGCTACAGACTTTGATGAAATTAGTGCCTCATCCTGTTGGGTCATGTCCCTGCTCAACATCACTGGTACAGCAGCAATGGCGGGACATCACCTGGCTACCCAGATAAGAGAGGACTGGGTGTAGAGTACCATGACCTACTTTTATCTCACCATGCAGCATGTTGCATGGCACCGCCTAGATCAGACAAGAAGCAGAATGTGTAACCGCCAGTGAATCACAGTAACACCAATGCTAATGTATTCTCAGACATTCGTTGCCTACGGGCAGTACACATTTCTTGCGACATCTCCTTGTCTGCCATTACCCGTACGATGTGAGCTCTTGGGTGGTTGCCCAATATAATTCACAGCCCATGGCAGGCAGGAGGTTAAGACATTATTTTAAAGGCCAGGGAGAGGAAACTAGATTAATAGGAGGAATGAAGAATCTCAGTTATGAAGGGAGACTGGGAAGGACGTGTTTGCCTACATGCTAAAAAGAGAATGAGCCAGTGCTGGACTGAGAATCAAAATAGGCCCTGGCATTTCAGGTACACAGAGGCCCAATCATCCCACTTAGAGGCCCAAACAGCCTCCACCAGCCCACTAAATACTGACTTTCTATGGCAATTTATAGCAGCCCATCTGGCATTTGCCCTAACCTACAGATTGCCAGTCTGGGCCTGGAATGAGCCCATCAAGGTGAGTAGATTTTAGGTTGAGTGTTTGTGTGATTGCTTACGTGTGGCCCTGTTGTGTATTATAGCACTTACAGTTAGGTCCATAAATATTTGGACATACAACTTTTTTTTCTCTAATTTTGGTTCTGTACGTTACCACAATGAATTTTAAACTAAACAACACGGATGCAGTTGAACTGCAGACTTTCAGCTTTAATTCAGTGGGTTGAACAAAAAGACTGCATAAAAACGTGAGGAACTAAAGCCTTTTTTTTTTAACACAATCACTTAATTTCAGTTGTCTGTCCAAATTAGGGATGCACCAAATCCACTATTTTGGATTCGGCCGAACCCCCAAATCCTTCCCAAAAGATTCAGCTGAATACCGAACCAAATCCGAACCCTAATTTGCATATGCAAAGTATGGATTGGAAGGGGAAAACATTTTTACTTCCTTGTTTTGTGCCAAAAAGTCACGCGAGTTCCCTCCCTGGCCCTAATTTGCATATGCAACAACAAGTTCGGCCAGGCAGAAAGATTCGGCCGAATCCTTCTGAAAAAGGCCGAACCCTGGATTCGGTGCATCCCTAGTCCAAATATTTATGGACCTAACTGTAACACTGTATATACACATTCACTTCACTATGCACTTTGGTGCCTCCCAGTATTGGGGATGTGCCCTGTGTGCAGTTCACATGATGGCCACTTGGTGTCACTCTATGCCAACATGCTGATAACAGTAGCAGAAGTCTAGGGAACTAGGAAGATGCCCATTAGTCCAGAAGGGCCTCACCCTGTTTGCTTGAGTGACGCACTCATGACTCCTATGATTCATATAATTACTGAAGCTGCCTCCCTCATTTACAGAGGTGTAGCTGTGACTTATACTCAGCTTTGTCTCTGCTCCTTTATCTGCATTCATACACAGCAACTTCCTTCTGATCGCAGCCCTTAGTATATGCATAATGCATTCAGTCTATTGAGTCTCATGTGCTCCCTGCCATTCTAGCATGCATTATGTGTGTATATATTTACATTTATTTATATATATATATATATATATACACATCACTTAGCCAGTGCCTATTCAGTCTAATGCACTTATCCTATATAGACTTATTAATTCTATCTGCCCTGCCACTTGAGCACTCTATATGTACCCCTCACTGCACCTTCATTCTGTTCCCTGACAGTCTACTGCACTTACCCTGTATATACCACTCACTAGAGTCCTTGAGACCCGTACCTGCAACCCGTACCCGCATTCTTACCCACCTGGACCCGCTACCTGACCACAACCCGCAAGTACCTTATCCGCAACCTGGACCCGCTGACCATCAAGAATCAGGAAGTGGTGTCATTGTAACCGGAAGTGACATCATCGGAAGTAGGCGTGATCAGAAAAAATGAGTGAAAATCCCTATTGAGAAGACCCGCAGTTTGACCCGTGTCTATACCCACACCCGGAACTTATGTCTGCAACCCGCAGGGTACCACAGGTTTTTGTGTGTAACACATGGTTACCAGACCCGCTGCAGGACTCTACCACTCACTGCCCATTCATTGTGTCCCATGACATTTTAGTACATTTACCCTGTATATTAGACATACTCAGTTCTTTCTGATGTGTCCACTTTCACCACTCACACAGGCCATTCATTGTGTTCCCTGCAACAGTTGATGTGGAATTCTCTCTCCCTGAATCAGTGGTACAGGCTGATACATTAGATAACTTTAAAAAGAAGGGTTTGGATGGTGTTTAGCAAGTGAGGGAATACAGGGTTATGGAAGATAGCTCATAGTACAAGTTGATCCAGGGTCTAGTCCAATTACCATCTTGGAGTCAGGAAGGAATTTTTCCCCCTCTGAGGCAAATTGGAGAGACTTCAAAGAGGGTTTTTTCGCCTTCCTCTGGATCAACTAGCAGTTTGGCAGGTTATATATAGATGTAAAAGGTTGAACTTGATGGAGGTCTTTTTTTCAACCTAATTTACAGTAACTATGTATTAAGGCACCCATTTATACCATATACTCATTGGCCATCCTTTCTGCCCCCTCTTGCCTGTTTGTGGGCTGCATCAACAAGCAGTGTGCACTTTTCCATAGGCTGCAGTCCTCCTCTTCACCTGGCAGTTGCTTCTTTCAGTGTACACAAGCCAGAAGTGGCCAAGGAACTAGGGAGCCCTGTACCCCAGATTGAGCCAGACATTAAAGGGCACCTATTGGGGTAAAATGATACCCCCAACCAAAAGTGCGGGCTGATAGAGCCCGCATTCCGGTTGGGGGTTTCACTGTTTTTTTTAAAAAAATTTGCCCCTCGCAAGCGCTAGCGGCCCCGCTCCGGGAGGGAGCTCCCGGAGCGAGCAGCCGTCTCTCCATAGGCGCGCGTCTTAATGACAGAATTCAGGCCGCTTTTTCATTCTGCGCATGCGCGCCTATGGAGAGACGGCTTCTCGCTCCGGGAGCTCCCTCCCGGAGCGGGGCCGCTAGCGCTTGCGAGGGGCAGATTTTTTTTAAAAAAACTGTGAAACCCCCAACCGGAATGCGGGCTCTATAAGCCCGCACTTTTGGTTGGGGGTATCATTTTACCCCAATAGGTGCCCTTTAAGTACACCGCACCATTGTGCCTAAAGACTTCTGCATTCTGCTCTACATTTTCATTCTGGCCCAAGGCACTGACCATGTATGTATAGGGACACTATCGGGCAGATTTACAAAATTCACGAGGGATTTGAATATTCAATCGAATTTTCAAAAAGATTCGAATTTCGAATATGCAAATTAGGCAAATTCGACCATCGAATATTCAAATTCGAATGATTCGAATATTCAAATTTTATTTTATTCGAAAATTCGATGTTCGAATACTTCCCCTTAAAATTTAAATTCGATCGACCTACGTCACCAGATTAAATCTACCGAAATGGGGATCATTCTCTAAGATCGAATAAGAAAAATTCGATCGATCGCTTAAAAATAGTTCGAATATTCGATTCGAATATTCGATCAAATTCGACAGAATTCTCCCTATTCGATCAAATTTTCCCTATTCGATCATTCGTTCGATCAATCGAATTGCCCTAAAAAAAAATTCGAATTCAAATTTTTTTAATTCCCCACTATTCCCTGGTCAAATTTCGAATTTTTTTTTTCATTAGAAATTCGACCAATAGTAAATCTGCCCCTATAACTTTGCTTCAAATTTGTTTATAAGAAATGAATGATAGGACAACCTTATTAATTCTGCCCCATATCCTTTGCTGAACCATCTTCCCCAAACTATATATAAATTTGGCTTGACTCTGCTGCAATCTCAGCCACATTCTAGCGCCACCCAGAACAGTGGCCTTTGCATTTGCTTGCCGCTGAACTTGCTAATGCACCCGGCACAAAAACCACATTTATTTCATTGAGGAAGTGGCGAAAGCTTCCCACTCTTATCACTAGGGATGTCTAGTGCACTCCACCTCCTGCATTTCAATGACTGACCACACACAACCCATTAACTGAAATGTTTATTGTTACATTAAATAAAAACAAAATGTACATCAAGGCTTTTCCCTACGGGACGGGCAGGTTTTCCTTTAGTAGGCAGACATGTTTAGGAGGCAGTTATATAAAATGACTCTATTCCAGCTATTACTGCTAATACTAAAGGCATCAGTCTTACACTATCTCATATCCACCCTTGGGGGAGGTATTCAAAATTCTACCATCTAATCACATCAAAATCAAATAAAAAAAAAAAA
>CM044436.1:114552905-114565700 GCA_024363595.1 Xenopus borealis
AACATGCAAAAGAATAAGAAATCAGGAAGGGGGCAAATAGTTTTTCACACCACTGTACGACAACAAAAAAAAACACAAAGACAAATTAAACTTTAAAATCTCCAAGTGTTTATTAAGAAATAACTTCCTGAAACTCCACTTCCACTCCTCTTCTATTCAGAAATGGCAATGGTTGATCATGCAGTGCTCGATTTCTCCCCCCTGGCTTCAGTTTAGGAGATAGCCAGGGGGAAGAAATCGAGCGCCTCACGATGGATAGTCACCCTGTCGCCTTTTCTGATGAAGAGCGGAAGCGGAGTTTCTTAATAAAGACTTAGCAATTTCAAAGTTTAATTTGCCTTTGTGTTTTTTTTTCCGTTGTATACTAACGAAAAAAAAAATTGATGTCACTGGTCCTTTAATCTTGATGGGGGGAAGGTCCAAGGGTGTTTTTGATAAAGCATGGGCACACATTTGTAAAGTTGTTGAAGATAGCAGACACCCTTAAATCTTGGGCAGCATATAAGGCATAATTATACTGCTCCATCGTCGAGCTTACACATAAATGCCCTGCTGCTTGGCTTATTTGACCAAAACTGTTCTTTACTTTTTAGATGGACAATTGATTCCAATAACTTGCACCACTCTTGCAGGCCCCTTAAAGGAGCAGTAACACCAAAAGCATTTTATAGTAATTAAAACATAATGTACTTTTTTCCCTCCATTAGAAAGAGTTGTGTGTTTGCTTCAGAAAGACTACTATAGTTTATAGAACTAGGATGTTGTGTAGCCATGAGGGCAGCCATTGAGGTTGAAAAAGGAGAAAAGACACAGGATACCAGTGCTGGAACTAGGGGTACCTAAGGTACAACTCTTTTGGGGCACTGGGCACTTACCTCCTGCATTCCCCTAGTCCAGGCCCAAGTGCCCCTCATGTACTCGGTCGCACATTCATTAGCTCACACTAGGGGGGCGGACATGGATCGCTAACACCTAAGATTAGCAGATAACAGATAAGCTCTGTAATAGCATACAATGGGATACAGCAGAATGCATCTGGTATCTTCTAGGTAACCTGAGCCTTAAATAACTACCCCATGGCTACACAGCAGCTTGTTTATATAATCTATAGTAGTATTTCTGAAGTAAAAACACCCATTGTACTAGTGCAGGGTAACTGTGTATTGTATTTTAATTTCTTTAAAGCACTTTCATTTTTTTTTTTTGGTGTTACAGTTCCTTTAAAGCCAACAGAACAAATTCACACCACAATGGTGTAAGAAGAGGCATAAAATTTTACATAATTTTTACACTAGTCTACAAATTCACATAGGCTTTATAAATGTGCATGACTTTTACACGGGATACTATAGATTGCATCATCCAAACCATACCACACTAAACATGCCCAATGGAGTGGTATTCACTGAAGAAATACACTATGCACACCTTACTAGTTTGGTGTCAATTACTGTAACAGTTGGAAGGAAAGGGGTACATAGTTTCTTCTTCCTCTAGTCTCTTATAGCCTTCTGTAATCTCTCAAGGAATTGACTACCTCTGCTTACTACTCATCAGATTATACACCCTTCCCTCTCCATGATCCAGGAGAACCTCCCTATTTCTGCTCAGTCTTTCCCCACATTTATGCCCATTTCAGTCCTCTTTAAATTTGTCCCTCACTTCTACTGGCAAAGTATCAAACAGTGACGATTCCACATTCAAGCCTGATCTATTTAAGCTCACACAGTTCCCTAGCTCTGGAGGTAATATTTCCATTCGGTTTCCTTTTAGTTCTAGCTTTACTAGGCAAACTAGAGACCCCACCTTCGGAGACAGACTTGTCAATCTATTTTGCCCAAGTTTCAGAGTTTTTAGCTTTTGGTTGAAAAACAACTCATTAGGAAGATTCACCAAAAAGTTTCCGCTTAAACTAAGGTACTGAAGTAGTTGCAGCACCCCGATCTCTGGAGGAAGCTCCCGGATTTCATTGTAAGACAGGTCAAGATGTCGGAGCTTGTTACAGAGGAACAACTGGGAAGGAACAACCAGAATTTTGTTGTGATTCAATGACAGCTCTTCAAGACCTTTTAGTTTCCGGATATGCTCGGGGATGTAGGCAATCTGGTTGTGCCACAGTCGAAGAACGCTAAGCTTTCGGCAGTGTTGTAAGCTTATGATCTCCTCTATCGTGTGCAGGGTGTTTTCCTTTAAGTCCAACACCTGTAAGTTACTGAGGCTAAAAACTGCATGAGGAATACGTTCCAAGTCACAGCGAATAAGTTCAAGTTCTTTGACGAGAACAAGTCTCTTCAGAGCATTAAGGGTCAGGAGTTTTGTTCCATCATTGTGAATGCTTAATTTTTGTAGATGGCCGGCCACCTCTGCAACATTAGCTGGTATTTTAGAGAGGTTACTCTTTATTGTCAGCACCTTCAAACTCTTCAATTCCCTCAGACTTTCCAAAGCCGGATTTTTAGCCAAGTCCTGTGACAGCCAACCAACGAGATGGAGCTCCTCCAAAGCTCGAAGAGTGAAAATCCACAAAGGTATCTCCTTAATGTCATCAAACTTTACCTGCAGTATCCGAAGATGGTCCCGAAGATAAGCCAAGGAGGCGTGCTGTACTTTGGCTGTGCAGTTGAACAGGGACAGCTCCACCAGCCTCACCAGCTTAGACACCAAAGGTGGAATGAGAGCCTCATTAATCATCTCCAACTTAAGCGACTCCATCTCTGCAACCTCAAAGACTGTATCTGGTAAGCCTGGGAGTTTGAAGAGGTGCAGCTCGAGTCGACCTTCAGGTGTATGCTGGAGTTTTTGTCTTAGTTTGTCTGCTGGCCACTCATGGTTAAGATTCAGTTGCCTCAGTCTGCTTTCACTCACCTCTGATAGGAAGACGGCAAATCTCTTGGAGTACAGAGAATCATACTGATCAACAAGATGTAGCACAAAGGCAAAGTCATTCTTCACATCTGGAATATCACCTATTCCAGTCTCTTCTCTCACTGACCGGAAGGAATACTCTTTTAGAGAGCGTCTAAAGAGCCAGTACAGAGTGTAGAAGCAAGTGAGGCCATAGACACCCAAAAAACACAAGTAGCTTATAGCTAATTTGGAAAAGAGGTGGGCCTTAGTGTGGTTACAGCAGAAACTATTGTAGCCAGTCATATCCTCTGTATGAACACTGCAGGGCACAATGAAGTGAATCTTTCCCACCAAGACTGCATTGTAGATTGTTATCAACACAAATTTACACACTTTTAGCACAGTCTGGCGCATGTACATGGAGTAGAGCAAGTCGCCCTCTTCCACATGATGCCGAAACTTCTTAACTTTCTCAAACAGGGCTTTGGCTTGTTCCCCCTCCTTCTTGTCCAATGCACTAGCGGAGGAAGTCTCAGCCACCAGTTTCTCTGGAATCGGTAAGTCAGCAGTTACAGGGCTGCCCTCCTCAAAGTTTGGTTTGGAGAGCTCTCTATTGATACTCCTCTCCTGACTGGGTTTCTCCTGATTAGACTCTCCAGAGACTTCCGACAAGGCTCGTGTAGTCCAAGGGGAGTCAAAGCACTTGCCGAGTATGGAAATGAAATGCTCTATTTTGGAGCTGGTGCCTGGGAACTTGAACCAGAAGTTTCCACAGATGATAAAGATCAAGGTGTGAATGACCACTAAATACGGAAAATATTTTGCATACCAATGCAACGCAGTCTCATAACACATCTGATTAATGAAGCTGTATTGTTGGAGGTCTAGGTTGTTGCGCAGACCACTCATCTCCCGAGGGGCACTAGAAGTAGCAGCCGGGGGCGGAATAGTTGTTTCAAGGTCACTATCATTGGAAGCAGATGACTGTTGGGTGAACTCCTGGCATGTTATTTGCGAAACAACATCTGCAGAGGTGTGGTTGGGGAGGCAAATGATCTTGTCTTGAGTAACCTGGGATGAAAACATAGAGCAGTTTCAGCAAGTGATAGAAATGGCACCAACAATGGCATATATATACATTCATAACAATGAATGAATGAATAAACACTACGAATGTAAAGCTAAGAATTGGCTGCTACATTAGGATGGAGATTAAAAAAGTCTTAGAAGAAGAAAATCACGGCATCCATGGGCACAGTCCTCTGCCAGTTTGCTACTTTGGCTGCCTTTTTGCCGTTACTGCATATTGATCAAGGTGCAATCATACAGGGTATGTAGAATGATGGTAGGCCAGTCTATCACAGTAGGTGTACATATAAAAAGCAATTAGTGAATGGATGAAAAGCAGACAAGGGAAACTCGGGACTAAATAAACTGTGGCTCTTAAAACTAACCATGTCAGAATTTTTTCTACCCCTTTTTCCGAGGGGCTTTTCTGCTTTTTTCTACCGCTTTCTCCAATACCATTTAACATTGGACATAAACTTCAACATCAGGAAGGTAGAGATAATAAATCTTCAGCTTTTGACGTGAGCTCATTTAGTTGGGGTTATATTGAGAAAAAGTGCATAAACACTATCTTCCATAAATTAATTTGCATTTTTATAGACATACCTGATTCCACAGACTGGAAGAAAACCATGATAGTCTATCCCTGACTCATAAACCATTCCCGACCCCAGGCTTGTGTTGCACACTGCAGTTTGTCTGCTTTGTGTTCACTTATGGGCCGATGTCGTACCTGTAAGTGCATTCTAAAGATGGGAGGGTGGAAGGCAGTGGATCGGAATAAAAATGCAATGTCACAACTCTAGCATTAGGCTCACTGTGTCATTCACCCCTTACTCTTAATTTTATTCCGTTTTGAAGTGATGGATTATGGGATTTGAAGTCTCTTTTCCACAAAATCCCAAAATCCATTACTTTATAATGGAACAAGGGAAGGAAGGTTTGCAGTTTACTGTGACCCTAAGGGAAGGGGTTGGGAAATGGTTGTACGTGTCAGGGACAAACTATCATGGTCTCCTTTAAATGTGTATCCAGCTACAGGGAAAACCAATAAACTCCACTCTATACAGAGAATATAAAGGGTAAATAGAAAGGTCTGCCATCTACGTGATTTGTAAATGTTTTCATAAACTATTCTGCTGGCCTGTATCAGGAATCACAAGACACACAGAATATGGAAGAAAAGCACCTAATGGGTGGAAAATGGTGACGTTAGAAAAGTAAAGTAAGCTCCCACCTGCAAGGTACAACCAAAGACCCCAATCATGAGCATGGCGTAGGTGATATATTCAGCCAGGACATCCCACCAGGGCTTGAGAACTTTAAACGCCGGCTGCTGCTCGGTGAATTGCTTGAACTCCGCAACAGGAATCATTTTGTCAGGCTAGAGAGCTGGAATGGAAAGAGAGAGACATTCGTTTATTTGCATGATCTTCACTCTGTACAGTATATTCTTCAACTCTCGTCCCTATAAAAGTCACTGTCTTCTCCACCCATCACATCTGCACTCATGGACAATACCCCATCAGCCAAATTATTTACAACTAATTCTCCAGACCTTTTCCAGTCCAGTTTTCAGATCAGAATTTCTGGATTTTTCTCTGTTTTCTTCTCCTGATTTTCTCTCTCATTCTTCCGTTGAAAGCTTACAAGCTAATAGAGTCTGCATAGTCTTTATTGCTACATATTCTGCTCACTAACAGGTTATCTTTTGCCCCAGACCTACTCTCTTATCAGGTACATGCAGGACCCCACCACTACCAACACTGCAGGCCAACAATGTTATCAGGAAAAAGAGGCTTAGCAATTGGTCTTTTGTTTACACTAATGGCACATCTTTAATGTTATTAAATGGACAACTGTGTGTGGTGGCCACTGCACTGTCCTTTAAGGGCTCATCCAGACGAGAAGATTCAAGGAGATTCGTCGCCTGGTGACAAAACGCCACGTCTTTGAGGTGACTAATCTCCTTGAATGGCTTGCTCATATCTTGCACCCGCTAGCGCTAAAGTCGCCTGCGCCTGTTCACACGCGGTGACGCGATTTTCAAAGTCGCTCGAAATTGCCTCGTGAGGCAATTTCGAGCAACTTTGAAAATCGCGTCGCCACGTGGCGTTTTGTCGCCAGGCGACGACTCTCCTTGAATCTTCTCGTCTGGAAGAGCCCTTAGGCTCAGGCCAGACGGGAAGATTCGGGGAGATTCGTCGCCAGGCGACTAATCGCCTGGCAACTAATCTCCCCGAACCGCTTCCCCCTGCCTTCCAGCAGCTTTAATGAATAATCGCCTGCGCCTATTCACACGCAGCGCTTTCTTTTTGTGACTGTTTTTCGAATATTCTAACGCAGCTCGGGGGGGGGAAACACCGACTCTTTAACTGAACTAAATTGATGATACATTTAGTTGATCCATTCCTTATCTTTGGATCCCTGGGTTTCACTGCAGGCAGCTGTTAGAATTGATACAATAGTTGCTAATACTCCAGAGATGCTGCTGTGAAATGTATAAGCTGAATGTAGCAAATTGTAACAGTTCAGATGCTCCTGGATCACTGAGCTGCCAGACATTAAAATTAAATGCTGGGAAAACGGTACAAAATGAAAAGCAAGCGAAAAAATCTTTGTTTGAACAATCGGAAACCAACTGAACTGAAACAGTGTTTGAAGGTGATCAAACCCTTTAAGGCTAGGGCCAGACAAGTAGGATCTTGGGGGGAAATTTACTAAGCGGCGAAAATTCGCTAGCGTTTGCCTTCGCTAACGTTCGCCGCACTTCGCCAGGCAAATATTCGCCAGCACTACGCAAATTCGCTAAAGTGCGAAGTTACGATAAGGTCGGCAAACGTAAGCGAAGTAGCGCTACCGTTAGTTCACCAGACAAAGGGCATTGATGCTAGCGATGCCTAATTTGCATACGGCGCAAATTTAAGCATATAATAGAAGTATATGTTACAGCCACTACATTCCACTACACAAGCCCAGGAAACCTTTAATAAATAAAATAAAGGTGTCCTATTGCCCTACATGTGCCCCCTGTATAGTTGTGTTGCCATATGTTAGGAAATGTAGGGGGGAAGGAGGGTAACCCCCCCCCCAAAAAAATCTTTTTCAGACTATCACCCTACAATGGTAAAACACGCCAGTGTTTTTTTGGGACTTAGCAAAATTTTACAAATATTTTTTTCAACCTCCTGTCTATTGTATTGAACTTCGCCAGGTCTGACCTGGTGAAGTAACGTCTAGCGTAAGTGGTAACGTTCAGGAAAATGTTCATCTTAGTGAATTTGCGTAATTACGATCCTTCGTCAGTGCGCAACTTTGCCTGGCGTAAGGGTGCGAAGTTGCGCTAGTCTATCTACTTCGCGAAAATTCACCAGAGTCGGTGTTAGTAAATTTGCGAAGTTACGAAATGACGTCACGCTGGCGAATTAGCGCTAGTGTTAGACGCTTCGCGCTTTAGTGAATTTCCCCCTTGGACTTTGGAGAAATGGAGGCAGAAAATCTGCTCCACTGCTGCTGCCTATCTACAGTACAGGCAGATGAGGTATATTCCCCTCAAACACGGGCGATTTTGCACAGAAATCAACCATGTCTTCCTGCATCTGAGCGGAGGTAAAGTTCCCAGGTGCAGGCGCATCGGGCAGAAGCAAAGTTCCACAGAAGAACATAGGACTTTGCTGTGCAATATTTCCTTTATTAAGTCAGATTTGCCACACAAAGTACAACAGTACTTGGCTTTAATAAAATAATAATTGCATAGCAAACAAGCGGTGAAGTCCTATGTCCTTCTGCACAAGTATTTTTGCAACATGTATCTAGGAATAGCACCACGGTATGAACCAGCACCAAAGAAGCACGAGTAGTGTTCCCTACCTACCTACATTTGTGCGTTGGGCAGAATCGCAGGAGCGGATCAGTCTGAGTTCGGACTTGTTTGACTCTAGCCTTAAGGTGGCCACAGACGCATAGATAATATCGTACGAAACAAATGTTTGTACGATATTTGTTGCGTGTGGTGGGAGACGAGCGGACTGATATCGCCACTCTACCATTGTCGCTTTTTATCGGCAGAAGATCTGGCACCTTTGAAGGCATCAGAACATCAGCCAGTTAGTGCTGAATAATCAGATGGAGGTAGAATTCTATTGTTTCTACCTGTATATCTGACGATTCCGCTCAACAATTGTGTTTTGAAACGAACAATCTTTCCTGGAAAGATCTTTTACAGGAAAGATTGTAATTGTAATGTCTATGGGCAGCTTACGCCTGTAAACCCCCCTCAGTCAGCTGTTGGATAAGATGTCAGCGATCAATTTAGAGACTCCATGATAAACCCAGCCAAACACAGGCCAGTCAGGTGTACTGTCCAACCCATGGCCCAATCAGACACAGTACATATGAGATGCAACAAACGCCGTGGGACTCTTTTTATTTTCCAGATAGGAAGGATCTCTGGTCCTTCTTCAGCCAAAAAATTATGTTTTTTTCCATATATTGTACGTGTATACTGCAATGTGGGACAGACTCAGCCATGCAACTATACCTAAAAGGCAACTATATCTACATGGGCTGATATAAGCTACAGACAGACATACGAGTGGGCAGCTTATTAGCCAATGGTTGGTGCCCTCCAATGGGTTTCCTTGATCAATATCTGCCTGAGAGTCTGCCAGACATTGATCGGACAGGGGTATAAATCCCCTCGGATCGCGGGCCGAATCGGTTCATTGATGCTGTCCTGGAATCTGACCGCCCTTATTGGTTTTATGAGGATCTGATCATTGGGCCCTAGGGTCCATGATCGGATCAGCCCGATATCGACCACCTTAAAGGTGGGCAGACGGGGGAGATATCTGCTTGATTGGTGGCTTTGGACAAAAGTTCTTTTAATGAATGGTGTATTTTGGTGCAATGACTACATACAGATCCAAAAACATTTAGGACAGTGGGCCTAAAGAATACATACATTTTTCCAGGGAAGGGTATAAATAAGCTGTGCATGTGGGTGACGGCACCTCAGCGAGACAACAGTGTGCATTGCATGCAAGCAGGCCCGGACTGGCAATCTGTGGGTTAGGGCAAATGCCAGAGGGGCTGCTATAAGGTGCCATAGAAAGTCAGTATTTAGTGGGCTGGTGGGGGCTGTTTGGGCCTCTAAGTGGGATGATTGGGCCTCTGTGTACCTGAAATGCCAGGGCCTATTTTGATTCTCAGTCCAGCACTGCATGCAAGTGTAGGAATTGGCAGGAATGTGTCAGAAATAACACAGGCACTTGAGGGAGCAGATATACTTAGACATCAGAGCAGAGCAATAAATCCAAGCACGTCCGGCACAAATAGTGCTGAGCCCAATTCTCTCTCTGCACCAGAAGCAGCCTGACACATTCCTGGGCTCTTTTCCCAGTTCCCAGGCCTCTCGGCCAATGCATGGCAGGTTACTAACAACAATAAGCATTACAGGCTGCGGCGGCTCACTGCTTCCTTCCCTGTGATTCATGGGATAATCTCATAATTAAATCTCTCTACATAATCCTTTAAACTTTGGATTCAAGCTTAAACTGTACCGTGTGGGAGGGAGTTCTATAGAAGAGCATAGAATAGTATACAATTAGCTAACCGCATTGGTTTAATTGGGTCACACCTGATCTACCATCTAGACCCCCATGCCGCATTTTTTACTCACTTGGATTCACTACCTGATCTCCAACTAAACAAAATACCCACTATAAATCAGAAGTGATGTCACTGATGAGAAGTTGCATCATCATAAACTTTGCAGCGATGACATCACAGGGTAGGAGAAGGTGGCAAGTGAGGCAGATAAACCTACTTTGAAACCACAGCCCACCCCCATCCTGTCAAATACCTGCATTTTTGGGGGTACCCGGAAAGCTTGTGTTCTGATTGGCACACTCTCCTAATCTGCCTGGTGTATGGATCCATATTCCCAGAAGAAAGGGAAGGCTAGAGTCCTGCAGCGGGTTGGGTACCTGTGGTATCCTGCAGGTTGCGGGTAGAAGTTCCGGGTTCGGGTATAGACACGGGTAGGTGGTTCTGCGGGTCGAGTCATGGGTCTTCTCAATAGCAATTTTTACTCATTTTTCTGGCCACGCCTACTTGTGATGATGTCACTTCCAGTTACAATGACAGCACTTCCTGATTCTTCAATTGGCAGCATGACAGGGTCCGGGTTGCGGAAAAGGTACTTGCAGGTCGGGGTCAGGTAGTGGGTCCAGGCGGGTCCGGGCTGCGGATTACTGATACAGACCCACGCAGGACTCTTCCTCAGGGGACATATAGTTCCTGACTTGTCATTGGCTGTTGCAAGTGCAAGTACAGTAACCCCTGGGCACAGAACTCCATGAGTTCAAGTCTCCCTTCCATATCTGCGAAGTAACCTGCCCCTACCTGCACCCTCTATTTCTAGTAAACATGTGTAAAGTTTCTGGCATAAGGAGCAATGTTCAACTAAAATAAATACATTTAAAGGAAAACTATATCCCCCAAACATTGTAGGTCTCTATAAAAAATATTGCATAAAACAGCTTATATTGTATACAGTATATTATTATGTAAATAAACAATTTTCATAATAATATACTTTTTTTTAGCAGTATGGGCCATTTGGTAATCCTAAATAGAAATCGTCCATTTTAAAAAATAAGGGCCGCCCCTGGGATCGTATGATTCACAGTGCACACAAACAAACCATACTTGTTAGGTCCCACGAGCCAATTAACAGACAGAATTCTGTCCTTTTCTCCCACCCTTCTTCCTGTTACAGTTAGAGATAGAGTTTCCTCAAAATTTTATTGGGAGTTTATTTGAGAATTAATTTAAATATCTAAAATTCGAATTAATTTTACCGACTCGAAAACTCGATTCTAAATGAATTAGAACTTGACTTAACTCGAATCGAGTTTTTTTTCCAAGAAAAAAAAACTTGAACATCAGGAAGGCTAGTAACATGTTCAAATTGGTCCCTGGACCTCTCCCATTGACTTCTAAATGAACCCGGCGGATTTTAGATGCTGAATAGTCAGATTTGAATTTTTCAAGGGCCAAGGTTTGATAAACCTCAACATTAAAATTCAAATGGTTTGGATTTTAAACAATTCTAATTTGACAGTTTTCACCATACTAAAAAAAAATTTAGAAAATTCAATTTTGACCCTTAATAAATCTGCACCATAAAATGCCATTTGTCCTGCCCTCGCTGGCCACTTTGGTCCGGTGGGATTGAGGATCTGTTTCCTTTTCAGACAGTGACTGATTGTCCGACAGGAGATGAGTTTCCAGCAAATTAGTTGCAGGCGAGGGGTGGGGGGGAGAGCGGTCATTTCCCAGAACAAGCGCAATAACAATGACTTCTCTGAAGCCTGAGATTTACGTGAAACACGAGGAAATGCTTTAATAAACGGGATCTATACATCGACGTGTCCCAGGCCGGAGGCTGACAGCAATTTAGGACTATGTCTCTAGATAAGGCATGTGTCTGCTCTACTGCCATTCTCATCCTCAAATCATCTGCCACTGAAATAAATAATCTGCGGAGATCACTAAAGTCAGCTCCATCTGTGTGCCCAATGCCTGTGTGCATCAGCTAAACGAGTGCAGCTTAGACTCTCCAGAGTTCCCATTGTGATGTATCTGGCGCACACACACACCACTTAAGCCCTGACAGACACAACAACAAATCATCTGCAACTTGACTATGAAGATTCTCATCATCTGCAACTTGTTTATTAATGACCTGGATGTGGCCATTGAAAGTACGGTTTCTATTTTTGCAGATGATACTAAATTGTGCAGAACTATAGGTTCCATGCAGGATGCTGCCACTTTGCAGAGTGATCTTTCTAAGTTGGGAAACTGGGCAGCAATCTGGAAAATGAGGTTTAATGTTGATAAATGCAAGGTTATGCACTTTGGCAAAAATAATATAAATGCAAGTTATACACTAAATGGCAGTGTGTTGGGAGTTTCCTTAAGTGAGAAGGATCTTGGGGTTTTTATAGATAACAAGTTGTCTAATTCTGGGCAGTGTCATTCTGTAGCTACTAAAGCAAATAAAGTTCTGTCTTGTATAAAAAAGGGCATAAACTCAAGGGATGGAAACATAATTATACCTCTTTATAGATCCCTAGTAAGGCCTCATCTGGAGTATGCAGTGCAGTTTTGGACTCCAGTCCTTAGGAGGGATGTAAATGAGCTGGAGAGAGTGCAGAGACGTGCAACTAAACTGGTTAGAGGGATGAGGGAAGACTTAAATTATGAGACTGGGAGACTGTCCAGGTTGGGGTTGTTTTCTCTGGGAAAAAGGTGCTTGCGAGGGGACATGATTACACTTTACAAATACATTAGAGGACATTATAGACAAATATCAGGGGACCTTTTTACCCATAAAGAGGATCACCAGAGGCCACCCCTTCAGACTAGAAGAAAAGGACTTTCATTTGAAGCAGCGTAGGTGGTTCTTCACAGTGAGGACAGTGAGGTTGTGGAATGCACTGCCGGGTGATGTTGTGATGCTGATTCTGTTGATGCTTTTAAGAGGATGATTTCTTGGACAGACATAATATCGAAGGCTATTGTGATACTAGTTAGTTTATGAATATATATATATAGTGTATATGAGTGTAATGAGGGGTTGAACTTGATGGACTTTTTTTCAACACAACTTAACGTAATCTGTAGAGATCCATCAGTCAAGTCACTTTTCCATTACATCCCAAGAGGGGAGGTGGGTAATTTTAGAAGCTCATCATCACGTTAGCCGTCGGCATTCCTAACATGCTAATAAGGAAACACCCATGTTCAGACATTAAACTCCAGTGGCTTTCGGTGGAACACAGGAGGTTTGTAAGTAATGTATCAGTGTTT
>CM044436.1:114579234-114592138 GCA_024363595.1 Xenopus borealis
GGGGGGGGGGGACCAGTTTCTTTTATGATAATTGTAGCAAAAGGGAGCCAGTGCACATAGGCCAGCAGTGCCTGAACTATCTTCAACCTGGAGATGCTCAGCCTGAAGCACAGTGAGGGGGAGATTTGCCTAAATACTTATAGAAATCCATCCTGAAAGTTAGTGAGATTTTGGGAGGCTAGTGAGGGTGAAACTTGGATATTTGCTTTCCTAGATAATCCTGGACGCATTTCCACACATATTTTCTCTCCTGTATACTTCTCTATGCTTACCACGAAGGTGAGATTTAAGGAGAATGCATATTTGCTCTCTAGATTATCCATGAAGCCCACCATGAAGGCCAGTGAGCGTGAGATTTGGGGAGACTGTCAATTTGCTTACTTAGATATTAATAGATATTAATAGAAACCCATCCTGGAGGTCAGTGAAATATAATAACACCCTTTCGCCTTTCTAGTCTAGATAATCCTGGAAGCACATCCCGAGGCTGAGATATAGACAGAATGCCAATTTACTGTACTGAACCTTCTGTAAGACCTCCATATAGTTCAACGAAGGTGAGATTTGGGGAGAATGCCTATTGGCCCTCCTCAGCTATACAGGTATCCCATCATGAAGGCCAGTGAGGTTGAACTTTAGGGCAATGACTATTTGCTCTTCTAGTTACTCCCGGAAAATATTTAGGAGAAACTCAGCATTGTGAGATTTGTTGTGAACAGTAACTGTATTTCCACGTGTTCTTGAAACTGTGGCTGAATGCTGAGGGGGAACCTGAACACACGTTGAACTGCAAAAGGGTCAGTTGACATGGAATATATGGTGGACTGGAGATGAATGGGTTAGTCAGATATGGGCCGAGCAAGGCTTATATTTTGTTGGCTGAACAAGTTATTAACAAGTCATTATTATGAGTAGTTCTTTCCCTATGCTGGAATGAAGCACAGACACAGTAGTCTCTCTATAATCTCAAGCTGCTATGGGCTCCTCTCCACTAGCGACAGTCTGTGGTGCCTCGTGGGGCGCTGGTTGCCACCCTTGGGTATAATAACACATATTGCATCTGCACAAACAAATAAGTGTGACCCAATTTCAACCCTGAATGGCTGCACCATCGTTACACTGTCCTGCTCCCTAAACCCATTGGGGTTTGCATTTATATCCAGAGAAAGTTTGTCCTTCTGCTGGGAAAAAAACTTTTCCAAAGAATCTTCATAAACCCTCCGAGGGGACCTGCCCTAGTGTATAAATATATATGCATTGAATTATATAGCATTGCTAATCAACAAGATGTGTCTTTATGACCAGTAGATATGCACAGCATGTATCTAGCACTCTTGAAACTTGTGACTTGTAAAACATAACGAAAATAATCCCTATAAATATCCATATGTGAAAAGCCATTTGATGCACATCTACTGTATCTGCTGTCTCTCGTCTACTAGACAGTATCCTATGGAAAGCCCACCAGAAGTCATGTAGATGTCCAATGGCCATAGATAATTATAGCTCACAGCCGTAGGGAAGTCCACTATGGATTTGTTTGTATATACCGACATCTTGGAGAGTATGCGGAGAAACAAATATGTTTTTGAATTTTCATCTATGGGCAAAAAGTCATAGTCAAAAAATAGTCACAAAGGGTGGAAATTAAAGCCAGTTTGTGTTTCTGCATGACCTTAAAGGAAAACTATACCCCCCGAACAATGTAGGTCTCTATAAACAGATATTGCATAAAACAACTCATATGTAAAACCCTGCTTCATGTAAATAAACCATTTTCATAATAATATACTTTTGTAGTAGCATGTGCCATTGGGTAATTATAAATAGAAAATAGCCATTTTAAAAAATAAGGACAGCCTCCTGGGATCCTAGGATCCAACGGTGCACACAAACATACCAAACAAACAATAAAGTTAGGTCACATGAGCCAATTAACAGACAGAGTTGTGTCTTTTGCTTCCTCACTTCTTTCTGTTAAAGTTAGAGTTGAAATATTTCTGGTCAGGTGATCTCTGAGGCAGCACACAGACCATCATGAAATGGGTTCAAGGCAAGAGATGTAAAAGGGCAATATTTACTTGAATATATATTTGATAAGATTCTTTAATATGTCACTTGATTTGATATAAACTATCTGTTGCTCAAAAATTCATTTTTGGGGTATAGTTTTCCTTTAAAGGAATTGTAACATCAATAAATGAAAGTGATGTAAAGTAATACAAATATAATGCAGTGTTGTCCTGCACTGGTAAAACTGATGTGTTTGCCTCAGAAACACTACTATAGTTTACATAAATAAGCTGCTGTGTAGCAATGGGGCAGCCGTTCAGTGGAGAAAAGGCTCGGGTTACACAGCAGATAAGCTTTGTAGAACATAATGGTGTTATTTGTTATCCACTATTTAACCTGTGCCTTTTTTCAATTTCCACCATTGCTACTCAGCAGCTTGTTTATATGAACTATAGTAGTGACTAAGAAGATTCTCATTCATCCAGGTCATGGTATATCTAACACAAAGTAACTCAAAGCAACTAGACTTGCTGAGAAATTTTAACAAAGACATTTCACTGCTCATCCGAGCAGCTTCTTCAGTTCAACTGACTGGTGTGGGGGAGTTCTCGGCACATAGACTCTTCCACCAATCCAATCACAACGGCACATTGTAACTCTTCAGAGCGGTAACATCTGTTGATTCTGTGCAGTTACTGTGATAGGATTATCAATGTATCATGCAACTCCTAGAAAACAGGTGTTACTTGTGAGAGTTGCATGAATGGATGTGTGAAATGTGCTGAAACTGCCGGAGTACAGACGTTAGAACAGCATTGTATGTAAGCAAGAGGTGCCCCTGTATTTATATGCTTAAATGATGAGAATTTTCTTTTTCAAGTCTGCCATATTTAGTAGGTAATTTTCTGTAATTTTGTTGAAACTGAATATTGGAACACTGTATTCTCAAAAGATAGTTTTGAATCTGTTAAATTAACTTCTAAACTCGGAGAGTGAGTGGATTTACACTTTCTAGGGATAAGAAGCCTTGCCACGGTAACTATATGAAACACTACTTTCCAGAGTTGATGGGGGATAATTTTGTAAACCCAGATTTAGCAAAGATAGAGACGTTGTCAGCCTAGTGGTTATCCCGGTAACCTGATTTAGTAATTGTGAAACTTTACCCAAAAGGAGGTCAACTTGGGACATACCCACCAAATGTGGAGTAATGAACCTTCTGCTTTACCACATCTCCAGCATGATATACAGTAGATATTGAGGGAAACATGCGGTGAAGAACTGTCGGTGAATTGTACCATTTTTAAAGTATTTTCCTTTGCTTTTCCACATGATTTGTACATTTGGAATATTTGAGGGATGAGTTTCCTGCTTGGATCCAGTCTTTCATCCTGAAAGTTGTGCCTCGATCTCTGAATTAGATTATGTTTATCTGCCCTCGGATTATCAGAAAGGATCTTGTACATTTTTGAAAGACCTTTCCATTGTCCAACTGCTTTAAAGCACAAGGTGTTTACATGATTTTATAGTAAACTTAAGGTATGAAGATCCAAATTACAGAATGATCTGATCCCTACGATTCTGAATAACAGGTCCAATACCTGTAATAGTAAAATGAAACCACACATGGTTGCTTTGATTTTTTTCTGAAGGTCTTCTCCTGGCATGGTACCCTGCTTTCCCAAAGGGTTTATGCAGCTGTAGTGATCTAATGGAGGATATGCCTTGGGCTGATTGCCCTGGAACATGAGGGAACTTATAGACATGAATCCTTTATCCCCCTGTCCTAGATCCCTGGGCAGCCAAGAGCATGTTAAGTAATCTCTGTGCAGACCATCAATAACCGAGCCCTAGAATGTTGATCAGATAAGCTGGAGAGATACCAGTGATGGTGGATCATGGGCATTGTATTATTGCATATACACATGGTTCTCATTGCTGAGCACTTACTTCCGATCAATCAGCAATATGGCCTGTCAATTAGAATCACATGGACACCACTTTCTTTTAACTGTGCAGTGCCAGTGGGGAGGATTTAATCAAGCAAATTGATCTCTCATCCAAGGACATCCCTGTTGGCCAAAACATTTAAAGGAAATTGATCTTTTCCCCTACAATCACACCCTAGCCAAAAGATATAAGACGGGAACTCAGATTAGAGCACACATCTGCCACATTGAATATGTCTTGTCCTGAGCATCTTACAGGATTCCTGATCCAGCAATATCTTAAGATTCTACGTAGTTGATGCCGACTGGGACATTAGTGTCTACTGGTAGCCAAATGCCTCAAAAGTAAACAATGAAACCTTAACATTAGAAACAGATACCTCCTATTAACAAAAGAAGGACTGTTAGGGTCTAGTAAAGAAGGTAAAGATCTGTGCAGTACTGAACTGGTGTTTGTGCATTGAGCTACCTGCTCTACAGATGCTTTCTTGTATTGCACTTACCTTTTAAGTTCCCACAGATACTTGAGGGTCATTAGTACTATGTGGAAATGCTGGTAGCTGGAAATATAAGGAGTATTACCTCCACGTAATATGTTTCTTACCAGGAAGATTGTCTAAATGAAATTACATACTAAAAAACACAGTAATAATTCATGGTGTAGAGCAGTGTTGTCCAACTTTAGTGGTACCGTGGGCCACATTTTTTCTAGCCAAGCAACAAATCTCCCCGAAATGCCTTCCCTCCAGCAATAATGTGTTGCTTCATTTTCTGAAGTCCTAAGCAGTCACAGCAGGAAGACTTTCATGTGGGGGCCACAAAAGTGTAAGTTGGCTGCTAAGTTGGACAGCACTGTTGAGCAACTTGTTGACATGAAAAAAAAAATCCTAGTTGGAGAACTCTCACGCACCCATAACATTTTCTTCAACAAAATAAGCTTGGTGGCCAGTGATAGAGGCTATGGCAACCTCCTAATACGCATGGAGAAGCAGCACACTGGCACACGAGACTGCAATTGCAGGGTACAACCTTGCAAAATTTTAATACATTGACTTTCTTGACAAAGGGTCGTGCCCCAAAACGTTGCACTTCCGCATTAAAACTGCGATGAGATGAGTCACGAACATATAAAGCAATTTTACAGTTTTTCCATTTTCTGTCTGCTTGCGTTTTATGTTTTTGTCATCATTTCTCAGATATCACAGGACATGATGAATGATTCCTTTGGGATTGCTTCTGCTGGCCAGTTCTTAAATAAATAATATTTATAGTCCATAACTCCCCAGCCCTTATGATCTGCAGATTTCCTAAAGGACTTCCTCCCAGTAAGGTCCCATCTAGAGACTGAGTTATACTATGTCTATAGCAGGGATCCCCAACCTTTTGAACCTGTGAGCAACATTCAGAAATAAAAAGAGTTGGGGAGCAACACTAGCATGAAAAATGTTCTTAGGAGCCAAAAAAGTGCTGTGATTGACCATTCGGTAGCCCCTATGTCGATTTTCAACCCAAATTGAGGCTCTTTTTGGCAGTAAATCTGTTTTTTATGAAACCAAAACTTGCCTCCAAGCCTAGAATTCAAAAATAATCACCTGCTTTGAGGCCACTGGGAGCAACATCCAAGGGGTTGGAGATTAACATGTTGCTCACGAGCTACTGGTTGGGGATCACTGCTCTATAGCCTCTCAGAACCTCTTACTTGCTCCTTCTGCTGCTCCAGTGTTCATAAGTCTAATGCTACAAGTGGCTGAAAATGGGCCTGTTGAAAAAACGTAGGTTGAGATGCAATCTCTGAAATTTTGGCAATACCTGCAACCAGACCAAAGTAATGGATCCATGTGCAACTTAGGTAGGAGGCTGATACCTGCGTGTGGAGCTGAATCTTGGACTATGTATTTTAGTAGGCCGTTTTTTAGCCCCATGTGGCACCCCTTGTGTTAATTACTGATGCTTCATTACTGTTCTGCCCTGCTTAGTAGCCTTACGACATGGTGCTCCACATCATAAAATAATCCTCTATCAGGAAAAAACCCCAGCCCCAAAAATTCAAGATCACAAATCCCATAATACACCAACAATACACTTACATTGGTGTTGTCATGAGGCAGTGGCTAACCCTTGGTTGAAAGGTTTAAAGGCAAAATGAAGCTTATTCCTGGTTGGCTTGTGAAATAAGGAAGGGGGGGGTAGTTGCCCCCACTCAACATTATATGAGATACTTAACAAAAGAGCGGCTTTGTAATACCCAGAAAATCTTTGTTGTGTAGCACAATAGCCAAAAAAAGAAAGCAAAAGAAATGTACAGTAATGAGAATGTCTCCATTGGGAGTGATTATAAATTGTTTTAGGCAGTGATGCTGTTTCCATTGGGGCTGATTATAAATTGTTTTAGGCAGTGATGTTTTTATCTCATGATCTGCAAGTGGCTGAAGTTTTTTTTTCCGGTCTTACATTTATTTGTTTACAATATCCAAATATATTTATTATGTTATTATTTAACCTATGATGTTAAAGGACAAGGAAAGTGTAAAATAGAATAAGGCTAGAAATGGTGTATTTTGTATACTAAACATAAACACAAACTTACTGCACCACAAGCCTAATCAAACAAATGATTTATGCTTTCAAAGTTGGCCACAGGGGGCTGTCATCTTGTAACTTTGTTATACATCTTTGTCTGACACTGGCACTGCACATGCTCAGTGTGGTCTGCTTGAGTTCTGCATGGCTGGTAAGTAAGACAGGGGCTCCCCCTGCTGTTCATAAGTGATTGTTCCCTGCCAGAAGCACTAAATGAAGGGAGAATTTCACTGCATACAGTCAGGTTTCTTATAAAAACGGTACACATTTTAAAATTAAAGTATATTGGAGATAGATTTCTTTTTCATTAAAGAAAGTAAAAATGGGATTTTATTTCTTTGCCTTTCCTTGCCCTTTAAGGACTGTGGCACAATGGGAGGTTTGAACTTAGAATAAATAGTCTTGTTGCTGACCCCACCGTGTCAGAACCTTCTGCTAAATGTAACTAATGATCTTCTCTATCACAACCCTAGGAGCACAGTGATTGGTAGAACTGGGTAGAAGATCAATCCAACTTTTCTCAAGCCAAGAACATGGATGAATGAGAGGGTTGGGGTTGATACGAAGGGAACAAGCTGTAGATGGATTCACGTATCACTATTCCTGCTGGTGCCTGAGATGAATATTTTTCCAGGCTCTACAGGAATATGTTACTTCAGTTTTATACATGTACAATAAATTCTTTCAGATTGAATTTCAGAAGAATTTCCCATCATAATTTCAACACAGTAAGACTTGTTAGACTCCCAGAGTAATGAAGACCGATTTCGGTCACAAAGATGAATTCTCTGAAAAAGTTGCAGTGTGTCAGAGGACAATCCTTAGCTGCGGGGTAAGCATTAGTAAACAACTCCATCTCATGCAACTCTACAGTAATTACAGTATGTAGACAACTTCAATATTCTACTCTAGGAAGCAAACAACTGAATTTTGGTCTGTTGACCATCACTAAATGGCTCCATTAGTGTTAGAGAAGTTGTTGATACAAACAGGCAATTCATAGTATTCATATAAAATGTGATGTTACTGAGTGAGGTTATTTGAGCTCATCAGCAACAGCATCATCTTATTAAATAATCCTTGTGGTCTGTCAACCTACTTTATATCTTAGTTCAAATGATTGATTCTGCAGTAAAGTTTGTGTGTACCTATCAAAAGGTGCCTGTGCTATAGCACCCTCTAGATAGTAAGAGGATGAGGAAGCCGCTTCTGAGGATGAGTTTTTCCATGAGGCAGAAGAGAGTGGAAGAGGTTAGAGTAGAGTCACTTATTGGATCAGATCTTGACTAGAGGTATCTAATGGTCTCTTGTGGCAAGCAGGACCATGTGACCCCCATGGAACTGTATAAGAGAGTGGTGGGGTTTAGTTCTTTTTCATTTTGGCCTCCTTCCAGGGCTGCAGACCCTTATATATGAGAAGTAATCAGACTAAGACCTTAGTGGCATTCTGTAACAGAAGTAGATAGACAGATTACTTAGCAACTTCTACTATGAGTAGATAGAGTATGGTTGGTGCCTCAAGGAGAGATCAACCAGAAATGGGATCCCAGTTGGTAGGTTTAAGGACAGAAACTTGGTGTTCTCCAATGAGATGCCCAGAGGTGTCCGCTGTAAGTGAATGAACCATATTAACTATTGGTTCTTTATTATATGGATATTAACCCATACAAGCAGAAGGTGCCCATGTAATAGTGGCCTCTACTGTAGACAGTTAGGGGGAGTGGAAGCCGCTTCTGAGGATGAGTTTTTCCACGAGACAGAAGAGAGTGGAAGAGCATAGAGTCACTGATTGGATCAGATCTTTACTGGATGTATTTAATGGTCTCTTGTGGCAAGTAGGGCCATGTGACCCCCCCCCCCATGGTACTATATAAGATAGTGGTGGGGTTGGTGCCCAAAGGGAATATCCACCAGAAATGGGACCCCAGGTGGTAGGTTTAAGGACAGAAACTGGTTGTTCCCCTGAGATATACCCAGAGGTATCCACTGTAAGGGAATGGATTGTATTAACTACTGCTTCTTTATTATATGGATATTGATCCACATTGTAAATACAAGGGAACATACTTAGTACAAAGACATCCATTTTCTCGACAGCTCCATGGAAGCCACAAATCAATAGATTGTCTTTTAAACAATTAGCTTTCTGAATTATTAATATAGATCCCTTAGGCTATATCTTCCATCAGCACTTCTGAGCAAAAGCACTCTTCCCATGCGTTGGGAGGTACTTATTCTGTATATACACACTCACTGGGCTGCGTCCCCATTCATTCCATGGATCTGATACTAAGGGATTCCATGGATCTGCTACTATTTAGGAGGCCGTGAGCCTACTAATTGGGGAAATGGAATGTTTATTAGAGACCAGTATTATAAAAGAGGGTTTGGCTCACAGAAATGCAGAATTACAGGGCGACCAATTATTTTCAGCGTCTCGAGAACTTTACTATAAAGATTACAAAGGAACAGGAATGGTAATCCACATAGTGTCATATTTAATAGCGAAGCCTTTTGATGGGGTGATACAGAATGTGTTGATGCCATAATAATTGGTGAGAAAATATATCAAGACGTGGCATGTTATGTTTGGGCAATGTGCTCTTGTTGAAACGTAGTGTGTAGAATTATCTCTGTAAAGGGATTACATATAGAGAGCACAAGCAATGAGAAGGACAAAAGCTAACAAAGGTTAAAGGGATATTGTCATGGAAAATGCATCAGTTAATAGTGCTGCCAGGCCCACCATCAGGGAGGATAAGTGTCCTGGGGCTGAAGGGGGGCCCGGCAGTGCTGCAATTTTCAAAGAGCCCCCTTACGAGCGCAGAAGCGTGCGCTCCTTATTAAGTCCTGAGGCAGAACGCGGAAGGGCCGAACATATACGAAGTCCTGAAGAGGAGGAAAGACCCGAAGTCCCAAAAGGAGCTGACACTGAAGTCCTGAAGCGGCAAAAATAACCAAAGTCATGAAAGGAGCCAACACTGAAGTCCTGAAGCGGCAAAAATACCTGAAGTCACGAAAACAGCTATAATTGAAGTCCTGAAGCCACGAGTTCAATTCTACTGACACCATTGTGTCCCTGATCCCCGCTAGGGTTGGCACCTTTTCTTTTAGTTTTTACCGGCCTGCGGGGGCGGGACCAAAAAGGGGCGGGTCTATGACATTTCGGGGGCGGGCCCATGATGTTTCGGGGGCGTGTCCAAGACGCTGTGCGTTCAACAAGGGGAGGAAAGGTAAGTATACAGGGGATTGGGGGCAGGCCGATGGGTCATTTTAAGTGTATTACAAATTTACCGGCAGCTACATTGCCGGTAAATTTGTAATACCGGCCTTGGCGGGTGTTTTACCGGCTAGGCCGGTAAAATACCGGCTGGGTGGCAACCCTAATCCCCGCCCACTCCACATCTGACATGAGGCTAGTCATGTTGTCAATTTCCCAGCTGCAACTGGTCATGTGACTTGTGCCAGCCCTTTAGGAGAGAACTACTTTCTGGCAGGCTGTTGTTTTTCCTTCTCAATGTAACTGAATAGTACGCAGTCGGACCAGGCAGCTGTTATCTTGTGTTAGGGAGCTGTTATCTGGTTACCTTCCCATTGTTCTGTTGTTAGGCTGCTGGGTGGGGGAAAGGGAGGGGGTGATATCACTCCAACTTGCAGTAAAGAGTGATTGAAGTTTATCACAGGACTTGGGGCAGCTGTGAAATTGACAATATGTCTAGCCTCAAGTCAGATTTCATAATGACATATAAAAAAATCTGTTTGCTCTTTTGAGAAATGGATTTCAATGCAGAATTCGACTGGAGCAGCACTATTAATTGATGCATTTAAAAAATATATATTTTCCCATGACAGTATCCCTTTAAAGGGCAAGGAAAGGCAAAGAAATAAAATACCATTTTTACTTTCTTTACTGAAAAAGAAATCTATCTCCAATATACTTTAATTTAAAAATGTGTACCGTTTTTATAAGAAACCTGACTGTATGCAGTGAAATTCTCCCTTCATTTACTGCTGTGGATAGGAATTGTCAGACGGTCCCTGACTTCTGGCAGGGAAATAATCATACTTATGAACAGCAGGGGGAGCCCCTGCCTTACTTATCAGCCATGCAGAACTCAAACAGCTTTTTTATCATTTATAACGATCCCCAAGCAGTACAGACCATACTGAGCATGTGCAGTGCCAGTGTCAGACAAAGATGTATAACAAAGTTACAAGATGACAGTCCCCTGTGGCCAACTTTGAAAGCATAAATCATTTGTTTGATTAGGCTTGTGGTGCAGTAAGTTCATGTTTATGTTTAGTATACAAAATACAGCATTTCTAGTCTTATTCTATTTTACACTTTCCTTGCCTTTTAAGTTGCTTTTGTTGGAGAATGGGCAAAGTATGTGCTGCTTTTCCCACCTGAGCAGCTTTACCATAACTAATATATGATAGGGCTCATTTGCAAATGCAAAATGCTATTTCAGACACAATTCGCTAGGGAAAGGTCATGGGAAAGGAGAGTGAAAGAGTTCAACCTGGATTTGCCCACAACTTGGCAAAATGTGTGTGGAAGACAGCCCAGACTCACCCAACCCTCAAGTCCAATGGGTTTCTGGCCGACCCCCCCACATCAGTAGTCACCATCTAATCAATGTTAAGGGTCACTCTCAGGAGGCTAAACCTGTATCAGGACAAATTCATTCTGCTTCAATAATTGAGAATCCTCAATGGTTGTCCTCAAACCATGAGATCTTGTACAAACATGTATTTTATATCATAGCAGTATTTCTGTATATAGGTTCAGATTGAGGAGCTCACAAAAGTACGGGGAGATCACGCCCTGTACTGTCACTGCTTTCTGTAAACACCAAAAAGCACATTGAGTTATTTGTGGTTTCTGAAAGAGATACTGCTTATATTTCTAGTGGTTGTGTTTCCAGCTTAAGAACAGCACTCCCAGGCCCGAACCCCATGGGGCGATTACACGTAAGCTCACGACATAAGAGAAACCAGAGTAACATTGGTAGCAGGACATATAAAAGCTTTCAGACGAGCTCAGGAAGCCATAAATTATAACCCCATTGTGAAGGTAATGTCGGAGGGATATCATTCTTGCAGCCTAATCGGATGCCTCTACACGCAGTCCCTATGCAGAGCTAATTTCCCATCTTATTCTTATAAAACAGATGCAAAGACTGGACAGTGTTTCTCCAAATAAATGAATTAAATGAGTCTGAGTCATTCAATTAAAACAATTGGACTATTTTGAGTCTAGTGTGACAGCAGTCCTGTGCTATGTGCAACATCTCTGCCCCTGGTGCAAGTGCAAATGCACCAAGGAGAGCAAACTCACACCCTATAGTGCAACCCTCATGTCTCCAAGCTCTATGTGCTCTTCTCGTTGACACATTGGACCAGGGGTCCCCAACCTTTTTTGCCCGTGAGCCACATTTAAATTTTAAAAAGAGTTGGAGAGCAACACAAGCATGAAAAAGTCCACGTGGATGTCAAATAAGAGCTGTGATTGGCTTTTTGGTAGCCCCTATATGGACTGGCAGCCTACAGGAGAGAATGTTTGGCAGTACACTTGGTTTTTATACAACCAAAACTTGCCTCTAAGTCAGTAATTCAAAAATAAGCTCCTGCTTTGAGGCCACTGGGAGCAACATCCAAGGGGTTGGAGAGCAACATGTTACTCACAAGCTACTGGTTGGGGATCACTGCATTAGACTATGCTAAACTGGCCTATGGAGTGTCAGCCAAACAGACATGACCACAAGACGTTGTACCTAGGGATCACAGTATATAAGTAACATCACGGGCAATATTGCTATACTTTTGGTTCAGATGTGACTCCTGAGGGCATTGCTAAATCTATAAAAGAAGGGCTATGGTATATCATGTCTTTAGAGTTAACTCGTTCCTGGTATACCTCTGCATTATGGAGGAGATTTACTCTGTAGCCTTCGGGCCATGGCAGTTTTCTTTTTATAGTTTTTTTTTTTTTATCAGATTTTTATTTCAAGAAAACAATTCAGCTTTTTTGTTTGTTTTTAGGCATTTACAATTGATTTCAAGCCTTTGTGTTTATTATTATGGTGAATGCCTTGTTTTGAGTTTAGGGGTGGTCTTCATATTTCAGGTGGGGGAAAGGATTAGGGAGGGTGTGGGCTTTGGACATTTTGGTTTGGTGAAGGGGAATGGAAGGCAATTTGGAGAGATGTTGTGGGATTGGTGAGGGGAGGAGAGACATTCAATATGAACAAAGGGATGGACTTTGATAGTTGTGCGTCCTTATATGAGAGGAAAGGGTTGGGAGTCAAGGATGGACTGGGCCGGTGGGACACCGGGAAAAAACCCGGTGGGCCCCACTC
>CM044436.1:114596728-114608031 GCA_024363595.1 Xenopus borealis
GGGCTGTTCTTCACAAAATAGCCTTGTTCTACTCCAAATTCCATTTGTTTTTAAAATGTAAAATGGTTTTGTGAGTATATTTATATATAAAACCTAAAAGCCATGAATATCCTGTAAATGATATCGTTATACACACTGCTCCGTGATGTCATCAGGTAAACTTGGTGCTTAGTGATGTAATTGCTGTCACGTGACTCACTGAAATGTGTATATTATAATAAATAAATATGAGGATATTAGAAGCCACCTTGGAGTTCCATGGCCTGTATAAAAGCACTTGACTTATAATATCCTTATATTTTACAATAGGGGGTATCTTATTCACTATATTATAATACATTTACAATCAATGCATCCTTTATATAATGCATGGGTAAATCAATGTTCTCCCATGTCTCAGAGAGGTTATTGCTAGGTAAAACTCAACAGTTATTCCTCTAATTTCCTTAATTATTCATATTGGGTGGGGGAAAGGATTAGGGAGTGTGGGCTGTGGACATTTTGTTTTGGTGAAGGGGAATGGAAGGCAATTTGGAGAGATGTTGTGGGATTGGTGAGGGTGAGGGGAGGAGAGACATTCAATATGAACAAAGGGATGGACTTTGATAGTTGTCCGTCCTTATATGGGAGGAAAGGGGAGGGAGTCAAGGATGGACTGGGCCGGTGGGACACCGGGAAAAAACCCGGTGGGCCCCACTCCAGAAATGCTTCCACCTGCCTCCCTCTCCCTGCCCTGACTGAAAGAAAAAGCAGGTACGCGCCAATTGGAGAAGGGTGGCGGTGTCCCTGAAATTGACTGGGGGGTCAGGGGCTCAGGGTGGGTGCATGCGGGCCCCTAAGGTGGCAGCCCAGACCCTCCCAGTCCAACACTGAGGGAGTCTTCTGGTGGTGGATAAATATAAGCTTATTTAACCTGCTGTTTATTTTGCTATGTTAGTTTAAGGATTCTACTTGATTTTGCTTCTTTATTGTCAGCATTTTATTAAAAATCTCCGTAGTGCAGATCTGTGCACCTTGCACCGTATTAAAAATCTGGATATTGTTGACTCTCAGCTAAGGAGACTCGTGATCCAAATACTTGTAACTCATGGTGCAGTTGAGCTTTGTGTTGTGAGTAGGGTTGCCACCTTTTTCTAAAGAACTTACCGGCCGTCGGGGGCGGGACCAAAAAGGGGCGGGACCGTGACGCAAAGGGGCGGGATCGTGACGCAAAAAGGGGCGGCCTAGTTGTGAGCACTGGTGTGTCAGGCCTTTGCCAGTTGTTATCATAGAGAAGCATGTTAGTCATTGGGTGCATTTTAGATCAAAATCAATAGAACTACGCTGAGTCTTATGTTTGGAACCAGTCCCAGGGCTGTGACATTAATGCAGCTGAGCTACGCTGGGAGGAAATACCTCAAAATGTATTAAAGGATAAGTATATCCTTTTTATTAGTAGGTTTTCATTTCACTTTATTTTCTTCTAAGGCAGAAAACAGTGGCCTGGGCTGTTCTTCACAAAATAGCCTTGTTCTACTCCAAATTCCATTTGTTTTTAAAATGTATGGTTTTGTGAGTATATTTATATATAATACACAAAAGCCGTAAATATCTTGCAAATTATATCCTTATAAACGGTGAGTTCTGATGTCATCAGTTATAAACGGTGAGTTCTGATGTCATTTCTGTCACATGACTCACTGAAACTTGTGTATTATAATAAATAAAGTACCCTCGTTTGCAAAATATGAGGATATTAGAAGTTACCTCGGAGTTCCATGACCTGTATAAAAACACTCGGCCTTCGGCCTCGTGTTTTTATATGGTCATGAAACTCCTCGGTAACTTATAATATCCTTATATTTTACAAGAGAGGGTACTTTATTCACTATATAAAACCTAAAAGCCATGAATATCCTGTAAATGATATCGTTATACACACTGCTCAGTGATGTCATCAGGTAAACTTGGTGCTTAGTGATGTAATTGCTGTCACGTGACTCACTGAAATGTGTATATTATAATAAATAAATATGTGGATATTAGAAGCCACCTTGGAGTTCCATGGCCTGTATAAAAGCACTTGACTTATAATATCCTTATATTTTACAATAGGGGGTATCTTATTCACTATATTATAATACATTTACAATCAATACATCCTTTATATAATGCATGGGTAAATCAATGTTCTCCCATGTCTAATGTCCACTAATTTCCTTAATTATTTGGCCACTCAATGGTGCTGAGTATGCGTAGAACAACAAACACTGACTTGTATCTTGAATATTTTTGGTTTGGATTCCTCATCCTTTGCTTAGAGTCCTTAGTTCAACAATTTGTCTCGAAAGCTAATGGCTGGGGCTGCTTTTAAGCAGAACAAAACTGTTTTATTATTGTTACTATGAATTCTGCCATCAGATTGCTGGGAATCACAGTGTCTGTGAAACTGGTAATAACCTTTTATTGCTCCTAAGCTGCCCCACCCTCCAACTGCTGTTTGGTGGAGATTCTTCTCTTTTTTAAACTAAATTTCACCTGCACAATAAACCTACTCATGTGGGGCTACTACTGCCTCAACCTTAGAAGCCGGTGGACGTGTTATTCAACAAGTTCATGAGCTTGGAAGTGTTGGGCAGAGAACAACAGATCCAAAATACGTCTGAGCTAGTGGATTTACCAGTTTGAACAGCTGCATTTATTGAACCTAAAATAGCAACAAGGGTAGGTGCAAGAGACAAGAGAGAAAACTTCTGATTAGAATGCTAAACATATACCTTGGCTGAAGGACAGGAGACAATGTTGAGGTGCAGAAAAGCAGGTTACAGGTGGCGTTACTCAAGATTCTTGCTGGCTATTGTTCCAGTTACGGTGTGCATTAATCATATTAGTGATAAAATGAGGTGTGGCGTTGCATAAATGTCTCAAAGGTCTGGAATGGATATAATACTCTAGAAAAGGAAAAGTATGGCCTTTTCATTGTAACCTACAGATTATATAGTGGGCCAAAAAGTCCAACGTTGTCTGATTAACCATCTGCAGAGATTGCAGAATACCAACCCAGTCATTGGTCGAGAATAATGCTGATTTAGGGAGACATATCCCCTCAAGACCATACATAAGTATATGTTCTCCATTGGAAAGCCTTGGGCATGTAGCCTTCCCAAACATAAATGTCACCCTTCTCTGCAATCAACCAATACTTGAGATCTGCAACCCCTCTCATTTCAATGTCGATGTCTCAAACACATCTCCAGAATTTTTCTAAGAAAGGATTCAAGTTGTTATGTAAAGATTGAAGTAGAGGCGAGAAGCATGATGGTAACGTTTTATACGTCACTTGATTAACAAAGGAGAAGAATATTGAGAGGTGCTCAGCGGGTTTTACCTGAATTTTACTTGAACCTACCTTTGTCCCAGCACTATGTCAGTATCACAGACCCTCCAGCCTTCCTGGTTGTTTCAGACCTCCTCATCATCATGTAATGTCTGGTTGGGGATGCAAAAAATATCTAGGTATGTAGGGTTGCTACAGGAGGAGCATCTGAACCCACAGAGCTAGAATCTAGACCTGGGCTAACCTGTGAATAGAGAGAATCATCTTAAGCCTGTACCACCCTATGCTGCTTTGAATATACAGTAAGTGCTTAATTGCACAGTTGCAGCAACTTTGATGCAATAACTTGTAGTACTTGTAGGCTGTTTAAAGCCAATTACTGAAAGCAAAACTATTGAGAATGGGGAAGGCATGGTGTGCCTATCCCTTCTAAAGTTCTAAAAGGCTTCTAGAGAGATTTCAATAACCAGGAGATGCTTCCCATCTATCCTACATTCCATATGGGGGAACACAGGGGAGTTGTAACTCCAGCCAGTGACTCAAAGGGGCATTTGTCCTTCTGTCCATCAGGAAATAACATGGGGAATGTTGTTGGAGGAGTTTGGTCAAGTGTAAGGATTTGTGTTGGACAGCAAAGTTTAATGTTCCCTTAGATCTTCTACTTCATCTTCATCATCTACTGACATGGTATAAGTGGATAGGTGAAAGCGCAGTCACATAAATCTGCAGAACATCTCATATAAACTGTTACAGACCCCACCCATTAAACATAATGGGATGGAATGTGGCCCATGATGGTGACTGAAGCACCTAAATATGAGGAGCACTGGATATGAACTACTTACATGCCAAGGCACAAAGCTTTGTAACTGGTGATTAAGAGCTGCTGTGTAATTCACAGTACAGATTTAGCAGTGGCTAAGCAGTTATTGTTACAGTTAATTAATATATGCAGATATTCCAGGAACACTTTGTTCTTAATAAGCAAAAGGAGACTTTATGTGCATCTGGGAAAGGGATATTGGCAGAGTTTCCTATTCTCAGTTCCTAGTGTTTCTCTGTGCTTTTCTCGTTGGTCTTCATATGTTGTTACTGAAATGCTTTCTATACACTCGAAGAAGAAAACTAAAGCCTAAAAAGGAATATGGCTGGACATACTGTATTTTATATAACCCAACCCAGAGGTGAACATCTTTATAACTGTAAAGATCCACCAGGCAAAGTTGGTTGCAGCAGCTCCTCATTTTGGATGTTATTAGGCCTCCTTTTAAGTGCCAGTGGCACTGCACATGCTCAGTATGTTCTGCTGAGAATCTAAGCTTAGGATGATTGGAAATCTTTAAAATATTAGGGGGGTCCTTGAGCTCAGGTAACTGACTGTGCTGTAAATCAGACCTTCAGAAAATGGGGAGCTACTGGGGCCCCCACGGGGGCACAGATCTTCACTGTTAAAGGGTAGTGGTCACCTTGGACTGGCACAGCCTCAAATGTGTAGCCTAATTCTTTTTCGAGCTTCAGTTCTTGTTATGTTTTGGTAGCCGAGGATGAGCAGAGTATAACAGTGCTTTATTAGCAGGTTTATGCAGCCATTGCACTTCAACAGTAACTTGAACTCTAACCCTTTTTAACAGTATAGAATGTACAGTGTATGCACAGTATACTCTTGTGCATAGTGATGCCTACATGCACCTTGCACAAACACCACATATCCCCCCTATAGTAGAACAGAAACCATAAACTGTATGCATCTTAAATCAATATTATACATTCTTCACAACACATAGTACGTGGTCCATTCAGGTAGTTTTCTAATTCTCTCAGTACGCCTTATACTGTAGGTTCAGTTTCTTCAGGCCTATTGCGGTTGGCATCAGGAGTAGGTAAATGTCCTTCATCAAATGATACGTCTCCAAAGTCATATCTAGCAGGAGCAAGACGACTTGCATTCCATATGCGTCCATCAGACAGTTCATATGTGCATGGTCCTCGCTGGCGTCTCACTTCAAGTGGTGTATTAAATTTAGATTGTCCTTGTTTCAGTACTCCTGGTTTCTCAATTCTGACTAAAGATCCAGGCTGAAAGTGCACCATGTTTTCTGTCAGTAGAAGCCTTGCATTTGGCTTGTTGACATTTGACAATGTCAGCAGTAGATGAGTTTGTAGGAACAGTATTTGGTGGAAGTTTGATGTCTACAACATGTAACTTAGTGCGCATCTGTCTGCCATGTTATAATTCAGCTGGAGATGATTGGGTTGTTGCATGGCATGTTGCTCTGTAGTTATGTAGGAACTCTGTTGTAAATACTTTCCAATATTTCCCAGTAAGATTTGCTGTCTGTAGTGCTTCTTTCAGACTTCTGTTGAATCGCTCGATTTCTCCATTTGCCTGCGGGTAATACACTGAAGATTTCCTATGCACAATATTCCTCTCTCTCAGAAAGGATTCAAACTCATATGAGACAAACTGTGGTCCGTTGTCTGATATTAACTCTTTTGGATTTCCTTCTCTGCTGAAGACTGTAGACAGAAATGTTATTACTGTAGCTGATGTTACATGAGAAACAAATGCAATTTCTGGCCATTTACTGTAATAGTCTATCAAGGTTATAGCAAATCTATAGGACCCACAATATCAATAGCAAGTTTTTCCCATGCTGAATCAGGGAATGGTACTGGCTGAAGTGGTGGAGTATGTGTGATAGCTGTTTTGTCATGATTCTGACAAGTAACACAAGAATGAATGGCAGTTACCACATCAGCATCCATTGCTGGCCACCAGTACAGTTCTCGCAGTCTTTGTTTTGTACGTACAATTCCTTGATGACTCTCATGTGCAAGTTGTATGAGCTTTTCTCTCAAGGGCCCAAATTCACTAAAGCGTGAAGCGTCTAACGCTAGCGCTTATTCGCCAGTGTGACGTCATTTTGCAACTTCGCAAATTCACTAACACCGACTCTGGCGAATTTTCACTAGCGAAGTAGATAGACTTGCGCAACTTCGCACCCTTACGCCAGGCGAAGTTGCGCACTGACGAAGGATCGTAATTACACAAATTCACTAAGATCAAAATTTTACTGAACGTTACCACTTAGGTGGTTGATCGGTTTTTTTTGAGGGGGGGTTACCCTCCTTCCCCCCTACATTTCCTAACATATGGCAACACAACTATACAGGGGGCACGTGTAGGGCAATAGGACAACTTTATTTTATTTATTAAAGGTTTCCTGGGCTTGTGTAGTGGAATGTAATGGCTGTAACATATACTTCTATTATATGCTTAAGTTCCCGCTGTATGCAAATTAGGCATCGCTAGAGTAACTGCGATTTGCCTGGCGAAGTAACACTAGCGCAACTATGCTACCATTCGCTGACCTGAGCGTAACTTCGCACTTTAGTGAATTTGCGTAGCGCTGTCGAAAATTCACCTGGCGAAGTGCGGCGAACGCTAGCGAAGCCAACACTAGCGAATTTTCGGATCTTAGTGAATTTGCCCCAAGGTCTCTGGCAAATTGTTCTGTGGATTCGCCCTTATGTTGTCCACGTTGGCGGAATTTATATCTTTCAGCAACCACATTTACTCTTGCCACGAAAAAGTTGTTTATGGCAGTAAGAGCAGATTCATAAGTCTAATCAGGTAATGGTAATGTATAGAATATACAATGTCCCTCTGCTCCCAGGCAGTGAATAAGTAAAGCACGCTTTCTAGCAGCAGAAATCTCCCCTTGGACAGCAGCAATAATGTAATTGTCAAACATACGGTTCCAAGCAGTAAAAGGTATGGTAATCTCACTAGGATTTGTTATAAAAGCTGCAGGCTGCTGCAGAGGTAGAAGAGACATCTCGTTGCCAATTTTTTATGTTTTGGTAGCCGAGGATGAGCAGAGTATAACAGTGCTTTATTAGCAGGTTCATGCAGCCATTACACATCAGTAACTTGAACTCTAACCCTTTTAAAAAGTACAGTGTATGCACAGTATACTCTTGTGCACAGTGACACCTACAGGCACCTTCCACAAACACCACAATTCTACTTTAAGATGCCCATATTAAGGAAAATACACCAGGGCCAACCCACGTGCATTCCTAGGCCATTATCTGACTGTGGCTTGTTCCAATATAATTTCTCAATCAAGAGAAAATCCCACCAGCTGAAGACCATGTTGTTCATGCATGCAGTCAGCAGATGATGACATTAAACTACCCGCCAGGTTGGTTTTATTGTTGATCTGTATAGAATAGTCTCCCCCATGGTTCAAGGCACAGTACTGAAGAATCAATGCATGGACATGATCCATATCAGTAGCTGGCTTTATTAGTGGCACACATTGTGGTACAAACAAATCTGCGGAGGTAAGTATGGACGCAAACTGGGTGAGTGCAGATGCAATCCGCATCACTTTATAATCTTTTAACATGCTTTTATTGTTGGCCCAAGGGTTGAATGTTCTGATCAGCCTTGAAGGTGGCCATACACTGGTAGATTAAAGCTGCCAATATTGGGCAGCCTATCTGCCCTTCTGATGGGTCTCCCTAATTGATATCAGGCCAAAAATACTGCAATTTCCTGCAATCAAGGACAGCATTGGCTAGCTGATGTGGTCCTACAATCCGTCGGAGCCGATTTCCTTCATTACAATGCAATCATTTTGTAACACTATTTTGGGCTAAGTACAGCACAAAGGATTAAAGTGTCCAGCTAGTGATGGATAAGCATGGGTTACACTGCGACCTACACACCAGTGCAGGGCCTTCGCTATGTGGAAGATGTCCTTTAGGAGGTAGTATAACTACAATACCCAGGCAAACTGTACAATAAAAGATGAAATGGGTGCCAGGAGGTTCTTTACAACAAAAGGTGCTTTAGCATAAAGCAATATCCCCAGGTTTAGTAATCAAGCAGGAGCATCCAGAGGAAATAGCAGTGGTGCACACAGGAGTAGTTGAGAGGTTAGCAGATTTCCATACATACAAAGTACCTGCTGCAATGTGACTGATTGGAACACGAAGTAAGGCCAGAAAGCTGCTGCTAAGCCCTAATCCTTATCACAATGATATCCCTTCACTAAAAACATCACAGGGAAAGCTTTGTAGAAAGATCTCTTCCTGGTAACACTCATTGGAACACACACTGTTCATACTAAATACTGCTAACTATCTTTCTCTCCCTAGAGCCAGCAGCCAAAGAGGAAGTGGCCACTACTTTCCAGCACTATAAAGCTGTGTGGCAGGAAGTGGTCATTACACTCTTGGCTATACTATTGGTTAGAAATATACACTTGAAACATAAACTTCCTAGTAAACTGCCTAGTAACAGAGATCAGGGACTTAACTCCATATGTGCCAAACAGAAACCTATGGGTCCCTACAATTTGAAAGGCCAAACGATTGCCCTGCCTTTGGTGGTCATACTGGTTTAAGATCCGCTCGTTTGGCAACATTGGTGTATGGCCACCCTTATTCAACCAACCACACACCCTAATCCTTTAGAATTCCCCCTTGACGCAATGGCACAATTCAATGTTTAGTAGGCGGTGACCCCAGAATTGCCCAAATCTCCCCTATTTACAAAACTAATTTCTATTTAATATTTTTTACTTAAGACCCACATTGCTTTACAAAGTATTACACATTACGCATCAGCGTCCCTGTAATGAAATGAATCCTGCCCTTTAGCATGGCAGTTCATGAATTCACATAAGGAGCAGCCGGTGTTGGACTACTCTGGTCGTCACCCGTCCCCCCCCCCCCCCCCCCCCCCCCCCATAGATTTTTTCATAAATCTGCACATGTCTGATTTACAGTTTCCTGATCTTGTGAACGTGCCTCCTACACTTAACAAGTCTCATTTCCACAGATGGAACATTAGAGAGGAGGGGGAGAGCAATGATCAGATTCAGACAGCAAAGCAAGGGATTGTAAGAAGCAATTGAAAGGGAAAGTCGTGCCATCTAGTGGTCACATGCAGTTATTACACAAGGAAATTTGTGCTATTGAGTTTGTGGTGGTGAAATTCCGTTATGATTGTGATGGACTCAACAGAATAGTCAAGCGAGCCCTTGGGTTGCTCAGTCTCTAAAGAACTGCAGACCTGAAAGGTGGATACACTGTGGCTTGGGGATCTGGTGTAACCAAACTGGCACATTGTTCCACTCAATGACTGAGCCTGTTCTGCCACCATAAAGAGTGTGAGTAATCTTTCCTCTGTCACCTACTCACCAGAGGCCTCCTTCCAACAAGACAGACAGATATTCTTGCTCTGTGGCCTAATTCTGGGCTTGATACTTGGATCAAGTGATCTAATACCGTGGGATGCACTTCACACAGGAGTAAAGTATTACAGGGTGTGAGGCCTCAAATGCTTTGTACACATGAGGTATATAAGTGTAAGTTAAAACTGCACCTTTGTTACTCAGGCCCTGCACCCTTGTTACTCAGGCTTTCAGCCCCAACTACTCAGACTCTTGCTATCAAGGCTCTTCTCCCTTATTACCTAGGCTCTGCACGTGTTACTCAGGCTCTACACCCTTGTATCGTGTTCTTTCCTCCAACTACTCAAGCTCTGCCCTCTTGCTATTCAGGCTTTGTACCCTTGTTTCATGGTTTTCCCCCCAACTACTCAAGCTCTGCCCTGTTGCTATTCAGGCTTTGTACCCTTGTTTCATGGTCTTCCCCCCAACTACTCAAGCTCTGCCCTCTTGCTATTCAGGCTCTGCACCCTTGTTTCTTGGGCTCCTCCCCATCCAACTACTCAGGCTCTGCCCTCTTGCTATTCAGGCTTTGTACCCTTGTTTCATGGTCTTCCCCCCAACTATTCAAGCTCTGCCCTCTTGCTATTCAGGCTCTGCACCCTTGTTTCTTGGGTTCTTCACCATCCAACTACTCACTCTTTTCACCTTTATTACCCAGGCTCTGCACCCTTGTTTCATGGTCTCCACCCCATCTACTCTAGCTCTGCCCTCTTGCTGTTCAGGCTCTGTACCCAATGAACTGTTTCACCTCTAACTAAACATACAGTACATAACTTTATTTCCTATCAACAGATACGCTGTACATGAGAGATCTGCAATGGAAGATCCACAATGAAGCAAGGGAACAAAGCCCAAGACTTGGTTGTCGACTAAGAAAATCCTCAGAAATGTTATAGTATGTTTTAAGAAAACTCACATTTGGCTAAAATCATTTGGTGTCATGAAGGTGTACGTCCAATGGGAATGGTGTTTTAGTTTGTAGCCTTTAATAAACCTTGTTGTATTGGACGCTGTATATTGGAACAGTGAGCTGTACTTTTTGGGATATTTTGCCTTGGCCAGTGTTATATCTGAGCTCCATGGGAACAAGAATAAATGCTGAGACAGGTGAAAGAGAAGAATCCAATGCCAATAAAAAGGCCCCATGCCCCCTTAGTCTCCAGTTTCTGAACATCTAGAGCCATTCCTATAATTCACAAGGTTCATTAGTGGGATGTTTCAGTGTGAATATATATATATATATTTTATCTAACGCTCCATTGTACACAATTGATTGGGCTTTGCTTTGGCAACAGATGAGATCTCTGCAGATCTGTAGAGGCGACAGTAGAGAGTAACATAGTAAGTAGGCTAGGTTGAAAAAACACACGTCCATCAAGCTCAACCTTCTTACTCTATATATAACCTGCCTAACTGCTAGTTGATCCAGAGGAAGGCAAAAAACAAAAGGAGAGAAAAATTCCTTCCTGACCCCAAGATGTCAGTCACACCAGTCCCTGGATCAACTTGTATAATGAGCTATCTTCCATAACCCTGTATTCCCTCACTTGCTAAACACCATCCAACCCCTTCTTAAAGCTATCTAATGTATCAGCCTGTACCACTGATTCAGGGAGATAATTCCACATCTTCACAGCTCTCACTGTAACAAACCCCTTCCCAATATTAATAATATAACATTGTTTCAGCTGGAAAGACCTACTGGTGAATAAAGCATTAGAGAGATTATTATATGATCC
>CM044436.1:114613816-114630456 GCA_024363595.1 Xenopus borealis
TCTGGTTATGCAGTGGCTGAAGGGTAGGTCTGGGTATGGAGTGGCAGGAGGTGTAGGTCTTGGTATGGAGTGGCTGAAAGGGTAGGTTTGGGTATGGTGTGGCAGGAGGTGTAGGTTTTGGTATGGAGGGACAGGAGTTGTAGGTCTGGGGATGGAGTGGCAGGAGGTGTAGGTCCAGGAATGGAATGTCTGGGTATCAAGGGGCAGTAGCTGTAGGTCTGGAGTGGCAGGAGGTGTAGGTCTGGGTATGGAGGGGCAGGAGGTGTAGGTCTGAGTAAGGAGGGTCAGCAGGTGTAGGTCTGAGTATGGAGTCCAGTCTATGAAGACCAACAAATACTTCTGCTAGAGTCTAGCAACAAGGCCTTTGATGTAGATGTTACATTGATATGTGACGTTGACCAGGTCCTCATTGGCTGGACTCCATACACAGACTAACACCACCTGCCCCAGGGCTCTGTCTTTACTCCAACTGCAGGCTTTGGTTCCACAACTGTCTTTTAAGGTGGAGCAAAGAGATTGAAGATACTGTAGCTATGTCCCCTTACACTACTACATTAAATACTCAATTCTAACATCACACGGAGCTTCAGCTTGTTCTCCTAATCTAAGATTTCAGCTGAAGGACCATAGGTTGAAATATAAAAAGGGTGCCTGGTCACAGCTTAAAAAAGATTAGAATGAACTGTAGAGGCTACAAGGGACCAAGGTGTTGAAAGCTATAATAATACAACTGAATGAAGTCAATCATCCATGATTCCCTTCTATCATGCAAATGCCTGTATTGAATTCTCAGAGAGACCTGCCAAGTAGTTTTTCAGGAGTCACTTTATCTGAGCATCCTGGTGCAGGGAGCTTCGCAGATGTAACATCAAGTGCATCATGGTGACATCTTTACCAAGCCATGTGTTGTCCAGCGACAGGTGTGCAAGGCACTAGGGCTATTATCAATGGAGTCTAGGATTAGAAGATACCATACTAAGAGGTCGGCTACTGCTGAGAAAGACCCCTGGAGAAAGGGAGGTCAAGTTGACCTGGACATAAGATTCTGCTACAAGAGAAGCAGGAAAAGCCCCCAATTTGCACCAAAACAGTATCCTAGGACTGAGTGTAAGATCAGTTGGGAGTGAGGTAGGAATGTGCCCCATTTCCATGGCCTCTATGAGACTTACTTTTTGAGGTCCACATTTTGGTGCCGTAAAGCCTGGTTAAGGAGACTTTTTCCACGGATGTATCAGGCAAATGCAAGAAATTCTGATGATGGCGTGTGAATGGTCATGAGTGCAACAGAGGAGATGGAGCATTATCTCCTTATATGAGAAGCCTTCATACATAAACAGAAGGTCTTTATCAATACTATAGTGACAAGGGTGTGAGGCCGAGCAGTGCTCAGAGTTGACTATGGATAGTTGACCTCGTGAGAGTGCTGGAGGTTTGTTGGTTTGGGGGCAAGTGCTTGTTTTCCCTTTGTAACAATGGCCTGGCACAGTAATGGCAGCTTTGTAGAAGTACTGCCAAATGTATGGCCAGGGTGCTCTGTGTAAGTACATGTTCCAGACTTGCAGGAGCACAGTGTTGTGGATATGTGAGAGCCATGAGAAGCCCTGTGAATGAGAGCCCGGTGTATCCCTCAGTACATGGTTTGTGTATGTGTGAGAGGGCCAATGAGTAAGGACCAGTGTTTAATGGCCAGTGTGTAAGAAGGGTCAGCGGGTAAGAAGGGTCAGCATAAGTTCCAGTGTGTACAAAGAGTCAGTGAGTAAGGGTCAGCAAATAGGAAGGGTCAGTGAGTAAGAAGGGAAGGTGAGTAAGGTCCAGTGAGTATGTCCAGTGTGTATGAAGGGCCAGTTGGGTAAGAAGGGTGAGTGTGTAACAGCCAGTGAGTAACAAGGGTGAGTAAGGGTCAGCAAGTAAGAAGGGTCAGTGAGTAAGAAGGGTAAGTAAGAGTCAGCACGTAAGAAGGGTCAGTGAGTAAGAAGGATGAGTGTGCAAAAGCCAGTGAGTAAGAAGGTCAGTAAGAAGGGTCAGTGAGTTAGAAGGGTGAGTGAGTAAGAAGGGTGAGTGAGTAAGAGCCAGTGAGTAAGTAGGGTCAGTGAGTAAAAAGGATGAGTGAGTAATAAGGGTCAGTGAGTAAGGTCCAATGAGTAAGAATAGCCAGTGAGTAATAAGGGTCAGTGAGTAAAGTCCAGTGAGTAAGAATAGCCAGTGAGTAATAAGGGTCAGTGAGTAAGGGTGAGTGTGTAACAGCCAGTGAGTAAGAAGGGTCAGTGAGTAAAAAGGGTGAGTAATAAGGGTCAGTGAGTAAGGTCCAGTGAATAAGAATAGCCAGTGAGTAATAAGGGTCAGTGAGTAAAGTCCAGTGAGTAAGAATAGCCAGTGAGTAATACGGGTCAGTGTGTAACAGCTAGTAAGTAAGAAGGGTCAGTGAGTACAAAGGGTGAGTAATAAGGGTCAGTGAGTAAGGTCCAGTGAGTAAGAATAGCCGGTGAGTAATAAGGGTCAGTGAGTAAGGTCCAGTGAGTAAGAATAGCCAGTGAGTAAAGTCCAGTGAGTAATACGGGTCAGTGTGTAACAGCTAGTGAGTAAGAAGGGTCAGTGAGTACAAAGGGTGAGTAATAAGGGTCAGTGAGTAAGGTCCAGTGAGTAAGAAGAATGAGTTCATAGAGTGACACGTACGAGTGACCCGCCAGTTGTAAAACAGAAAGCGCTGATCCCCCGGGAGCCAATGAATATTCAGCTGTATGAGTCGGGGGAGGGGATGAAGTGGGGGAGAAGCAGTAGGTGAGGGGCGTGTCCCCAAATCCCTCGCTTTGTTGCCATTGGCCGGTGCCGCCTCGCTGGTACCTCGCTCATCTCTCCTTGTTCCCACAGACAAGAGGCGGCAGCGGCGGGAGGAGGAGGGAGCGGGAGCCACGGAGAAGTGAGTGTGAGCCCCGGGGAGAATACGCTCGTTGTGCTCTCTCTGTGTCACCGGCAATGTGCCCGCAGCTCTGTGTCTCTGTGTGTTACTGTCTGTGTCTGTGTGTTACTGTCTGTGTCTGGTGTCTCGGCAGCTCCTTATCCCTGGGCTGGGGGCGGTGGGACTTGTGTGTATAATGCTCAGCTGCCGGAGCCTCTGTGTATGAGCATCATGTACACAACTCTGTGTTTTATAGCGAGTGTCTCTCATTGGACCTGTAGCAATAGACTGGGTCTTATTCACAAACTCTGGGCACATTTGCACCTGGGCAGTAACCCATGGCAACCAGTCAGAGATTTGCTTTCATTGTTCAACCTGCAGCTGCCTGAAAATAAAGCAGCTCACTGATTGGTTGCTATGGGTTACTGCTCTGGTGCAAATGTGCCCAATGTTTATAAAAGAGAGCGAGAGTGGTGTGAGCTGGGGGTGCAGTTAGGAATAATCTGTATTGTGTGTCTGAATGTGTCTCTGTCTATCAACAGCTTTATATTGTGTGTGTGTGTGTGTGTGTGTGTGTGTGTATATATATACAGCCCTTTAGCAGTAAAGATCTGTGTCTCCCCAGTAGATGCCCCAGTAGCTCCCCATCTTCTTTTCTGATTCTGATTCACTGATTCACATGCTCTGTGCTGCTGTCACTTACTGAGCTTAGGGACCCACTCACAATATACACCTGATAGTGTCATAGAAATATAGTCACAATATAAGGCTGATTAGTCAATAATACAGATAATTAGTAACCAGTGCAATTAGCTGCATTACAATTTAATAATCAGCAAACCTGTAGCCTCAGCTTATATTACAGACCAACCTCATTTTCTGCTGCTGGATAATTAGTGACGACCCCTAAGCTTAGCTTCTCAACAGCTGCTCAGAGCCCACTGAGCATGTGAGTGTCACAGACACTTTCCAAGATGGTGACCCCCTGTGACAAGTTTCAAGTCCTGGATCATTGCTGCTATTGGCAAGCTGAAACTTTAGCCTCGTGCAATAGCAGCATTTTTAGCCATATTCATTATTAGGCTTTAGTTCTAATTTAAGATGCCAAAAAATGCCTTACCCTTTAAATAAAGCAGGGATTATCCATATATTGCATTATATTTAAGCCGGCCTACTACGTCAAAGTAGAATTATAATATCCTTATATTTTACAACAGGGGGTACTTTATTCATTATATATAAGTTAAAGGATATTCATAACTTTTCTGTGTTATGTATATATATATATATATATATAAAATAAACAAAAGCCATGAACATCTTGTAAATGATATCCTTATAAAAGGTGACTAGTGATGCCATCAGTTATAAACAGTGAGTAGTGATGTCATTTCTGTCACATGACTCACTAACACTTGCATATTATAATAAATAACTGACCCCGTGTTATTGTAAAATATGAGGATATTAGAAGTAACCTCGAAGTTCCATGCCCTGTATGAAAACACTCGGCCTCATATTTTTATATGGTCATGAAACTCCTTGGTTACTTATAATATCCTTATAAGTGGTAATTTTTTCACTATATATTCGCAACTGTTCCAATGACGTATACATCTGCGGAAGCAAACAGACTTTATTATGGAATAAATGGGAAACACAGGCTGGTATTGGGCCTATATTTCTGTCCTGGGCAATGATACAAATGTACATGAAAATAATGCCCTAGACATGGCCTCATACAGAGAGTTCAGGGTTAGTATTGCAGTTGCACTATTCTGCACTATAAATCACTCTTGTAGGTTGCTCTACCATGTAGTTTTGGGACAACAAAACATCTAATTGTACATATGGTTGCCACCTTTTAGTTCTGGCCCTACCGGCTGGTGATGTAGAGGGTGGGGGCAGGTCAGAGAGGGGCGGGTTTGTAGTGTTTCAGGGGCGGAGTCACAAAGTTTCAAAGCCGATTTGGCCAGGAAGGGACTGCAGCCCTTGGATTAAGTGAGTGGGGGAGCTGAGATGGGCAGATCTGAGGCTGGCCTGAGGCAGAACAATAGGGATTACAAATTTATCGGCTAATACATTGATGGTAAATTAGTAATACCAGCCCCAGCCTTGGCTAGTATTTTACCGGCTAGGCCAGCGAAATTTCGGCCAGGTGGAAGCCCTACTTGTACATGTAGAAAGGGCACTGAAGACTCAGATGTGCTCGAAAAGGAAACATCAAGTCAAGCTCCACCCAGAATCCTTTGTCATGGGACCTTAGGGACATAGAGCTAATGTCCGATCTTCTCTCTGTGCAGGAAACATGGAGTCATCAGCCACTGTGCTAAATAAGGGGACAACCCCCAAGAAATTAGTGACAAATAGGTCGTCTGTAGCGAAACCACCACGTTCTCCAAAGGGAACGAGGGAGACGTCTCAGCCCACAGCCTCTAGAACTTCAGGTGAGAACCAAAACTTCTACAAGGATTCATGAGCACATTGTTCTGAAGGTCAGTTAGGGGGAGATTTGGGGTGAGTGCTCATTTGTGCCCTGGGTACCCCTGGAACTATAGCAGGGTGACTGTTACCCCAATGTTTCTATATATATATATCTGCTGCACCCAAAAAATGAGTACCTTTTCCTCCCATCTGTATTGTGCTTTATTCCCCAGGAAAGGTGTCAAGGCCGGATGTTACTAAGCACAGCACAGGCATAAAGCATGAGACTGTGCCAAAGACCAGCGTAGGCCGGTAAGCATGTACAGAGCAGGGGAAACAAAGAAGAATAACAACCCCTCGTGGGTCCCATCGCTGTGGTTTATATGTGTCTTGTGTTTGTATCTTACAGGCCCACCAACGCTTCACCCATGAGACACAAAGTGGAGAGAGGTAAATGATTGGCAGTGACCAATTTTCTGGTGAAAGCATATCATATCACATGACCTATGATGAAATATTCTACGTGGGATAGCATGTAACATCATAAGGTGTTTGTGCCTATATTTCAAGTTTATTCTTTTACATAAGCTCTCCAGTGACTTATGGAGAACATTCCTCGGGGTTCTCATCCCTGTAGGTTTGAGGTAGTGTTTCCATAGGGCTCTAAGACATATAAGGATATATATCACAAAGGAACAGTCCTTTTGTATTTTCCTAGATTTTTCAATGCTGCACCTGCAGGGTTTTCAGAAATAGTGTGATCTGCATATATGCAACAAGCTAAAGGCTTGGGCCCTACTATTCATTGGTGGACAGTGCTTGAAGCCTGTAGACTTTGCTTAGTTCATCCACATGACTATCATCGCAACATAATACTTCTAACAGGAGCACCACTGTGTGGCATGATTATCAGTGGCAAGCAACACAAGAAAGGCCAAGCACAATAATAACTGCCCAGTAACTTTCTTGCTTTTATGTTCTCAGTTTTGAACTCTGCTTTGTTTCAGACCAAGCAACTTCCAACAGAACATCTGCCAAGCAATCTCCCCTCAAACGGAACGATGACAAGGTTCGACAACAAGGTGCAGCAGTGCATACAGTTCCAAAGCCTGAAGCTTCAAAAAGACCCACCGAGGAGCCAAAGGACATCAAGTCTTGCACTTCATTGGAAAGAAAGACATATGTATCTAGGAAAGGGAACGGAAGCCACAAGACTGAAGTGTTGAAGATGGATAATTTAGGGAAGGCAAGTTGCCAAATCAAGAGCCGGAGACCACATGGCATAATATCATCGCCAGATAAAGTATTAGTTCGCTCAAGTGAGCCAGCTAAAACGGTGAATACTCCTTCTGCACTGAAACCAGACAAATCAGCAAACACTGCACTATTCACAAAGCCAACTAGAACATTGAGTATGACCTCCACAAAACCAGTTGCAGCAAAAATCCCAACCACACCGGCCAAATCAGCAAGTGCTGCAACAACACAAGCAAGGCCAACAAAACCCCAATCTGTGCCTAGTGGATCCATGTCTGCCAAACCTGGGAAGTCTCCATCTGCTTCAAGTAAACCAGTCAGCAATGTACCTGTGCCAATTAAACCATCAAAATCTCCATTGGCTAAAGCTGAAAAAACCTCACTGGAGAATAAATCAGCCCAAAGTCCATCGAGATCATTACAACCGAAGAAAAAATCTAATATTCCGACTAAATCTGATGCCACTGCTCTGCTGCCAGCAAAAGGATTAAAGAGTGCACCCTTGAAATATAAAAAAATAAACAAAGGGGACAAAGATGATATACCTCCAAAACCAGTGGAACCATTAGAGTGTCTTGTGGACCCTCTGGAGTCACAAATAAACAATGAAATGAAACCAGAAGTTAAAGAAAGTGAGTTTGTGGGTAAATCCATTGGTGCAACAGAGACACCAGATGAAAAGTTGAATTTAGAGCCAGCTACTGAGCATGGGACTCAAGCAAAAGATGAACTAAGAGCATCAGAGACAGATTTAAAACCTTATTTTGTAGAAAAAACTCATCATATCATTAAGCCATTAAAGTCCCCAGAGAAAGCTCCAGCAGCACCAAGAGATAGTCTAATGGTCCAATTAAATTCCCAGATTGAAGCAAGAGAAAAAATTGTCCAATCGCCATTGACAACAGTTTCCATAAATGATGCCTCTGAACCGCTACTTGCTATTAATTCTTCTGTAGAAACTTATTTGATAGAGACTCTGACTGAATCAATGCAAACTGAAGGGCCAAAGACCCTTCAAGTGGACCCGTCAGATGATCCTTTAGAACAAGATAAGGATACTATCCATTTCGTGCAGCCAGTAAACACTACAATGGGAACTGTGGAGAAGTCAGAGGAATCTATAACACTAGTAGTGGAACTAGAAAAATTTCCACTGCAGTCTGTCAATGAGACTGATAGAAGAGAAGAAATAGAGGTTGAACCAGAAAAACAATTAGACTGCTTTATGACATACTTGGGAAATCCAGACTCCTCACAGTTTCATTCAAAAATTCTTGTACAGGAAGTAGAAAATTGTTCAACAAGTCAAAATAACACACCTGAAAGAATCTCTCCAGTAGAATTCAAAGAATCTTCATTGAAAGGGATCCCATCTCCAGGAGGATCCTCATCAGAAGAAGGAGTAGCCTTTGAACAAACAGTGGCACATATAACTCCTTCAACAGAATCAACTGTATCTCCTATAAGATTAGACCACGAATCATTAAAGGCTCCCATAGAATCCCAGACAGAAGCTGAGCCACCAGAATCAACCACACCCGTAGTGACCTGTAGACCAGTAAATGATTCATTAGAGCAGATACTGTTATTAAACAATGCTGATCTATTGGGGTTAACAGTGGAGCAAATAAAGCCTTCCAGGGATCAAGTCAACATACCCACTGAAATCACAACCATGGCAACAGAGCATCTCACAGAATCATCAATATCTGAAGAGGAACACAAAAATGACCCTGGATCCAAGAATATATTAGTTGACCCAATAAACATTAATCACCAAGAAATACATTTTGACACAAAGCCCGGTTTACAACAATGCACTACCACAGGCCCTGTTGACATGAAAACAGAGTCTCCTGCCAAAACATTAATACCTCCTAAAGTAACGTCGACATCTTCTCAGCAATCACTAACCTCCATCACGGAACCATTAACAGAACCACTAGAACCATTAGTCCAGTCTACAGTGAAAGAACAAATAGCCTCTTTATTGCAATCAACAACAGAGGGGCAATGTGATGTTCCTCCAACAGCTGATGTTAACATTAAAAAGGAAATATATGTAACAAAATCTGACTTACCAAATACCTCGCTAAATGAATCAGAAAATATTCAACAAGAGTCACTAGGACAGGATGCTATTCTTTGGAGAACACAAGATCAACCTGGTACAACAATGACTTCTATAAAGGAAGGAAAATCAGTAGTGAGTCCACTGACACCAGCTAAGACTGCAATGACTTGTGTAAATCCCTTAGAAGAAACACAAGAATGTCAAATAGAACATAAGATGTATTCTAAAGAACCCAAAAGTGATTTTTTTGGACCTGTTAAGTTACAGTGGGAGCTAGTAGATATCCCACTGGAGCAAAGAAACTTACCTAAAGAGCATGTTGCACATAAAAAATGTAAATTAGATGCAACAGAGGTTCCAAGTGATTTCTTACACGATCTGTTAAAATCTCAAAAGGAATTGATAACATGTCCAGCAGCAGAACCAACCAAAGATCAAGAAGATCATTCAGGAAAATCAGTAGACTCTTATGTGGAACTAGAAGAAATCCAATTTGCAGATACTGTAAAATATATACTTGAAACTTCGATACATTCACAGTCTGCAGCGGAAATAATTAAACATCTACTAGAACCAGACGAAGACATATCATTTCCTCTTAAACCTTTATCACCAGCAGTAGAATCAGTGCATTTAGTAGAGGCAGAAGGGAAACCTTTAACACAGCATGTAATATCTCAAGTTGAACCTCTGATATCTTCAATGATAACATCTCCAGTTGAGTCAATGGAATCAGAAAGGTGTTTTGAAGGACATTTACCAGCGTCAGCTGAATTAGTAAAGTCCCCATTAGGCGAAGTATCACTTTCAGTAGACTCTGTGAAAAAACAACCTGTAATGGGAACAGTGGGTTTAGTAATACCTCAAGAGCAAACACAGTTGGAAGCAGCTTGTGCGGAAAAAACTTTAATAGATTCTGAAAAATACCTGGCAGAACATGAAATGTCTTCAGTAAAACCTACACATAAATTAAATGTAGTAGGTTCTTCAGCAGTGAAATCTCCGATAGCATCTAAAAATTACACAGAAAGTATAGTTTTGGTATCAGTAGGTCCAATAGGACCATCTACAGAACTAGTACATCAGGAAAGAGGTGATTCTTCCCTAAAATCAGAGAACAAACTTACTAGCCTGGTATCAACAAGTGAATTAGGATCATCAGATATCTCATTGGAAATGGTGAGATCTGCAGAATCAGAGGAACCAGTGAACTTATTATGGGGAGTAACATCTAGACATACAATAACAGCTACTGAAAGAAAACCATCAAGTTTTCCCTCTTCCGGTTTGGATATGTCATGTACACAACCAGAGGATATTCCCCATGGCATAACACAAGTAGGTGATGGAGCTAAAAATATCACTTCAGGTGACACTAAAGATACCTTTGCATCCCACCCTTTTTTCACAGACTTTTGCATAGCCTCAGAGGGGGAGGACAGTGAGCCTTGGGTTTTGGTGAGCAAAGAGGAGTTGGCTGATTTTAAAGAGTCTGAGGAAAGACCACACCGGCCTGTCTTACTAAGCCATGAAGAGGAAGAAGGGGGCGAGGAAAAAGTTAAAGAGGAAGGTGAAACCATGGCCTCACGGTGCAGCACACTTAGTGACCCCCAACTTGCCGATCAGAGCAGTAGTGAGACTAGTACCCCAGAAGAGCTCAGGACTTATGAAGATACAAGCTCAGGGGTGGAATCACACTCAGATGACATGGCTACATCTCCATCTACTATGCTTACACCTGATCCTGATCTGGGTATCCACATGGGTCAAGAGGAAACAGGAGAAACCCCAGTTGAAACTCCAGTCCAAAAAGGTCAAGAAACATCTCATCAGCTTCATGATGACTGCATGGGGGAAAGATCACAGGAACCCTCTTTGCCATTAAAATTCAATCCCTTAGAGATTGACATAGAAAGAAGAAAAGGGGAGGTTATTGGTTTTACATGCACCCAAGCAGCAGCTGGAGGCAATGAGGAGGTGGATGAACAAGCTGGGACTCTCACCGCCCAAAAAGGTAATTGACATTTTTTTTGGTGGTAGTGGGAACAAGATTACAGTGATTGTTTTTTTTGCAGAAGCTGAGCTTTTGCTGCTATTAAAATGCTGCAGTTTAGTGGGGATATTTGATCTCGGGGTCAATTCATTAAGGGACACTATACAGATATGTTGCAAACAGCAGTCAAAAACCATCAGTGCCATTTGAGTCCTTAGCCGTACCTGTTTACAGTTTATTTGGTGTCTGAAAAAAATGCAATTATTTTTTCGAATTACCTTTTCATATAATTGTGTTTTCTAGTTGCCTGTTCTTCTTTCCCTTCTTCTAGTTTTCTAGTTTTCCTTCTCCAGCACTTACCCTCAATCCCACCCTATTCTCACTCTTACCGCAGTAGGTCTCGTTCTACTCTACTCGGCACTTCTTCCTTCCTGTTTCACGTCTTTTCCCAGGTGTATCAATTTATTTTCTCTGTTATACCTATAAATTCCCTTTAATAATAATAAACTTTCATTTGTTTTTACAACTTGTGACCTCTGTTTTTATTTAAGCATGTGTCCTGTGTGTGTGTGTCATTCTTTTTGTGAACTTTTGTCACTTGTGTGGTGCTTTTTTGTGATGTGTATCATTTCCTGGTTTTCGTTAATGCATGGTGCCTAAAATAATAGTAGCATGTCTGCTCTACTGTCTTACCCATATACAGTCTTGTCCCTGGGCAGGGGTCCCCAACCTTTTTTTTTATCCATGAGCCAGATTCAAATTTAAAGAAAGTTGGAGAGCAACAGAAGAATGAAAATAGTTCCTGGGCGTGCAAAATGTGGACTTTGATTGGCTATTAGGATCGCCTAAGTGGACTGGCAACCTGCATGAGGCTCTGTTTGGCAGTAGACGTGGATTTTATGCAACTAAAGCTTGCCTTTAAAGGACAAGGAAAGTGTAAAATAGAATAAGGGTAGAAATGCTGTATTTTGTATACTAAACATAAACATGAACTTACTGCACCACAAGCCTAATCAAACAAATGATTTATGCTTTCAAAGTTGGCCACAGGGGGCTGTCATCTTGTAACTTTGTTATACATCTTTGTCTGACACTGGCACTGCACATGCTCAGTATGGTCTGCTTGAGTTCTGCATGGCTGGTAAGTAAGACAGGGGCTCCCCCTGCTGTTCATAAGTGATTGTTTCCCTGCCAGAAGCACTAAATGAAGGGAGAATTTCACTGCAAACAGTCAGGTTTCTTATAAAAACGGTACACATTTTAAAATTAAAGTATATTGGAGATAGATTTCTTTTTCATTAAAGAAAGTAAAAATGGGATTTTATTTCTTTGCCTTTCCTTGCCCTTTAAGCCAGAATTACAAAAATAAGCACCTTTTTTGAGGCCACTGGGAGCAAAATCCAAGGGGGTCGGAGAGCAACATGTTGCTCACAAGCCACAGGTTGGGGATCACTGAGTTAGGGGATGGGTTGGGGGGCAGCACAAAATTCAAAGAGTGACTGCAGGTCTCTGTGTTCCATTTGGCACAACATTAAAAACTAGGACTTGGCATTATAAGGACACTTGGCAGTAAGCTTCCTTCTTGGCAAATATTTATTTAGAGAAATATTGCAGTGGCAGCATGAAACTGGCTTCCAGGTCTCACAGGGCTGCAGCCATATGGACACTGACACACATCCCTGGACCTCTCCAGCCAGTGTAACAATCCCTCCTCCCCAGGGCTTCCTTGTTGAGAACATTATTTTCTATTTTTGCAGCCTCAATTGGATTCGGGAGCAGGTCAGGAAGCAGCACCCAGGGTTTCAGTAGGAGAGGGTTTGGGTCGGCGAGGCCCATTCCAGCCCTGGTCATTAGTCCCATGGGCCCCCCACAGATCCTAGAGCCTGGGTAAAGCTCTGATTCTACTTTCGGTCTATAGATCTATAGATTATAAAGTGGCTACATTTTGTAGATAGGCCTTATCTGATCTTGTTGCGCGATATGTTGGTGCTCTATAAATACATGTTAATTATTGTCTGGCCCTGCGGCATACTTTTGCACCTTTACACATTTGCCATAAAGAGTGTTTGGCTGCTTCTTTGAGAGCCTTTTGAGATATGTTTGGATTTTCTCATATGGTAGTAAAAGGCCAGTGGACTGCATAATGACATGAGATTGCAATAAAACCAGCCTGGACTGTTTAATGAGTCATTTTCCCTACCCCTTTCACCAGGTGAAGCCATTGTCCCACCAGACGAAGGACTCTACACCATCTATGAGTCAGAGAGAGGAATCCAAGAGCGTGGCCCCAGAGGAGCAGAGTTGGGCTTAGTGGAGCAGATCATTGGACGGACCTTGTTACTGGTGGCTTCTGAGGGAGGGAGCCGCAGTGGTATGCAGGGTTCTGAACTTGGCAAGTGGGCAGAGCTGTTGTCCCCTTTGGATGAATCCCGTGCCAGCATTACATCAGTCACCAGCTTTTCCCCAGTGGGTGACGCATCCCCACAAGGGGACTGGACAGTGGTTGAGGTGGAAACATTTCACTAATCTTGGTCTTGCCCACAAGGCCGTGCCAGCAGTGATTTATCTTGTTGTGTGCAAGGTGTGTATCAATGTGCAATAAGTGTGCAGTGGTTTGAGTGAGCTGAGCAGTAAATGTGTGTGTGTGTGTAGAACAGTTTGTGTATCAGAAGCTTTGCACTGCCTTCAGATTCTGCAGATGTTCCATTTGGATGGGCCTTGCTGTCTGCCCCTTGCTTCAACCCCTCGGTGCATTGTCGTTATGCAAAGCTGCCACCTACAGGGCAAGGCGTTTACTGCAACATCAAATACTATCAAGCTTATCCTAGCAACGGTAAATGTAGTCATGGTGGGGGTCTTCTTAAGCAAATAAATTATTTTTTATTTCTGTGATCTCCATTGTTCAGAAGACCCGGGTATGAGAGTATAGTAATGAGAACGTATATGTGAATGATAAACATTCATGTGTGTAAGATAATATACAGTATAAAAGTACTGATAACCCTACTAGTATTAGTTGTGCCCATATACAGTAGATAAAGCCCCTATACATCCATGGAAGAAGGGATGAAGAAGATCTCAAATATGAGAAATATATTGAATTTATGCTATACACAGCCTTTACCATTGGTAAAAGAACAAAGAATGCATGTAGGGGCTTACCTACCTCCTATTTGAAGAAGAAAATGTATTTATAATGTGTTCGTCGTTATTACTAGCTTTAATACAGTGAAGCCAGCCTTAAAGCCAGTAAGGGTGATAGTTGGATAGAATTTTTTCTCTTAAATACCCCTGGGTTCCCAGACGAAGCTCAAACATGCTCATTATTTCTTATTTTCTGACCAAAACCATGGATTGAAACTATGGTAGAACAGCCTATGCAGCCGGATTCCTAAACTTGTGTAATCTTTTTATGAACGAAGAGTAGAGGTTTAAAAAAATGTTGGACCTCCAAGGGGGGACTTGATCCAGAAAGGCTTACCATTTATTTCCAAAACTGAGCCTTGGACCATGCAAGTACTTCATAATGGCAATGAGAACCACAAATGAATCTGATGGCCAATTACATTCTTAATGCATTTGGGAGAAGTCTATTCAAACCAACTTGACTCCAACCAAGTGCATGAGCGTATAATAAAGGCAAAACAATACAGACAGACCAGAACCAGTCTTAAGGTGGCCATAGATGTAACAATTATGATCTTCCCTAAGACTATTGGTCGCAGGAAAGATCATTCATTTTCATGACATTTCATGACATTTAGTGATGAATCATCAGATATACAGGCAGAAACAGTAGAATTCTACCTAAAAGGTATCTAAAGGTTCGGCAGTAAACCCTTCAAAGGTGCCCGATCATAATCTTCCTGTTTGGCTAATCAATGAGTCTTTTGCCGATATGGGCCAGCTCGTTTTCCTCCACCCACACCAAATTTATCAGTGCACCATCAGGCTAACTCATCTCAGTGGTTCCAAATGGTGGTTGGGACAAAATGGCAATGCTAAAACCCTCACTGAATGCCAGATTTGTGCTCACTGAAGATTTCTTCTCCTAGATAGAATATTACCAAGATGGCCTTGTAAAAACAAGAGCTTTATCACCTCTAGGACTGCCTATATCAGTTAGAGCCACCCTGGCGAATGGCATATGTCGGAATAGAGGTCACCAGCTAGAAAGAACGACTTGGCCATGTTTGCTTTTATGCCGAGGCCATTGTAAAGCAAAAATGAGAAAACTACTAGCAAGAAGAGTACGTCATCAACCAATGAACTAAAAGGGAAATCTTAAGGGCTTGAGTCTCAAGTGGTAACTCTTGACGGTCTTCTTTCAAGTGTTGAACACAAAGTTTTAATCTTAGCAGACAAGGGACAGTGATTTGGGGTTCTTGGTTGGGCACCGAGTTATGAAAATCATCCAAAGCTTACTGAGATTTTGCTGAAAACATTAAGGACAGTCCATGTGTGAGAAATCACAGAGTTTGGGGCTGAAGTGCCCCGTAGAAACGCAGTATTAGATTTGAAACAATTTGTGCTTTTGGAGAGTAGCTTCTGTACTGGAACTAGAATACCGGCGGAATGGATAGTTACCTTGTACCTATAGTAAATATTCCACTGCCAGACCTTGGATTCAGATGTTACTCTTCTCTTAAGTTCAACAGTTCACTGATAGTTGAAGGTGATCAATATAAGCTCAGACCTTTTTCTAGGCCCACTGCCACCCAGAACATTAGTAACAGAAACAATGAGAGACGGAAGGGGCAGGAGATGTTAGAACTGTTTGAATTCTTTGCCGGCTCCAACTTCTGTCTTTCTATTTCTGATGGTATTGCTGTTCTCTCAGTGTAACTATAAGAGGTTCCAGATTAATGGAGTATGGAGGAGGTAGTAAAGTTATGGACATCAGGTGTGGGGCTCAGAGAAGGCGCTGGAAAGAGTGACAAGGCATGAAGATTGGGAATGGAAGTAATGTAGTGATGGCGTGACAATTAGAGAGAGGGAACTTGGGGTAAGAATGCAAAGACATGTGATGGAGCAGGGCTGAGGGTAAAAATGCATGAAGACTGAGGGAGAGGGAAAAGAGATGAAGGAATTAGTAGGCCCTTCTAAATCAACTCTGCTGGCAAGAAGCAATAAGGATTAAATCAGCAGAACCCCAACTAAAAAGAAGATTTACTCAAACTTGCTCAATATCCTGGACCAAATTGATTCTAACTTCAATCTATGTACTCAGGGCTTGTTCCGGTTAGAATTTACCTTATAGTGGTTAATCTGATGTGTCCATAAAATGTAGTTCCCATTCCTCGTTGATTGTAATAGTCAAGTATCTTGCTCAAAATTCACCGAGCGTGATTGGTTAGTAAGGTTGTTGTTTTAGTTTACTCGTTTACAATATAGTAAATTGTTTTGGTGGCATCACCAATTAAAAACTAGATTTGGTTTTCCATTTTGTGTGTTTATTCACAACAAGTTGTATAGGCGTGCCTCATTGCATAGCATTGTTCTTTGGTTTAAAATCCTGCTTGTTTAATATGAAAAAGAATAAAAACATTTAAAAGAAAAGGTGACTAGGTAAACTGAGTGTAACCCTAATAGTGTATGAATTGACTTTAATTAATGAGGTGTTGTCCCCAAGTAGGGATCCATGGCCGCTCATTGCAGGGGATCCTTGGCCGCTCATAGCAGGGGATCCTTGGACGCTCATAGCAGGGGATCCTTGGACGCTCATAGCAGGGGATCCTTGGACGCTCATAGCAGGGGATCCTTGGACGCTCATAGCAGGGGATCCTTGGACGCTCATAGCAGGGGATCCTTGGACGCTCATAGCAGGGGATCCTTGGACGCTCATAGCAGGGGATCCTTGGACGCTCATAGCAGGGGATCCTTGGACGCTCATAGCAGGGGATCCTTGGACGCTCATTGCAGGGGATCCTTGGACGCTCATTGCAGGGGATCCTTGGACACTCATTGCAGGGGATCCTTGGACACTCATTGCAGGG
>CM044436.1:114650048-114661861 GCA_024363595.1 Xenopus borealis
ATATGGGGGAGAAAGTGATATGGGGGTATATTTGAGGTTGGGTTTTCTGACCCCTGGGGGCTGTCACTATGACTTTATCCCCCATAGGACATTGCTGTAGAGCCCACTAATATATACCAGTGCCATGTTAGGCTGTCAGGTGCCAAAGCCGAAGCAGAGGAGCCACAAAACATCAGCTCTGGGGTGTGGTGGGGACTGGGGTGACCCCTGTGGGGTCTAAGGGAGATTGTTGTTTTATGGCATCATCATTATAATATGGTCTGGTTGTTCACTAACTGCATTTGATCCGCTGGAGAGTCACTCAAGTGTCTCCACATAGGACATATATCAGCCTACAAAACTCACTGTTTGTAACCCCAAATTTAACTATTAGCCATGTGTCCCTCTCACCAGCATCAAATAATGATGTAGCCCTGATAGATAAAGTGTGACAAATGGGACAACAAGGAGAGCTGCACATTTAGTTGACAAATGCTGGGGCTTTGGTGACAAGAAGGGGAAACACTGCAATATGAGTTACATCAGAGGTTCCCAAAACAGAGGGCAGATTATTAGGAGAACTAGACCAGGGAGAGTGTAAAAGAGAGTGTATTAGAAAGAGGATGCAGACATTATAAAAGTAAATAAAGTTTGGGAAATGGGCAGCAGAAAGTCACGTAGCACAGGTAAGGAATGCTGGGAAGGTTATATTTTGATGCTTTACGAGTAGTTTTAGTTTAACTTTAGTGTTCTATAAACTTTCAATACATCGTGCCGGCTAAGGTTATTCTGTACAGGGAGCCTGATTTATCTATTGATCTTTGTGCACAATTGCTGGAGCTGCCATACTAGTTGGTCTAAAGCAGAAATGGGAAATGTAATCTTTAACACTATAATGTAGAAGACTTACTTTGTGGCCTCCCTAGTTGCACAGAGACACACAAGCAGATTAGGGGAGATTAGTCGCCCGTTGATCAATCTCTTCTTCGGGGCGACTAATCTCCCTTGCCGCCAGCTAAAAGGTAAATCGCCGGGAGGATGGCACTTGGAGCGCTTTGTTTTCCGAAGTCGCCCCACGAGGAAAGGCAGCTCGGGGAGATTGGTTGCCCCCGGGTCTGCTCGCGTGTCTCTGCCCTTATACATTCTGTATACGGACGGTTCTCTACAATTCTTAGACATATAGGATACATAAAAAACCCTAAATGTGAAGGCAGTTATAAGTAATATATGGTGTTGCTTTTACACGATACTAAAAATAAATATCTATAAAAATAGCCCATTTATTGGAGCTCCCTATAGATCAGTGATCCCCAACCAGTAGCTCGTGAGCAACATGTTACTCACCAACCCCTTGGATGTTGCTCCCAGTGGCCTCAAAGCAGGGGCTTATTTTTGAATTCCAGGCTTGGAGGCAAGTTTTGGTTGTATAAAAACCAGGTTTACTGCTAAACAGAGTCTCAGTACAGGTTTCCAATCCAAATAGGGACTACCAAATGGCCAATCACAGCACTTATTTGGCTCCCCAAGAACATTTTTCATGCTAGTGTTGCTCCCCAACTCCTTTTTCTTCTGAATGTTGCTCACGGCCTCAGAGGGTTGGGGATCCCTGCTATAGATTTTCTCTGGTCCCTGATTCAAATGAGGGGTGGGCGTGTCCCAACAGTCCCTGCCAGAAGCACAGTAGTAGGAGGACAGCCAATCACAGCCTTGCAGTCACACAAGCGCAGACAAGCTTCAGTTCCCTATCAGGTCCTGCTAGCTGCTGATTGGTTCCTGTCCTACAGTGCAGAGAGCTGAGTGCCCCTAGCTCCCCTGCACAGCCTGGGAATTCAGGGAGCAGGAAGTAGAAGTGGAAGGGAGGGATTATAAGGGTTTTTGCTGAAATATTCAATAAATCAGCCTGAAACAGTACCTTTTTTTAAGCACAATTATTCTGGGGTCACTGACCCCCATCTTAAACACAAATGGTCTGTAAGGCTACACATTATTGTTATTGTTGCTTTTTATTACTCATTCTTCTATTTAGGTCCTTTCCAAGTTATGTTTCAGTCTCTTATTCAAATCCGTGCATGGTTTGATACAATAATTTGGACGTCTGCAACCACACTGCTGAAATTGCAAACTGGAGTGTTGCTGAATAAAAAGTTAACTCAAAACCTACAAATAATAAAAAATGAAAACCCATTGCAAATCGTCTCAAGATATCACTCTACATCATACTAAAAGTTAACTCAGTTGAACAACCCCTTTTAAGCAAATAAATGGTACAGGAGGTCCAACTTGTCCTTTAGATTTTCTGAACTAGAAGATGCCAAAAGGATGTCCCCAAATATGGCAGAAGTTCCCTCACTGGCTGGACAACGAAGTAAACAAAACAACGGCCAATCTGGCCACACACAGAGTTCACTGAACTGGTTAAAACAGAATAGATCACCTGATTATGTGAGGAATTCATAGGGGCCAAGAGAATACAGCCCAGGGCCAACGTGTCTGATGGAAAGATTTTCTAGTAACCGGACAAGAATTGTGGCCATGAAATCCTCCAGCGTTTCAAGTCATTGATCCCTTGTCAAGCTACTGTGGACAACTACAGCTCTGTGGACAACTATAGCTCTGCGGACAACTATAGCTCTGCGGACAACTATAGCTCTGCGGACAACTATAGCTCTATCCACAAAGTCATTAGGCCTCACTGTTCGGTTTTAAACAATGTTTAAAGGGGATGTTGGAGGGAGGAGGAAAGAAAGGGGTTAAATCAAGGGCAGAGAAAGCTGCAGATCAACAGTGTTGGGCTCTCAGGAGAGCAGCCAATGAGAAGCACCGGAACAGGGTACGTGTGCCTGTCTCCAAATCCAAAGGCATATGGCAAGTATCAGGGCTCAGATCAGTAGCCAGAAAGTTAGGGCACAGCTACACTTACAGTCTGGGCCTTATATCCATACGAGGGGGTCTTAAAAGGGATGTTCACCCTTGCATTAAAGGGGTTGTTCACCTTCAAACAACTAGTTTTCAGATAGATCAGAAAGAACGACTTTTTCCAATTACTGTCTGTTTTCTATTTGTAACCGTTTTTCTAATATTGAAGTGTAATGTGTCATTTTTCACCTTATAAAGCAGCTCTGGGAGGGGGGCTGCTTCTAAACGGATGGATACATTTCTTATCTTTGTCCCTGCTGAGCAGAATCTCTGGGTTTCATTACAGGCAGCTGTTAGAATTGATACAATAGTTGCTAATACTCCAGAGATGCTGCTGTGAAATGTATCAATTAAATTTTGCAAAATTGTATCAGTTTAGAGTCTGCACCTGAATTACTGAGCTGCCAGACAAACAGCAAAGACACCAACATTCAACTTTAAACTTAGATTTTGGAAAAACAGTAAAATATAAATAATGGAAAGTAATTGAAAAAAAGTCTTTATTTCTGGGGAACAATTTGAAAACAACTGAACAGAAAAAAAGTGATTGGAAGGTGAACAACCCCTTTAACTTTTAGTATGATGTAGACAGGGATATTGCGAGACAATTTGCAATTGGTTTTCATTTTTTATTATTTGTGGTTTTTGAGTTATTTAGTTTTTTCAGCAGCTCTCCAGTTTGCAATTTCAACAATCCATTTGCAAGGGTCCGAATTCCCCTAGCAACCATGTATTGATTTGAATAAGAGACTCGGACATGAATAGGAGAGGCCTGAATAGAAAGATTAGGAATAAAAAGTAGCAATGACAATACATGTGTAGCCTTAAGCTGGTCAAAGATCCGCTCGTTAGGCAACGTCGCCAAATGAGCGGATCTTTCCAAGGTATTCCGCTAATGGCAGGACTATATCAGGGGTAATCCGGATGTTTGGCTCGATGGGCTGTGATGGGTCGGTCGGGTTAAAACCAAACCTTCCTGATGGATATAGTGGCCATATATCGATCGGGAAGACCCGTAAGAAGCCCCCGTACATAGTCAGATCACCAGGGGATTGCACAACAAGCACAGTGAATGGGGTGTGACCCCCCCCCCAAAAAAAAATAACCCTACACCTATTGATATAACTTAGAACTCTAAGCAGCTTTCCAACATACAGTCATTACGTACTCTCACTCACTTGCAATTATGGAATTTCTGTTGAAAGCCATTTTCCCGACTGGTGGTTCTGACTTTTGAAACAGGAGCCTGCAGCTCCGGCTGGAGAACCGACAGTGCAGAGACAGCTGCTGCTTTCAACAGCAATTCAGCAATTATGTTAATATTCCAAAAGTTGTGGGTCTGTGCCCATGTGAGGGCCCTGGGTAGAATTCTTTCATCTAAGAGGGATGAGGGTGTCTCAGGGCACCCATCCCTCCCTTCCCAGAATGCCTTGCTTTGTATTAGGATTTCAGCCCCTACAGATTCAATAGGTGTCCTGCTGGCACCTTCAGCATAACCCAAAAAGCATCCACCTTAAAGGGGGTTTTCACCTTTGAGATAACTTTTAGTATGACGTACAGAGTGATAATCTGAGACCATTTGTAATTGGTTTTCATTTATTTGTTTTTTGAGTTATTTAGCTTTTTATTCTGCAGCTCTCCAGTTTGCAAATTCAGCATTCTGGTTGCTAGGGTGCAAATTCCCCAAGCAACCATGCATTGATCTGAATAAGAGACTGGAATATGAATAGGAGAGGGTCTGACTAGAAAGAGGAGCAATAAAAAGTAGCCGAATCCTAAATTTTATATGCAAATTATGGGTGGGAAGGGGAATTTTTTTTTTACTTCTTTGTTTTGTGATAAAAAGTCACATGATTTCTCTCTGGATTCAGTTCGGCCGGGCAGAAGGATTCTGCCAAATCCAGCTGAAAGAGGCCGAATCTCGAATGGAATCCTGGATTCAGCGCATCCCTAATAAAAAGTATCAATAACAATACATTTGTAGCCTTACAGAGCATTAGTTTTTAAGAAGGGGTCAGTGACCCCCATCTGAAAGCTGGAAAGAGTCAGAAGAAAAAAAAAAAAAAAAACTCTCGGGCGGCAGGCTGGACACCCCTGCTATAAAAAAGAAATAATGTAAACCAAGTGAAAAGTTTCTCTATAACATACAAAAAGTTGCCTTAAAGGTGAACCAGCCCTGTGACTCCCACTACCCAACTAATAGCGAGTTCCGTAATACCGTAACGCTCCTGCTCCTCGCGCTCCAGGTTAGAGGGGCCGAGCGGAGTAGAAGCCAGTTTCCAGCGCCGGAAGATGCCTCCGGAAAGCATCGACAGCACAGATACAGGTTCCGCTTTAATGGGATGCAATGCCTGGCAGAGGGGTGGGAATCAGACGCCCAAAACTGACCCTGTTATGAAGGGGGAGGAGCTTGCTATAAATAGCCGCTAAAGGGGATTAACCCAGGATAAAGGCTCATTAGCAGTAACCTGCCATACAGCAATCTTAACCCTTCTGCTGCCAAATACCTGCTCAGTGTCCCGTCTGCTACAAACCAACAGGGACTCTGTGTTAACCCCTTACTCTACCCCTGCCCTGCACCTATTCAGCTTCAATACTGGATTTCATAACATATTTTGAGGAATCAGAAGTCTGGATTTCACCAGCCTGAAATTTAGAATCCTACTCCCTACAACTAGAATGTCCATTTAAATAACTTTTTTTTTTTTTTTAAAGGGATGTTTCACTTTTACGTCAATTTTAAATGGGGTCGTAAACCTTCAAACAACTAGTTGTTTTCAGATAGATCACAAGAAATAACGACTTTTTCACAATCACTTTCTATTTGTGACTGTTTTTCTAATATTAAAGTGTCATTTTTCACCTTCTGAAGCAACTTTGGAGGGGGGGGGGGGTCGCCGACTCTTTAAGGGCAGGACTACACGGACGATTTACCTCAGTTTTCCGCGGATGTGACGGCCGGGCTAAAAATGGATGCGACAAGAACAAGGTAAGAAATAGGAAAGTCGGATGGTGTCGCTGGGTTGATGTGATACAACTGTCGGATGAAAATGCTGCATCTTTGTCAGACAGTCGTGTTGCATCGCATCAACCCTGTGACATCATCCGATTTTTCTATTACTTACCTTGTTCCTGTCGCATCCGACTCGTCGCATCCATTTTCGCGCCGACCGTCAATCCACGGAGAACGTTGGTAAATCGTCCGTGTAATCCTACCCTAACTTGATACATTTAGTAACTAAATGTACCCTAAAAGTTAGGGTAGGATTACACGGACGATTTACCAGTGTTTCTCAACCTGGGGGTCAAATGACCCTTTCACAGGGGTCCCTTAAGGGGTTCCAGGAGCAGGTTCATCTCTCTCCCCACTAGCCCTAGGGCAAGGTTGTAGCTATCTGGGTGTTGGTGAGTTGTAGTACAGTAACCTGTGTAGGGAAGCCAGTTGCACTACAACTTTCTATATCCCCTTAGTAGGGACTGCCATACAGCTCTCCCTGCCCATTTAAAATTTGTAAAATTAACATGGTAATTGGGGTGTGGCCACAAAATGGGTGTGGCACTAAGCACGGAAAACAAACCTTTATGCAGCCAAGCGGTCTCCTGTACTTTCCTAACAATCTGCTCTGGGCTGGCATCGAAAATATTTTAATATTTTATGGTTGGGGGTCACCACAACCTGAGGAACTGTATTAAAGGGTCACAGCATTAGGAAACACGAGAACCACTGATTTAGTTGATCCAATTCTTATCTTTGTCCCTGCTGAGCAGAATCCCTGGGTTTCATTCCAGCTCTTAGAATTGATACAATAGTTGCTACTTTGTTGCAACATTGTAACAGTTTAGCGTCTGCACCTGAATTACTGAGCTGCCAGACTCAAACGCCAGAAACACCAACATTCAACTTTAGATTTTGGGGAACAATCTGAAAACAACTGAGCTGAAAAAAGTGTTTGGAAGGTGAACAACCCCGTTTAAGTATGCTATAGAATGGCCAAGTCTATAGGTTTCCAGTTAGTCTTCATTAATTTATTTTTCATATAGTTTAATTATATGCCCCTTTCTTCTGACTCTTTCTAGATTTCAAATGGGGGTCACTGACCCCATCTAAAAGCAAACGCGCTGAAAAACTGCAAATGTATTGTTATTGCTACTTTTTTTTATTACTCTCTATTCAGGTCCTCTCCGATTCATATTCCAGTCTCTCATTCAAATCAAAATAACGTAGACCAGCTGAAAATGTTGCTCATACTAAAAGTTAACCAATAGGTTTCAGGTTTAGGTGGTGGGTTTCAGAAACGAGTCCCGTGCCGGCAGTGGTGAATGAGGCCCGTGGATCATTCTCTAACATAAGATAGACCAGGGATCTGCAACCGTGGCTCTCCAGCTGTTAAGGAACTACAAGTCCCACAATGCAATGAAGGAGTCTGTCATGATTCATAAAGGCAAATGCATTGTGGGACTTGTAGTTCCTTAACAGCTGGAGAGCCAAGGTTGCAGATCCCTGAGATAGACGCTACTACAGGAACAATGAGTAACGGTATGAAAAGACTGCCCCTGTTCCTTTGTAGTAACCTCCCTACAGGAGACTGCAGTGAGAAACCGAGGTATAAATCATAATTAGAGCAAACTAGTAAGTGGAATAATAAACCTATTATCATTTCCGTCATCAGGTATTAAGATCAGCATGAATGACGCCTGTAGTCATAGCATTAGTTCTTATAGAGAAGAGCCTGGCTTTATTGCCATAGTGCAATCCCTCATATAACCTCCAGCTGCAACTTTATTAACTTTAAGTTTATGGACTACTCTCCATGTAGAGAGCTGCAGGGGTCGGTTTTTATAGATATGGGCCCAACCTGGACCCGCTTGGTCTTAAGCCGTACCCGGCCCTTCATACCCACCTCCTGAAGTGTAGCAGAAGAATCAAATGCACACGCGAGCCCTTCAGTAACGTGTAACACAATAAGGTCCAAGGTTGGACGCCATACATTGGACTTTCTGGATTTGGGATCTGATTGATAATTGACACTTGGGGCAGATTTATCAAGGATCGAATTCGAGGGTTAAAAAAAAAACCAAAAAAAAAAAAACCTCAAATTCGACCATCGAACTTTAATAGAATTTAAATCCTTCGAATTCGGATGATTTTAACGCAATTCGATTTATCGAACGATCGAATAAGATCAAATGATTTTAACCATTCGATCGAATTTTTTATTTATCCGATCTAAAAATTATACAGCAATTCGGTAGGTTTAATCTGGGTGAGTCGATGGTCGAAGTGCCCAAAAAAAAAAAAAAAAAGTATTCGAATTTTCCAATAGTCATTAAAATTTGATCGAATTTCGAATCATTCACATGAATTTAGTAAATCTGCCCCTTGCTTGGGGTTGTGACGCATACGTAATAAACACGTAGGGTGCTTGTCCCCTGTTTGTTATTGCCTCGAGTGCCGGTACCCAATTATGTATTCCCAACAGGAAGTTACATCACACCAGCTGGCCGTGATGTCATGATTTTTTTTTTTATAAATTGGGAAGCATAGGTTTTCTTACTTTACACCAGGAATGGCTGTAGCCCACCCCACCGCGGCGGATCAGGCCACCTACACTGTGAGCACAAAAAGTATAATCTGCCCCAATCACATTGCTGGTACCCGACCCTATGATGCAGGATTATACCTCCAAGCACCACAAACACACAAAACACAGTGCTACAAGACAAGGAAAGGTACAGGTATGGCACCGGGTATACAGAATGCTTGGGACCTGGGGTTTTCCAGATAACAGATATTTCTATAATTTGGATCTTCATACCTCAAGTCTACTGAAAATCAAGTAAACATTAAATAAACCCAATAGGCTGGTTTTGCTTCCATTAAGGATTAATTATATTTTAGTTGGGGTCAAGTACAAGCTACTGTTTTATTAGTACAGGTACAGAAAAAAAATTATTTCTAAAAGTTTGCATTATTTGGATAAAATGGAGTGAAAACTGGGGGGGTGAATATTTTTTATGCACTCCTCTGTGAGTATAGCCACTTAACCGAGAGTCCAGGTAGGTACTCCTGCTTGCTGAAAAATAGTGATAATACCATTCCTTCTCCTTTAAATATGTTGTTCACCTTCAAACAACTAGTTGTTTTCAGATCACCAGAAAGTGACTTTTTGTAATATTCAAGTGTAAAGAAGCACGGGGGGGGGGGGGGGGGGGGGGGGGGGGGGGGTCGCCAACCCACTAAACTGTTCTGAACAGATACATTTAATGGATACATTTGTCGCTGCTGAGCAGAATCTCCGAGTTTTATTAAAGGCAGCTGTTAGAATTGATACAATAGTTGCGAATACTCCAGAGATGCTGCTGGAAATAGTATCAACTAAATGTTGCTAAATTTTAACAGTTTAGAGTCTGCAACCTGAATTACTGAGCTGCCAGACTCAAACACCAGAAACTGGGACTTCAAACATTATACTTCGTAAGAAATAAATAATGGAAAGCATTTGAATAATGTCTTTATTTCTGGGGAAGAAACTGAAAACCAAGTGAACCGAAAAAAGTGTTTGGAAGGTGAACAACCCCTTTAACCTTTATTATGTTACAGAATGGCCTGGTCTTGAACACTTTTCAGTTACTTTCATTTTTGAAGAACTTTTGTTCTGGCATGCAGGGGCCAGTTTGCTTTCTGCTCATCCCGTGACCCTAGGCCACGGTCATTTAAAGGAGAACTAAAGCCTAACTAAAGAAGTGTGTATAAAGGTTGTACATGATGTTTTGTGCTTGTGTACCAGCCCAAGGCAACCACAGCCCTTTAGCAGTAAAGATCTGTGTCTCCCCAGTAGATGCCCCAGTAGCTCCCCATCTTCTTTTCTACTGATTCACTGATTCACATGCTCTGTGCTGCTGTCACTTACTGAGCTTAGGGAACCACTCACAATATACACCTGATAGTGTCATAGAAATACAGTCACAATATAAGGCTGATTAGTCATTAATACACATAATTAGAAACCAGTGCAATTAGCTGCATCAGAATTTAATAATCAGCAAACCGGTAGCATCAGCTTATATTACAGCCAGGGAACCTCATTTTCTGCTGCTGGATAATTAGAGACGACCCCTAAGCTTAGCTTCTCAACAGCTGCTCAGAGCCCACTGAGCATGTGAGTGTCAGACACTTTCCAAGATGGTGACCCCCTGTGACAAGTTTCAAGTCCTGGATCATTGCTGCTATTGACAAGCTGAAACTTTAGCCTCCTGCAATGAGTTTAGTATATAAAATATGGCATTTTTATCCATGTTCATTGTTGGGGGGGTTTAGCTCTCCTTTAAAAAAGTCAATGGTCTGAAATCACTTATAGTGTAATAAGCTGACAGATAAAAAGATGTTTTTGTAAACATTAAATATTAGAAATGGTGTATCCAGTGCAAAACTCTTCAGAATATAGTTTCCTTTTAATAGAAAAATCTATAGTTAATGAAATTTTGGGTGAGCCACCTGTTGAGAGTGTCTGGCACAGAACGTTCCTCTGTACAATGCACTGTACTTTGTTTTTAAGGACAAGTCTGTCTGTTTGTGCAGCGGCAATCTTATTTACTCATAACAAGTGGGGCATGTGCCATATGCTCCAGGCCTGGGTGTTGGCAGAGCCGATTATAAATCAAAGGCACATGCCTGCGAGTCCTTTAGTTCCTCTTCACTGAAAGGACTGGGAAACACGGCTCAACCCAGAATTCCTGGTACTTCTCAAAAAGGTGCGTTCTGATACTGGAACTACATCGCCTATTTATACACTGAAGAAGGACTTCTTATATACACACGTGTTGTCTATACAGGTATAGGATTCAGTTTTCAGAAACGTTATCCAGGAAGCTCCAAATTATGGGAAGGCCACCTGCCATAGACCCTGCATAACTAAAGAATATCGGTTTTTTTTTTTTTTTTTTAAGATTTCCTTTTCCTCAGTAATAATGTAAAAATTGTAAAGTTTGGGGATACCTTTTATTGGCTAACTGAATAAGTAACAATTGCAAGCTTTCGGAGCACACAGGCCCCTTCGTCAGGCAAAATACATATAAAACTGTACATTGTACTTGATCCCAACTAAGATAAAATTAATCATTATTGGAAGAAAAACCAGCCCATTGGGTTTATTTAAAGGAAACTTATAGGATAAATTAAAAAAAAAACTAATTGTGTAGGCAATTATAAGCAATATATGGTGTTGCTTTTACATGGTGCTAAAAATTAACATTATCTTTAAAAGTAGCCCCTTTATTATGGATGTTCTCTGGCCCCTGTCTGTGTTATAAATGAGGAGTGGTCGTGTCCTAATGGTCCCTGCCAGAAGCACAGTAGGAGGGGGACAGCCAATCACAGCCCTGCAGCCACACACACACTTCAGTTCCCTATCAGGTCCTGCTAGCTGCTGATTGGTTCCTGTCCTACAGTCCCTACTGGGAATTTAGGGAGCAGGAAGTGGAAGGGAGGGATTATTAGGGTTTTTGCAGAAATATTCAATAAATCAGCCTGAAACACTACTTTTTCAAAGCACAATTCTTCTATATCTACATGAGTACAAAGCACTGGTACATTCTTATTTATTTTTTACACAAAAAAGGTTTACTTTTAAGGGTTACTTGATTTTTTTTTTAGTAGACTTAAGGTAAGGAGATCCATATTACATAGAGATCCGTTATCCAGAATACCCCAGGTCCCGAGCATTTTGGTTAACGGGTCCTATAAAATGCATAAGGACTGGGGGCAAGGTACATTGGGGGCCCTTGTTATGCAAACTGGAGATGGGAGTTTGCATACGGTTTGTCAATGAGTCCTACAGTCTTTACTAGTTTTCTTACAGTAAGGGCTAGGCCAGACGGGGAGATTCGGGGGCATTTTGTCGACTGGCGACTTCTCGCCG
>CM044436.1:114666854-114685131 GCA_024363595.1 Xenopus borealis
TGGAGGCAAAACCAGCCTATTGGGTTTATTTAATATTTACATGATTTTCTAGTAGATTTAGGGTGTGAAGAACCAAACTAGGGAAAGATCCGTTATTTGGAAAACCCCAGGTCCCCAATAACTGTACTGTAGTTTTTATCATCCGTTTAGACAATCTGCTCTTCATCTTCCTGTCTCTTACTGAAACAATGGTCTTGCAGCTAGGACAGATTGGACCCTAGCAACCGGATAATCCTAACTAAAGAGCTGATTAAAAAAAGAATCGACACTCACAAAAAGTAGAAAACAAAGACCAGTTGTATGAGAACCTCTGCATCGTACTAAAGCAAACACAAAGTTGAACTTCCTCTTTGATGCCTTATGCCTTAGACAGGTTTATGAGAAAAGGTTAACTACCCTTTGTCGTTGTTTTTTTTCCTCTTGCTTGAGAGCTTTCAGCCTGGAATTTGTTCAGCAGTGTCCCATAGAAACACAAATGCTGAACAGACTGACATGGAGTTGTTTAGGCAGGATTGCCGTGGGCAATTTTAATTTTGGAGTGGAAAGTCCAGTTTTCTCTCTCTTAAATGGGTGTATTTACTGCTAGGTAATAGGAGAAGCAGAAAAATGCAGCATAAATATTTACTATATTATATAAGCGGATAAGAGCGGTAATAGAAGCCCAGTATCTCACATAGGTGTAGGGTTAAACACAAACCCCAAAACTTGTCTGACGCTGCGGTTAGAGTTACTTAGAGTGTTTGCCATGCAACAGCCACTGACTTTAAAGGAACAGTTCGGTGTAAAAATAAAAACTGGTTAAATAGATAGGCTGTGCAAAATACAAAAGGTTTCTAATATAGTTAGCCAAAAATGTAAAGTATTAAGGAGTGAGTGGATGTGTAACAGAACAGAACACTACTTCCTGCTTTTCCGCTCTCTAACTCTGAGTTAGTCGGTGACTATAAGGGGCCCACATGGGACATCTGGCTGACCGCGATTGGGGAAGCCTGTCGGAGGGCCCCATACATGGGACAATAAGCTGCTGACTAGGTCTGTCGGCAGCTTTTATAGGCCCGTGTATGGCCACCTTAAATTTTGTTACAGGAAGGTTAGTATCTGCAAGGAGTTACATTCTCTCTGTGCCTGTCTGGGATGGGTTAAGGTGGTGACACACAATAAGATCAGCTTGTTTGCTGACCCTATAAGCCCACCAAAGGCAGGGAGATATTGCAGGACCGTATTTATATTAAGGTTCCTTTTTTTTTTTAAAAAAGAAATTTCGCCCAGCTACTTCCGTGGATTCCACAGCTAGGGGGGTGAGGGGCAGGGGGCTGGCTGGTTGGTTGTGGAAGTGATGTCACTTCCGGTGTGATGACATCACACACAGCTCGTAGGGGACGTATTTAGGTCAGATGCCTAGGGCAGCATCGGACCTAAATACAGTTCTGAAATATTGGGTTAATCCAATTCTTCCGCCCTAGGGCCAAACAATGGGATTATAACAAAGGAAATGGGTGAAGACGGGTCATAGGACTGAATCAACTAGCCCATGAGGTCCTTGATAGAAGGAAAAGTTAAACCTGCCGGATCAATATCTGGATGATTTTTGCCGGATATGGATTGGGGAGACCTGTCGGAAGCCCCCACACACCAGATAAACTGCTGAACCTAAAGGATCAATATCAGCCGTTTTAACATGTCCTTGTATGGCCAGCTCCACTGGGGCAGGTACTAATGTGAATGGTGTATAATTTATAAAAGGCACTGCTGTATATGCGGGTGCTGTACAAAAAAAAAAAGAATTATAATCCCTCCACTGCAGCCCAGTCAGGTAATTCATTGGAACACACTAAAGCTCTCAGGAGTTTATCTAAACAAAGCAAAAAAAAGTATGAAGAATGATTGCAGCTTCTCCTTAAAGTAAACCAATACCAAATATGTAAAGGATTATAGGAGAATGTGATACAGGCCCGTCCCAAACGAGACACTCTGTGTAATGGCCGTCCCGTTAGACTAGCTAAAGTTGGGCCCTGTTTAATACAGTGCCACCAACATGGCAAGGAAAAAGCACTAATTAATAAAATTATTTCATTAACGATCACTCGATGATGTAGCGTTTTCCCCCCTAGAACTCCTGCACCATCGTGTCCTCTGCAAGAGAGCAGCTGGCATTATCAGTAGGGGTGCGGTCACTGCGGACTGTTAAAAGGGTTGTTCACCTTTAAAGGGATACTGTCAGGGGTAAAATGTTTTTTTTCTTCAAAACGCATCAGTTAATGGTAATGCTCCAGCAGAATTCTGCACTGAAATCTAGTTTTCAAAAGATCAAACAGATTTTGATTTTGAAATCTCACATGGGGCTAGACATACTGTCAGCTTACCAGCTGTCCCCAGTCATGTGACTTGTGCTCTGATAAACTTCAGTCACTCTTTACTGCTGTACTGCAAGTTGGAGTGATATCACCCCCTCCCTTCTCTCCAGCAGCCTAACAACAGAACAATGAGAAGGTAACCCAATAGCAGCTCCCTAACACAAGATAACAGCTGCCTGGTAGATCTTAAACTGGCCATTCACAGGCCCGATAAAAGCTGCCAACAGACAGAGTCGGCAGCTTATTGGCCCGTGTAAGGGGCCCTCAGACAACCTTCCCTGATCAATATCCGGCCAAAAGTATCACTGGGTTATCGATCGGGACTAAAAATATTGTCGAATTGCGCCGCATCTGTTCGCTTCGACCACACGTATTTCTTTAATTATGGGCCCACAATCGGATCATCGGGATATGGCCCACCTCAAGGAGGGCATATCTGGGAGAGATCCGCTCTTTTGGCAACATCGACAAACAAGCGGATCTCCCAGTGTATGGCCACCTGCCAGAACAACAGAATAACAGCCTGCCAGAGAGTAGTTCCAACCTAAAGTGCTGGCACAAGTCACATGAACAGGGGCAGCTGGGAAATTGACAAGGCAGATTTCAAATGAAATATAAAAAAAAATCTATTTGCTCTTTTAAGAAATAGTTTTGAGTGCAGATGTCTGCTGGAGTAGCACTATTAACTGAAGCATTTTGAAAAAAAAACATTTTCCCTATGACAGTATCCCTTTAAATTAACTTTTAGTATGATGTAGAGAGTGATATTCTGAGACCAATTCCAGTTGGGTTGATTTTCTTCTTTTTATAATTTGTGGTTATTGAGTTACTTCACTTTTTATTCAGCAGCTCTCCATTTTGCGATTTCAGCAATCTGGTTGCTAGGGCCCACATTTCCCTAGCAATTATGTAAGCAAATGAATAAGAGACTAGAATATGAATAGGAGAGGGCTGAATAGCAAGCAGAGTAATAAAAAGTATCAATAACAATAAATCTGTAGGCTTAAAGAGCATTTGTTTTTTAGATGGGAAAGAGAAGGCGAATAATTAAACTATAAAAAAATATTAGGGCCAACTGAAAAGCTGTGTAGCAATGGCCATTCTATAACATACTAAAAGGGTGGTGAACCACACCTTTAATGAATGGTTCCCTTGTCACAGTCTGTTGCAGAGACTGACAACCCGTTGTGGGAACACAGGAATTCCAGGGTTCAATAGCATCAAATGACATGCTTGAGGGGCATTTGCCGCTAAGTACAGCTACATGGTAGTGCAAGTAACATTTTAAAGGAGAACTAAAGCCTAACTAAAGGAGTAGGTATAAATGTTGTACATGATGTTTTGTGCTTGTGTACCAGCCCAAGGCAACCACAGCCCTTTAGCAGTAAAGATCTGTGTCTCCCCAGTAGATGCCCCAGTAGCTCCCCATCTTCTTTTCTGATTCACTGATTCACATGCTCTGTGCTGCTGTCACTTACTGAGCTTAGGGACCCACTCATAATATACACCTGATAGGTGTAGAAAATATAGTCGCAATATAAGCGCTACGAAACAAGTTGGGGCTATAGAAATACATGTTAATAATAATATAAGGCTGACCAACCTCATTTTCTGCTGTTGGATAATTAGTGACGACCCCTAAGCTTAGCTTCTCAACAGCTGCTCAGAGCCCACTGAGCATGTGAGTGTCACAGACAATTTCCAAGATGGTGACCCCCTGTGACAAGTTTCAAGTCCTGGATCATTGCTGCTATTGACAAGCTGAAACTTTAAGCTGGTGCCATAAGTTCACTATATAAAATTACATTTGCAGTACAACAGTAAAGAGTGACTATCACAGCACAAGTCACATGACTTGGGGCAGCTGGGAAACTGACAATATGTCTAGCCTCATGTCAGATTTCAAAATTGAATATAAAAAAAATCTTTTTGCTCTTTTGACAAATGGATTTCAGTGCAGAATTCTCACTATTAACCGATGTGTTTTGAAAAAAAAAAAAAACAAACATTGTTTCCCATGACAATATCCCTTTACTTATCCACCAACACTGCAAAACAAAGTGATCAACTGAATAAATATCATATAGTGCAATAGATCGTACTAATCCTTGTATGGAAAAATAGGGCAAGGTGCTGTGTCTAAATAGCAAAATATAAACAGTAAAGTTTGCCAAACGCTCCTAGCCAATCCACAGCAAGTATTTGCTGGCCTTTGGCAGGGGGATGACACTTGATTGGTCGCCATTGGCGGTGTTGTAAGTCGGTACTTGTTGCACTCTATAGCAAAGCTACACATATAGGAAGTGTAAGCGGAAAAGACAACATGCAGTGCTGCCGAGAGAGGAAAGTACTCACCGCTTTCAATCTCGCCGCCCTTCTTTGCGGTTGCCGCGTTGCCCATGGTGGGGGGCGGACGGGTCCTCTAAGTTCTGGACAAACGCCCCCCACCGATAAGTTTAAGACCTGCGATGAGAAATCAGTCCGTTACTTCTGGGTTACACATCGATCAGTGTCTGTAGGGAAAAAGCTTTAATTATATATTGTATGGTTGTGGCTTTTGGGCTGCAAGTTTTCTACTTCCATTCCAACCCCCTAAGTCTGCAGGTTAAACTGGGGGCAGAGAGCTGGCCAACATATCAACTATGCCAACAGCAGGAAGCACAGACCAACATGAACGATCACAATTAAGAATCAAGTTAAATACCTGACTTAGTCCCCATATAATAATAAGCCAATAGAACACTGGGGGCATCTACATCTCCAAGTCCCACCCATCTCTCTCTCTTCAACAACAACAACATTCCCAGGGGTTAAAGTGTGCCCAGCACTAACGACGGCCTTTGTGGGGTGGTAGAGTTGCTGCCTGGCAGCCCCAGGGCACTATATAGCGGTGTCTCTGCGAGTTTCATGCGCTAGCCTTCCACACCACAAGACATAAAGCAGGTTAAGGGGCTCCTACTGAAAGTGCAAGACGGATATTGGATTGCAAGCTCCACTGGCCAGTGACTGGAGTAAATAACGAAGCAGCACTGCAGGCTATATACATAAAGGATAACACTCCCACAGAAATAAAGGATAACAGTCCCATAGAAATAAGCTCCAGGCCTACTTGCTGGTACTTGGACACTACCCTCCAGAATAGGTTGTCACTCCCCACCCTAGGGCTTCATCAGAGGAGCACCCCACAGGCCAGCCCTCCCCTCACACCTATACATCTCCCCCTCCAGCACAGCCCCCCTCACACCTGTACATCTCCCCCCAGGCCAGAGAGCTTTAGCAAGAGCAGCCGGAATGTCACACAACACGTCAGGAATGCGCAGCCACGTAACTACTACCCACCAAAGGTTGCCTATCCCTGCCTCTAGGCTGTGCCCCAGCTCCCCGCGCAAAATCCCAGCGTCCCCTCGTAGCGCTGACAAGGAATGCTGGGAGTTGTAGTTGAAAGTGAGCAGGGGAGACGCCGGCTAGAGAGAGACACTAACAACGCCTTGGGCCTGTCCATCCAAAAGCCAAACAGCGCAGCTCGGATACCTCTGGGAAGCGATATGAGGGGCCTGCTAACTCTCCTCCCACCGGACGTCTCCAGCACCCGCTCGCCGCCTCCCTTGTCACCTCTAGCACCCCGCAGGCCGCGGAGCCTTTTCCCTCCTCCTCTGCGAAGCCTCTAGGACCCCCCACTAACCTGATTAGCTCCGCCTCGTTCGTCGTCACTCAAACCTTGTAACCCAATCACGGAACGCAGCCCCTCCCGCCCCTTGGAAAAGCAACCTCGAATCGTGCTCCCCGTAAGTCCCACCCCCTTTTTAGACGACCACCGGTAAAGAGGTAAGGCCTAATCCCGCCTCCCCTCCCTGTCACCCAGGAGACCGGAGTCCTGACGTCACACAGGAAAGAAGCCCAATGAGAAGGCGTGGGAATCATGAGTCTCCGCCCAACGCTTTCTCGTTGCCTATGGACTTGCTCTGGACTGGCAGCAAAAAGGCGGGACAAATCTGCAGGTAAATGATTGGATCAGCTGCTGCGCTTACGCCATCAAGCTATTAATAGAAAATGCTGAATCCCGCCTCTTTCAGCTCCAGGGTTATTAACTCGGTAACCGCTAGAGATTCGAGAGCGGATTGTAAACAGTGGCAGAGTGCGCATGCGCAAGTTAGTCTGACGTCTCTATGTGCGTTAGTAGTACTTTTCCCTTGCGCGCACGGAATTATGGGTGTTCCTTTGACACTGTCTGCTTATTAGTTACCTCATGACTTTTTTCCTTTCTGCTTTTGGCCTTAGTATTGTTGCCTGACTCTCTTTTCACATATAGAGGGGACACACCCCACACACCATATACTAACACTGTGACCCCAGTATATAACAGTATGGTGACCTCAGTATCGGCCTTATGAACCTGTTAGCTGTTCTGGGCAGCTGGGCTCTCTGCCAAAAGCCAATTAAGTTAAAATCTTTTTTTCTTTTTCTGGCTGTTCAGTGCAGAGAAAAGAGGGACTTTCCAGTACAAATGAGGGACAGCTGGTTGAGCTCTCAAAAGAGGGACTGTCCCTCCAAAAAAGGGACAGTTGGGAGGTGTGTGTAGTCAGATACACTTGATCCTCTGATATAGGCCCAGAAGTGGAAGCTTGACCAAAGCATTGAGCTGTGATCCCCGAATGAGAGGGGCGCTTGACTCACTTTTTTGGGACTTGCATATGTCACATGCCCTTGATTAATCTTGCTTCATTTCCCATATCCCCGGCTGCTTGGCTGGTGGAAGGGGGGAAATCTTCTCTCCAATACTTCTTTCCTCTTTCTTTTTCCAGCACCAGCTGGAGCCTTAACAAGGCAATTAATGGCATTGCACAGCTCACTCCAGCACCCTTTTCGTGTTTGGTTTGAGCACCCTGCATGGGGTCACAGTCCCTTTGGCTGGAGTCGCAGTCCATGACACGCTCTGGGGGAAACTTCTGCAGAACCCAGGGTAGACAGGACTCAGCGAGGGGGAGTCCAAACAACCCCAAACCCCTTTCGGGGGGCGGGGATGGTGGGCCCTCCCTAGCTTCTGCAAAGAGGGACCCAAGCTGTCTGCAGGCCGAGCCTGAGACACATGGGCAACGGAGCTCATGCCTTCGGGTAGGACTCAGAGAGGATGATTCAGTATCATCTGTTCATCAGTTGGGGGTGGCAGACCTTTCTGATGAGACAGAGAAAGCACTGGCCAGGGGCCAAAACACTACGGAAGCCCGAGGCATAGTGCCCCCCATGGGGATGCCTGACAGTTTTTATTTTGCTTGCAGTTTTCTCCACCGGGCCTTTTGGCTAGGTGGGAAAATTTTGCACTTTGTGCACTTCTTTTGTGTGCAGTCTCGTTTGTCACGTTTGTCCAAGACTTTACACACAGGCTATGGTGGCACGAAAGAGTCCTTGGGGCTCTGCTCCAGGTGAAGCTTCAGTGGACCTCGGGGTAAAGGGGGGCTCTCCCTAGCCACGAGTTGAAGGAGAGCCTGAAGACCCTTGCCTCCTGCCTGTGCCTTTTGTGTCGGGGAAGACGGGGCCCACACTAGCCTTGGCGAAGGTGGGCCCAACGACTTCAGTAGCTGTCAGTGCCTTGGCCTGGGGCTCTTAAGTAACACTGAGCCCATGCCCTTTGGGGACTGTTTGCACTGTAATTGCCACCCGATGCTATGTTTGTTCAATAAAGCCACTTTTTAGAAAGAGAGCATACAGCTTCCTGAGTCCTTCGGTACAGCGCCAGCGCGCTGGTCTGTACATTTTGCTGATTACGATGACTGGGAGCTGTGAACCCGTCTGACCTCGCGGGCAGCTGCTGGAGGGGAAGCCGATCTGAATTATATATGGGAGAGGTGAGCTCCGCTATTTGTCTCCTTACTTCTCGGCATAGGTCTCAGGGGACACCCACATTTTGCACCTGCACTGTGTACTTAGGGTGTTAGAAAGCACAATCCTGGGCTTTTAAAAAAAAAAAAAAATGGGAGGGGCCTCACAGTATGTAATAGCACTGTGACCCCAGTATGTAATAGCAGGGCCAGCATTAGAAATCACGGGCCCCATACAACAATTTTCAGGGCCCCCAAGCCCCATCCAGATCCCACCCACTCCACACTACGGTTAAAAGTCCACTCAAACATCAGTGCTAAAAACGGTAAACCCCCCCCCCCCACACACACACACACAAAAGTTATAAAAAGCCATTGATGGTCAGGGTCCCCTTATTAGGTAAAAAAAACTGTGGCATGAGTACCCCTCACTAAATTTTTATTTTAAAAATTGGTGGTAAAAAAGGAATTGGTGCCTAGGCCCCCATAAAAGTTTTTTTTTTAAAAATCATTGGCGTCAGGGCCCCTGTTACAAGTTGAAAAAAACTTTGGGGCCCCAGAAAATACTTTCCCATAGTCACCCATGATAAGCATTAACCGATGGGTTAACATCCACATGGGCCAGCAGACAGGACCTCCCCCAAACAGTTCAAAAGGTTGCACCTCCCTTCGCCCCTCTTTTTTGTGTGGGCTGGTGGATAGTGGAGTCTTAAAGGGGAATTCAACCCCCCTGTTGCTAACCTCCTCCCCCCCGGGCTATTGCCCCTAAGTCGCTACTTACCCCTGTATAGGTCCCCTCCAGCGAAGTTCACAGGGGCCATCTTCTCTTGCAACAGCTTCTTCCTGGATGTGGCTCAGGTGGCGGCGCATGCGCAGTAGGACGCTGGTACTACTGCACGTGTGCACGAAGTTCAATTGGAGAACATCGTGAACTTTGTGCGCATGCACTGCCGCGCACTGACGCATCCAGGAAGGAGCCGTTGCAAGAGAAGATGGCCCCCGTGAACTTTGCTGGAGGAGACCTACACAGAGGGGTAAGTAGTGACTTAGGGGCAATAGCCCGGAGGGAGGGGGCCTATGGGGGGGAGGGGGTTAGCGCCGGGGGGTTGAAATCACCTTTAAGAAAGAAGACTACGGAGATGGAAAGGTAAAATGTCTAAAAGCTCTCCTTTCAGGGGTTAGCAAGGGCAAGGTAGCTTGAAGCAAGATCTCTCCTCCTGCTTGCAGGTCAGGAGATTTCTCCATGCAGATAGACAGTGCGCTGTTTCGTGGCAATCCTCCCTGCAGGTGGGTTAGGAGAAGCCAATATGCCCCAGAGAGGTATGCTTTGGAGGTAGGGTTGCCACCTGGACTTTTTTTTACAGGCCTGAACGGTATTTTTGATGGGTGATCCCAATGTTATTAATAGGAAAAAGAGCTGAACATATAGGAAGGCCGGTATTGTTTTAAAGAAAAGGTGGCAACCCTAGTTGGAGGAGAGATGTGGAAAGCCTGCATCACAGCATGGAGAGGCATGGAAGTCACATAAGCGGATCAGTTCCGGCGGCCATCTTGGTAATGGAAAGACAAATAGCTAGGGACAGCAGGTTGCTGGCGAAAGTGGCTTGTCACCATTTTGGATAAGGGAAAGACAGCGCAAATTTAAATGGGCAACGTGTTGCCAAAATAATGGGTAAAGTAGCGTTCATACAGGCGCAAGGATGCGAAATGCCCTTGTATTCTGGGGTGAAAGGTTATGGGGGCAGAGTTCAGCCTCAGCTATTTAAAGGAAAGCTATACCCCCCTGGACAATGTAGGTCTCTATAAAAGATATTGCATAAAACAATTCATATAGAAACCCCTGCTTCATGTAAATAAACCATTTTCATAATAATATATATATACTTTTTTAGTAGCATGTGCCATTGGGTCATCCTAAATACAAAATTGCCATTTTAAAAAATAAGGACAGCCTCCTGGGATCATATGATTCAACAGTGCACACAAACATACCAAACAAACTATAAAGTTAGGTCACATGAGTCTAGAGTTGCCACCTGGCCGGTATTTTACCGGCCTGACCGGTATTTTTGATGGTACAACCCAATGTTAATAATAGGAAAAAAAGATAAATATATAGGAAGGCCAGTATTTTTTTTTCAAGAAAAGGTGGCAACCCTACACGAGTCAATTAACAAATAGAGTTCTGTATTTTGCTTCCACACTTCTTCCTGTTACAGTCAGAGTTGAAATATTTCTGATCAGGTGATCTCTGAGGCAGCACACAGACCATCACGAAATGTTGGCTCAAGGTAAGACATGTAAAAGGACTATATTTACTTAAATATATAATCCAGTTTGGTAAGATTATTTAATATGCTACTTAATCTGATGTAAATTACCTGTTGCTCAAGTATTCATTTTGGGGGTATAGTTTTCCTTTAAGGAGAGCACACTTCCTGTGAGTGCCATTTGCCACGCAGTGTATGCTGAGCACTAAGAGCACTGGTTACATGTATGTGATGTTTCTTTTTAAATCTTCAGCTGGAAACCACTTTTTTTAAAGGAAGAGTTGCTGAATTATGTTACTGTCTTTACCTAGTTTGACAACCTGGAACCTGGTATGACGGGGAAAACCTTCAAAAAAGGTGAGGTTTTGAGAGAGTGGAATAATGCAAGACAGCAGGCTATTATTTATATTCAGTCTCCCTGCTTCTGAAGGAAGAAAGGAAAAGTCACCAGAAAAATCTTCAGTTTCTGCAGAAACACAGCAAGAACCTGGTACCTTGGCTTCAGTGATAAAACAAGCAGTTAGTCAAGGATTTCAGGAAGTATCAAGCTCCAGAAAGAGGCCTAGACATAGAAGACAAGCAGAATTATTGTTTGACGTTTTGGAAGGAGATTTATCAGAGGATGGTGGGATCAGGAGAAGTGGAGTTAGAGGAGGAATCCACTTTTGATATTGCTGTCATTAACCTGCTGATTAAAGCAGTTAGACAAACCCTGACTCTTCCTACAGAAGCAGCAAAAGTCTCTTCAGCAGATAAGATGTTTCCCTCTTCAAGGAAAAAGGCAGTAGGTTTTCCAGTACATTCCTCCATCAAAGAGATTATGATGACAGAATGGAAGAAGACAGAAAAAAAGAACCCAAACAGCAGGGAAATTTAACAAGAAATGCCCTTTGAGGAACAAAGTTTTGGGAGTCGCCACCAAAAGTAGATGCAGCCATAGTCGGATTGGCTAAAAAGACGACCCTTCCAGTGGATGATGGGGAGCCAATGGAGAAGAAAATGGAGTTTGATCTGAGAAAAGCTTTTGGAGCAGCAGGGGCAGCCTGTAAACCAGCGGTCGGCGATTACTCACATGTCTGGGCCAGAACCATTCAAGACGTTTGGGTACAGGGAGTGATAGACACAGGATTACTACTGGAATTCAAGTCGGTACCCAGAAAAGATTTTTTTTTCATCGAGTCAGTCTTCAAGGTTGAGGATGGAAATACAGAAGTGGTACAAAAGTACTTAAAGCAACTATTCGAGTCAAAGGCGATGGAACCAGTTCCTCCAGAGGAAGAAGAAGGCATCAGGAACATTAAGACCAGTGCTAGAAATGAGGAGGGTGAACAAGTTCCTGCAAGCAAGTAGATCCAAGATGGTGTATCTAGTCTCCATTATGCAAGCTGTGTCTGTAGGAGATTGGCTGACAAGCATAAACCTCAAATATGCTTATTTTCACATACCTGTTGCAAAGATTCACAGAAAATGTATGAGATTTGCAGTAGGAGATCTGCTTGTGCAGTTCAGGTGCCTACCATTTGGTCTATCCCAGTCTCCGAGAGTGTTTACAAATGTGCTAGTAACACTCATAGCCAAACTTACAAAGAAGATTTGGCAGTATTTCGTTATCTAGAGACGATATCCTGGTAGTGGCAAAATCAAGATCTGAAGCCGAAAAACATACTTCCAGAGTGCAAGAGTTTCTTCTAGCCCATGGATGGGTGGTAAACAGGGAAAAAAGTCAGTTATACCCCAAACAAATCCTTCAATATCTGGGGGGCCTCTGCCTTTCAGACTGATCGGGATCTTGTCAGTCTTCTGGTAGAAAGACAGAAAAAAGTGGTCGATATAAAAGCATTCAAAAAACAGAGGACAGTCTCGGATCAATATTGTTTAAAGTGTTGGGAACCATGTCAGCAACTTGTCAAATAGTTAGATGAGCAAGATGGCATACAAAGCCCTTGCAAAATTTTCTGCTAAGGAAGGTGAGGCATCTTCACTTACATTTACAAAAAAAAGGTAAAGATATCTCAAGAGGTCAAAAGGAGTTTAACCTGGTGGTGCAGTCGGGAGAACCTGGAAAGAGGAGTTCCGCACGCATCAAGTGTGGGATGGGGAGTAGGTGAAAACTATGTGCAAGGCATCTGGAAAGGAGAAAATGTTCAAACATTCTGTAATTATGAGCCATAAGACAATCTGTTTTTTCTTTTGCACACCTGTTGAAAAAAACAAACAGGTAAAGATTGTAACCGACAACACAACCGCAGTGGCGTATATAGTGAAACAAGGTGGCACCAGGAGCATGTCACTGTAAAACCACTGTTTCGGTGGGCAGAAAGTTGGCTGGAAGGGTAAACGGCAATTCACTCACTTCCTCAGCAGGACGCTGATAGATCCAGGGCAATGGAGCTTACACAAAGACATTTTCTAGGAAATTGTAAGATGATGGGGGCAGCCAAAGATAGATGTCATGGCATCCCCACAGAACAAGAAGTGTCACCAGTTCTACTCAAGATTCCCCTGCAAGGGGACTTATGCAGTGGATGGCCTAAGACAAAGTTGGTTGAAGAGCTTAATCAACGTTTCCTCCATTTCCATTAATTTAGAGAATACTGAAAAAGATAAAGAGAGAGAAAGTAGAGGCAGTCGCAGTGATTCCTTGTTGGCGCAGGAGGCCTTGGTTTCCTCCTCTCCAGAGGTTGGCGATCGAGGAGCCAATGACAATTTCGAACTTCACAGGATGGTTGTCTCAGGGAGCAATCCAGATGGCCTGGTGGTTGAGAGGGAAAGATTGAAAAGCCTCTCGCTTTCAGATAAAGTTATGTCTATTGCTGAAATCAAGGAAAAGTAGTACTTCTTCTCAGTATTACAAAGTATGGGAAACATATGCAGAATTTGTCACAGGGAAAGGAGAAGATCCTTTATTTCCATCTTCCGCAGTGGTTGTAAGTTTTTTATTCTCAGGATATGAAAAAAGTCTACAATCAAGTACGTTGAAATGCCAGGTGTCGGCCAGAGGTTTAAAATAAATTAAAAAAACCACATTGTTCAGTAGAATTGATCTTGTGGCTTCAGGACTTCAACTTCAGCTATTTTAGTGGCTTCGGACCTTTTTGCCATTTCAGGACTTCAACTTCAGCTATTTTAGTGGCTTCGGGTCTTTTCTTTGTTTCATGACTTCAACTTCAGCTATTTTAGTGGCTTTGGGTCTTTTCGCCATATCAGGATTTCAACTTCAGCTATTTTAGTGGCTTCAGGTCTTTTCGCTGCTGCGGGACTTCAACTTCAGCTTTTCGGCATTTCAGAACTTCAGCTTTTTTAACAAGTGGGTTTTGAACTCTGCGCTGGCTTTCCAATTGTAAAAGTGATTTGCAGCATCGAAGACAGGTGTGGACCCAAGTGTCCACTTAGTATAGTAATCAATGTGTTATAAGAAATAGAAATATCCTTTTATCAATAGCCATCTCTTACTTTTTTTTTTTTTTTTGAAAGATTTTCTTTTTCACATTTTTAATAGGTTAGCGTTAGTAAAGAAAGAAAGAAAGTTGAAGGAGGTTATAAGAAGAAGAAAATAGATGGGTTAACCAGTTTCATAGTCTCATTTAATATGTAACTTGACAGTCCAACAATGACCCTTATTCTCTATTACCCGGACCTGTTAATGCATCAACCAGCCAGCGGTCCCATATTTTCCCAAATTTTTCGGGGAATCCCCGAGCTAGATACACCTATTTATGTTTAAGGAGCATGTTGTCTATTAGTTTTATCCAGAACCTCAAAGTAGGCGGTTCCGTTGCTTTCCACATGAGGAGTATCGCTTTCTAGGCATAGTGGAGTAACTGGTGGAGACATAACCTATCTCCCGCTGGGAGACTCAAGTCTCCAATGTGTCCCAGTAGGCAAAATTCTGGGGTCTGGATGTTGGGTAGGTCCAGAGAGATGTCCATAAAGGTAAGTATTGAAGTCCAGAAATTTGGGCACTCCCAGAACACATGCAGATAATTGCCTTGTTTAACATTACATTTAACACATATATCTGGATAACCTTGATATATTTGTGCCAGCCTGTGCGGTGTGTAATAAACTGTATTCAAAAATTTGTATGGATGTATCTATCTTTTAGTGAAATATTTGTTTCAGGTATCTGCTCAAGTATTTCCTTCCAGGATCCCTCATCCAAACCAGGCATATCCTGGGCTCATTTACCTCTAATATGCCCTATCGGATCGAAGTCTCTCTGCTGGAGGATTGTATAGAACCAGCTGACAGGCTTATAAAGCTCAAAACTGAGTAAGTATTGCTCAATAGTGGTTTCTATCATGCTTAGAGGTTCAGTTGCAAATTGGGCCACAAATGCATGTTTGAGCTGCAAGTACCTGAACAATATGCAGTTCTGCAGGTCATATTCCTGTTTCAATTGGGCAAACTGTTTAATGCTCTCCAATGTCACTATGTCCTTAAGATATTTAAGCCCCTCATTGACTTACATTTGGTATAGCCGTGAAAAGCATGAGATTCCTACTACCCCACAGTGGGGTCCATTTTGACCACTTGCCTCCCTTCCGGTATTCTGCAGTCACTGTCTTGCAGAACCGATTTCATATTGGAGGTTAAGGGGTATGCAGATGGGAGTCCTCTATGAATTTGATTTGCCAGAGCTTCAAAAGAGGAGATCACTGCTGCATCAAGTACCGTAGCTTGGTTGTTAGGATCAGGATTCAGCCACCACCAAGAGTAAACCAGCTGGCTAGCATAAAAGTATAATTGAAAATTAGGAAGCACTAGACCACTAGACCTCCCTTGGCCTCTGGGGCTTGCAGCATCTGAATTGAGATGTGAGGTCTTTCCCCAGCCCACACCACATTCCTGATGCATGCATCTAACTCTTTGAACCATTTTTTACTGGGTATGATAGGCGCATGAAGGCATAAAGGAATTTTGGTAGTAAAATAATTTTTATTAAATTTACGCAGCCTAAAAGGGATAACAGGAGGTTGGCCCAGTTTTGTGCTTTAAAGCTCCCACTATCAGGGAAAGGCTTAATTCCAAGTATTTCTTTATGAATTACAATTCCTAAATACGTAAAGGAAGATACCCATTTTAACGACACTCCCTGTGAGAGATCTCTGCAACTTTCATTGTCAATTGGAAACAGAACCGACTTTGCCCAATTGACCCATAGGCCTGAATGATCGCCAAACCCCACTACTTCTCTCAGTAGCTCCCCTAGGGAGTCTCCAGGATCGGTCAGGTACACTAACATATCGTCGTATATAATGACATTTTCTCCTCTAGCCTTTGCATTTTAAGCCCCTCAATATCCGGATTATTACGAATTAATATGGCCAGAGGCTCTATTGCCAGGGTAAATTACAAGGGGGACAGTGGGCATCCTTGCCTGGTTCCTCTGGCTAGTTGAAACTCCTGAGACAGTTCTCCATTAATCAGTATTCTGGCACATGGAGTATAAAAACCGGTATATCAACATACCGTGAAGTCCGCTTACTTGCAAGCAATTGGTGGATCGCAACACTACCATAGCGATCCATTAAGAGGGACCAGGCTCTCCTTTCAAACACCGCTCGGCGCCTGGGGAATACCAATTAGGAGTTAACAGCGCACTGAACCCTAGACATTCAGAACTTTGGCTATTTTAGTGGCTTTGGGTCTTTTCGCCACTGCGGAACTTCGGCTGTTTGGCTTTTCGGGACTTCAGAAGAGGAGACAGAGCTTCAGCAAATTAAATGCAGCACAGCCAGGCCCAGTGAAAGAGTACCCCCTGATGGTGGCCCTGTGTAATAGCACAGGGACCCCAGTATGGGAGGGGCCTCACAGTATGTAATAGCACAGTGACCACATCATGGGAGGGGCCTCACAGTATGTAATAGCATGGTGACCCCATTATAGGAGGGGCCTCAATATGTAATAGCACAGTGACCACAGTATGGGACAGCCTAACCACTTGTTCTCTAATGACACATGGAATTCACAGGCTTGTTTTTGAGCTTTTTGTTTGTATCATCATTTGACCTCTGGCTATGCGTCTCCTATACATAATCTCATCTCTGAGTGATTATTGACTGACTGTCGTGCATGGCTTCGTGGCACTATCAACAACCCCGTCACATATACCAGAAACTAATTCATTAAAATGTTTTCACTAATTAAGCTATTGACCTAAATCCTACTAGGGTTGTACTCCAAAGACATCGGGATGCCAACAGGTTGCCCATCTTGTAACAAGTTGCAAACGGTCAGATTTCATGGTGTGTATGGGGCCAGATCTTTTGGCAAACAAGCCCTGAGAAGCCTGCTCACTCCTGACCTTCACCTTAGCCAAAGGCCACTAACACTGATGCACATGTCACATTGAGCACTGATTGCCTGGCATGAGTTTTCCAGTGTGATATTCTGACCTGCAATAGACTGGAATGGATTAATAAAATGTATTCATGAAAACACAACAGGGAAGAGTTAAAACACATTCCCTGATTATTGTACATGCCACAACCTTTAATGGAATTCTGTCATGCTTTTTATGATGTCGTTTTTATTTCTAAATTACACTATTTAAACTGCAAATAATTCACTCTACAATATAAAATGTCATTCCTGAACCAGCAAGTGTATTTTTTTTTAGTAGTAATATTGGTGTGTAGGTGCATCTCAGGTCATTTTGCCTGGTCATGTGCTTTCAGAAAGAGCCAGCACTTTAGGATGGAACTGCTTTCAGGTAGGCTGTTGTTTCTCCTGCTCAATGTAACTGAATGTGTCTCAGTGGGACCTGGATTTTACTATTGAGTGTTGTTCTTAGATTTACCAGGCAGCTGTTATCTTGTGTTAGGGAGCTGTTATCTGGTTACCTTCCCATTGTTCTGTTGTTAGGCTGCTGGGGGGGGGGGTATCTCAATCTAACTTGCAGTACAGCAGTAAAGAGTGACTGAAGTTTATCAGAGCACAAGTCACATGCCTGGGGGCAGCTGGGAAACTGACAATATGTCTTGCCCCATGTCAGATTTCAAAACTGAATATAAAAAAAATCTGTTTGCTCTTTTGAGAAATGGATTTCAGTGCAGAATTCTAAAGCAGTACTAATAAAGGATGTGTTTTGAAAAAAAACATTTTTCCCTTTGAGATACACTTCGCTATGCTGCTTTCAAGGCTTGTTGTGCCATGTCCTCTGCAAATTATAGCTGCTATATATTGCTGTGTTGTAATAATCTTTTTGGTACATTAAGGTTAAAGTAAAATATAGTATAAGGTATTTGTATGTTAAAGGAGAACTATTTAGAAAAATAATATATATATTTATATTATATATTCCCAAGTAGCCGCACTCAATCCAATATATTTAATTCTGGGTGCTCGGTCAATAAAGAGTATACAGTTGAAAGATGAACCCCCAGTCCAATATTCGTGAAATTATTTTTATTGTGCATCACAGTGTATCCAACGTTTTGGTTCTTATTGGGGCCCCAATAGGTAGAAACGTTGGATACACTGTGATGCACAATAAAAAATATTTGATATACATGGGGGTGCGGGTCCATCTTGCAAATATATATCTCATCATGCTAAGCAAAGTTCTATATGTGATCACTAAAAAATTTTACACTTGTTTTGAAAAATTGTTACTCTTCACTAGTGATGCCCCAAATCCAGGATTCAGACAGATTCTTGCATCTGGCTGAACCGATTACAAATCCTAATTTGCACATGTAAAAGGAAGTGAAAAAATGTTACTTACTTTACATACTTTTTCCTTTCCATATCCCAAATAGTGGATTCTGTGCATCCCTACTCCCCCCCTTACTATACAGAGCCAGACCAAGGTAGTTTGGCACCCTAGGCAAGG
>CM044436.1:114687914-114699159 GCA_024363595.1 Xenopus borealis
CCCCCCCCCCTCCCGATTGTACCCTAGGTGGTTGCCTTCCCGTGGCCGTGGTCATCTTGTGATTTTGACAGCAGGTAAATTCCCTTCTGCATTAGCAATTTCAGTCTAGATCAGGGCTGCCCAAAAGCTAGATGGGGATCTACCAGTAGACCTTTAGCTGGTGATCTGTAGATCTCAAACAGCTTGTCTAGATCACCCTCCTGTTCCATGCTTTTCATTCAGATAATTATTATATAATGGTTACATAAGAACTAGTTGATAAACAAAACAATAAAAATGATCTCATAAACTAATATAATATTTAAATAATATTTTCCACGGATCAGAATGCTAATTCTTTTACGGGTTGTAGATCACAATGGGACAACATCACTAAAAGTAGACCTCACATTGTTAAAGTAGAAGGAAAGCTACAGAGGAATTTGCCAATAGATTAGCTGCAATTGTGCAAGCTAGAATGCTTTATTTATTCAGTTTTACCAAAGCAGAGTTAAAAAGCTCTAGAGGCTGTTTGTTTATGTTAGCAGCCGCCATATTAGCTTGTGACATCGCTTCCTGTCTGGGTCTCTCCCTGCTCATTCAGAGGAGCAAACTGAGCATGCTCAAGCCCAAGCCCTGGAGGTTTAACCTGAAAGCAGGAAGTCTGCTACAGAAGCCCATGTGTACGCAATAGAAGGAAAGAAATGCTGTGTTTTTTTTGACAGGGGGACAGCAGCATTACTTTGGGGGGTTACTGATGTATTTATATAGACCTTTCTGATAAAGCTTACTTAGTTTTAACCTTTCCTTCTCCTTTAAATGAGAAGTCAACCTGCATCTGAAACTCCCCCTCCCCTTTGGGAGCAACATCATTTTCATCCCAGTGGGTGACAAATAAGAGCTGTGATTGGCTATCTGGTAGCCACTATATGGACTGGCAGCCTACAGGAGGCTGGTTGAGGATCACTGTTCTGTCCTGTATGACCGCTACACTCCTGGTACAACTTTTATGTGGTTGGTCCTCCTGCTGCTAAACCAGTTGCACAAATGTGGGTAATAACATTACCATCAGCATTTAAAGTCACAGTAGTTTGCTCTAAGTGCTTTTATTTAAGCAAATTCCTACTTTTAAAAAAACCACATAGGAAATGAACGGCCATCGACCATTTACAGCCAAACTAAGGAGGCTGAACAAAAATACAAAACAATATAGGCTTCCTGGAGTTTGGGGGGGGGGGGGGATTCATCTACTGCCCCTTCCCCGTATTTATAAGGTTGGAGGATACCCAAATATCTCAAGATCCTTGAGATAATGATTTTTTTTGGGCTGGAGAGCAACAGTCCGTAATATTTAGAAAAAAAATAACATTTGTAGAAGTTGCAGTATCCACAGACTTGTTTGAAGTTTCCTGGAAAACACTAGACCAATCCTAGATTTTTATGCAGCTGTTCAGCAAAGAGCGTATCCTAGCATGCCGGAGGCAAAAGAATATGGCACGCAAGATGATTTTGCAACCTGGCTAAATAATATGCATTACCGTAAGACAATGCATCAGATCCCAACAAGTTAAAAGGGGTTGTTCACCTTTAAATTTCCTTTACTATGATGTAGAGAGTGATATCCTGAGACCATTTGCAGTTGGTTTTCATTATTTGAGGTTTTTCAGTTATTTAGAATTTTTATTCAGCAGCTCTCCAGTTTGCAGTTTCAGAAAAGTGGTTGCTAGGGCCCAAATGACCCATTTTACTGGGATATGGATAGGGGAGGATCTGATTAAGTTGCAATAACTATCCATTTGTAGTGTTACAGAGCATTTGTCTTTAGATGGGGTCCATTGCAAGCTGGAAAGAATCAGAAAAAGAAAGCAAATGATTCAAAAACTATATATATTAAAAAAAAAGAATAATGAAGACCAATTGAAAAGTTGCTTAGAATATGCCATGCGATCACATACAAAAAGTCAACTTCTAGGTGAACCACCCCTTTAACAGTGATAGCTCGCAAAGTTTTTAAGGTCAGTGACCGTATGATTAATTAGCACCAGACTGCAGAGAGATTTGACTGCAGGGAACGAGGTCTCTTTCACGCTGAACGTACGAATGTCACTAAGTAGAAGGGGCAATAACGTGACGGACAATAGATACACATCGTGGAAGTTATAAACTGCTACTAAAAGGAACTCCAGAGCCTCTACATTCCGATCAGTAGGCCTTATTTTTAGAGGCTGAATGAGAATGAAAGCCAATGAAAGCAGTTTGAAAGAACGAAGTCTGCCATCAATACGTTTAAATGGAAAAGCCCTGGGAGCTTCGGAAATTAAAAAAAAAAAAATTGAACATTAAAAGGTTGGAAGTCGTCATCCAAAATAATACACGGATGTGGGAAAGGCATCCCTTATTAACAGAGGAAGACTGGTTTTGTGTAGAGAATTAGAATCCTTGTAATTGGCGAGTGAAAGTACCAGCGAGCTAGACACTCTGGAGAGACAGGCCGTGTAGAAGTGTAAGTTGGTGGTGATTGTAGAGGGCCCACAGGAAGCCAGGAGCCCAAAACTGTCACGTTAAAGAGTCCTTGGCAGTTTCCCTGCTGTTACTCCTCATTATGCCCCTCTATTGCTGGAATCATATGCAGTCCATGGAATTCTCTGGGAGAGTGTTAAGTGCAGCTGCAAGACCCTTAGATGGGGCGCAGTTAGGAGGCAACATTGCATTAGAGGCGGGGTCCACATTTTCAATATCTTCCATCTTTGTCTCGCCCGTGCTTTCCCAGTTGATGTGAAAGCGTGTGACGCGTGGGTTTGATGCCAGGATATTCCTTTGAAGCTGTGGATAGCGAGAGGAAGAAGTTAGGGGACTGTTAAAACATAAACATTATTCTCAATGCATGTATAAACTGTTAGCTGTAGCATACATCATCCCCAGACATTACAAAGATCAGTATGTGGACCAACCAGGAAGGTTACGGACCTAACTCCTCCCAGGTAGTTCACCATTGGTTATTTCAACCAACCAATGTCCAGGCCCCTCCATCTAAGCCTACACTCCAATACGACATCAATGCGGTTGGGGCAAGTGTGAGTTTAAAGGAGAAGGGAAGCTACTGAAGCCGCTTAATGCCAATAGATTAGGCACAATAGTGCAAGCTAGAATGTTATATTTATTCTGCAGAATGCTTTACCATACATGAGTAATCTAGACACACTGTTTGTTTAGGATAACAGCTGCCATATTAGCTTAGTGTGACATCACTTCCTGTCTGGGTCTCTCCCTGCTCACTCATAGCTCTGGGCTCATATTACAGCAGGGAGGGGGGAGAGGATCAAACTGAGCATGCTCAAGCCCAAGCCCTGGAGGTTTAAGATGAAAACAGAAGTCTGATATAGAAGCCCATGTGACACAATAGAAGGAAAGAAATACTGTGTTTCTTTTCAGAGGACTCTGAGCAGCATTACTTTGAGGGTTTATTGGTGTATTTATGTAGACCTTTCTATAGGGAGAGACTCTGGCAGGAAGTTAGGTCAAACAAGACAAGATTTGTCAAATGATCTGAAATGTGGATACGGACACTCCTTATGACTATACCTAAATAGCAAGTGATTTCTACCTGGTGTGGTAATAATCTGTCTGAAACTGAATGGACGTATTGAGCACAACGTAGCTGTAAAATTACGGTGGAGAATAAATGGAGAATTGTGAAAGTGGGGTAATGTTTTGTAGGATAGTTATGCGTTTACATTTCTCAAATCCACTTTATAAATAAAAAGATTGTTAGTAATGATATCCTGGAGAGTCCTGGTTCTTTATTTGGTCGCTTGTGACCAATAGTGTGAAATGTATGGAAATGCCTGAGCACTGTCCCTAGTTGGGATTTTGCAGGTTTCAAATATCAATAACGACTGGTGCATTAAAGGACCAGTAACATCAAAAACTGAAATTGTTTTAAAGTTATAAAAATATAATGCAGTGTTGCCCTGCACTGGTAAAATTGCTGTTTGCTTCAGAAGCACAACTATAATTTATATAAACAAGCTGCTGTGTAGCCATGGGGGCAGCCATTCAAGCACAGGATACACAGTAAATAACAGATAAGTACTACTATAATTTATATAAACAAGCTGCTGTGTAGCCATGGGGGCAGCCATTCAAGCACAGGATACACAGTAGATAACAGATAAGTACTACTATAGTTTATATAAACAAGCTGCTGTGTAGCCATGGGGGCAGCCATTCAAGCACAGGATACACAGTAGATCGATAAGCACTACTATTGTTTATATAAATAAGCGGTTGTGTAGCCATGGGGGCAACTAGGAGAAAAGGCTCAAGTTACACAGCAGATAAGATCTGTAGAACATAATGTTATCCGTTATCCATTACTTATCCTGTACCATATAGCCATTTTTCAATTTCCGCCATTGCTATTTAGCAGCTTGTTTATATGAACTATAGTAGTGTTTCAGATGGGTTTTAACAGCGCGGGGCAACACTACATGATATTTTCTTTACTTTAAAACACAAATTTTTTGGTGTTACTGTTCCTTTAAGTCATTAATTGTGGCATACAGTGTAGATTTCATCATCATCATACACCATTTAAAGGAAACCTATTGTCAAAATGTTTATTTTGGCAAGAGGGACCAGAAGAAGACTTTTTACCAAAAGGTAGGCATCCCCTTTAAATCAACAGATACAAAAAACTATACAAGTACCTGGCCGAAATGCGGTTTGAGAGGTGGGTTCTCCCGTAGTTCTGGGTCTGAGTACTCATTGTTTACGTAATATCCAACTCTGATAAATTCCTGACCACGGTATGTGCAGGTAATCAACACTACAGTCACTCCTACAGCATCCGACTCGGGGATAAGGCTGCAATTAGGAGCATCTGCCTGCAGAGGAAGAGAGATTTGTGGTCAGGTTTCCAGTAGAACATTGTTAAATATTAACGATATAAATGAAACAAAAAAAAAAAATAATTTTCAGATGTTTCAAAAGAAGAAGAAAAACAAAACAAATCGACAAGTGTCCGATAACCCAATTTATTTACTTGTGTTAAGAAGAGAAACAGGGACCTGAATATTATGCAGCTCTAACTGTAACAGGAAGAGATCACCTGACCAGAAATACTGCAGCTCTAACTGTAACAGGAAGAGATCACCTGACCAGAAATACCGCAGCTCTAACTGTAACAGGAAGAGATCACCTGACCAGAAATACCGCAGCTGTAACTGTAACAGGAAAAGATCACCTGACCAGAAATAAAACAGCCCTAACTGTAACAGGTGTGGAAGGAAGCAAAAGACAGAACTGTCTATTTATTTCATGTGACCTGACAAGTAAAGTTTGTGTGCGCTGTGAATCCTACAATCCCAGGGGGTAGCCCTTTTTTTTTTTTTTTTAAATGTCAATTTTCTATTCATGATTACCCAATGGCGCATACTACTAAAAATATATTATGAAAATGGTTTGTTTACATGAATCAGGTTTTACATATGAGCCGATTTATGAAATATCTTTTTAGAGAGACCTACATTGTTCGGTGGGTATAGTTTTCCTTTAAGCAGATCAGACACGCACACATTAAAGGGGGTGGTTCACTTTTAATATGTTATAAAAAAAAAAAAAAAACAATTCTACACAACTTTTCAATTGGTCTTCATTCATTTTTATATTCTCTTCTCTTTTTCCAGCTTTCAAGTGGGGGTCACTGAGCCCAACTGAAAACCAATGCTCTGTAAGGCTACACATTGATTGTTATTGCTACTTTTTATTACTCATCTTTCTATTCGAGCCTCTCCTATTCCTGTCTCTTATTCAAATCAATGCATGGTTTCTAGGGTAAGATGGATCATAGAAACCAGATTGCAAACTGGAGAGCTGCTAAACAAAAAAGACCCACAAATACAAAAATAAACAACTGCAAAGTCTCAGAATATCACTCTCTGCTTCATACTAAAAGTTAACTGAAAGGTGAATGGCTACGCTACACACAAAATGCGTGTTATATGTAAGCCGCGGGCATCTCAGTTCAAGGCAGGAGAAACATGGAATATACGTCGGTTCTGAGACTCACTTGAAAGACAAACATGTGCCGCCCAGCAGGGACAGGACCCACCAGGACAGAATCCAGCACTTGATCGTATTCTTCACTCTCAGCAGATCCCACGTAGATGATCTTCCATTCCAGATCTAAGGAGAGTCAGCACATGATATACAATCAGAACAAGTAAGGGATCGGTTATCTGGAAACCCGTTATCCAGAAGGCCACACTGCAATTAGAAGCCATCTCCCATAATCTCCCGATAATCCAATTTTTGAAAAAATGATTTCCTTTTTCTCTGTAGTAATAAAACAGTAGCTTGTACTTGATTCAAACTTAAAAAGCAATAACAACAATAAAAATATGCTAAAACAAGAAGCATGCCCTCGGATACAGGTATGGAATCCGTTATCCGGAAAGCTGTTATCCAGAAAGATCCAGATTATGGAATGGTCGTCTCCCATAGACTCCATTTTATCCAAACAATCCAAATTTCCTTTTTGTCTGTAATAAAACAGCAGCTTGTACTTGATCCCAACTAAGATCTAATTAATCCTTATTGGAAGAAATGATTTTCTAGTAGACAAAGAAGAACTTTACCCCCCCCCCGTAGACCCCGCTACCCCAGCCTACATGCTACCCCTGGCAAATGCCCGTTTTTTTTTTTTTTTACTTACCCCTCACAGCAGATTTAAGGGGTCGGAGTTCATGGCAGCCATCTTCTTCTCTTCGGTAAACTTTGCGTATTCAATAGCGTTTCTCGCATGCGCAGCTCTTTCCTGGTTCTGGGCAATTGCGCAGAAACTCACAGGAATCGCCAAAGAGACAAAAGAAGACACAACGAAGATTACCGAAGAAGATGGCTGCTGTGAACTTGGAGACCAGAATCTGCCGCAAGGGGTGAGTAAAAAGTAAGGGGCATGTGCCCGGGGTAGCAAGTAGGATGGGGAGAGCAGGATCTACAGGGGGGGGAGGGTTTACGTCTCCTTTAAGGCAAAAGTGCCCACTGGCCTCGTTCCCTGCTAAGTGTTACCCCAGAATTGTGCCCCCTGTAGGATTAAGGACCACACATGCAGAGTCAGCGCAGTGGAGCTCATGGCCGCCATGTTCCAGCACATTCGAGGATACGGCGCTCACTTCCCAACGACTACCTAAGCGACGAAGATGGTGCCCGAGAGCTCTGTTCCACATATGCAGAGTCAGTGCGACACAATTCTGGGGTTAACACTTAGCAGGGGGAAAGCAGGGAGGGGGGCCAGTGGGTGCCTTGACCATGGGGGGGGGGGTTGAATTCTCCTTTAAGGTATGAAGATCCAAATTAAGGAAAGATCCATTATCAACAAAACCCCAGGTCCTGAGCATTCTGGATACCAGATACAGAAAGCTGCAGTGAGCAAGGGTAAAACTGCACAGCCGATATTTGCCGTGCTTGTGCCAAGCCTGCGTCTCCCAATGCACTTTGGGTAATGTAGTTTTTGTCTAACAATTTGCCAACTGCCATGTTTAATGTAAGACTATAATGCCCAGCATGCAATGGTACCGACTTGTGCAGAAGTCGGGAGTTACTAGATTTTGGGCTCTGTACCCCAGTCTCCCTTCCCATTCTCGCATTCCCCGGTGACTTTCCTTCATTTCAGACAATTTTGGGGCAAGAATCTGCTGGCCACCATAATGTCTAGAGGTTGATCTCTAGGCGACTGGCAAATCTTTCAAACTTTACTTCATGGAAAAAAATTTGTGAAACTTTGAAAAAGGTGTAGTCACAAATAATCATTTAGATGTTTTTTTCACTGCACATATTGTGCTATTTTTGGGCTGGTTTCGTAGCGGGTTTTGAAAATTAAATGTACACACATATGGTCCCCTTATTCAGATTGTAAAGGCAGAGACTTGGATTATCAGAATTAGTCATAAAAGAAATAAAACACTCCTTCACATCTCCTTTGGTGTGCAGCTGTTTGCAGTAACTATGACATTTACAAATACAGGTATGGGACCTGTTATACAGAATGCTTGGGACTTGGGGTCTTCCGGATAACGGATCTTTCTGTAATTTGGATCTTCATACCTTAAATCTATTTAACAAAAACCATGTAAAACATAAAATAAACAAAAAGGCTGGTATTGCTTCCAATGAGGATTAATTATATGGATCTGTTATACGGAAACCCATTATCCATAAAGTTCCGAATTATGGAAAGGCCATCTCCCATAGACTGCATTATAATCAAATAATCCAGATTTTTAAAAATGATTTCTGTTTTCTCTGTAACAATAAAACGGTACCTTGTACTTGATCCAAACTAATATGCAATTATGCAATTAAGCTTTATTGGAAGCAGTACAAGCCTATTGGGTTTATTAAAGGGCAACTAAAGTCTAAAATAGAGTAATGTTAGAAATGCTGTATTCTGTATACTAAACATAAACATGAACTTACTGCACCACAAGCCTAATCAAACAAATGATTTATGCTTTCAAAGTTGGCCACAGGGGGCTGTCATCTTGTAACTTTGTTATACATCTTTGCAAGACCAAGACTGTGCACATGCTCAGTGTGATCTGGGCTAAGCTTAGGGATCGTCATAAATGATCAAAACAGCACAAGTCAAATAATATCTGCCATAGAAGCCAATACAGCAAGACTGATTAATAATCAGCATATACAGACTGCACTGGGTCTGTGGATACATATCTGCAAGGTCACTGGCTGATTTACAGGGAAACAGACGAAGCTGCTCCAGTGCTGGGAAGCTGGGGGAGCTCCCCCTGCTGTTTGAAAGTATGACTGTTTCCCTGTATAGCAGTTGGGGACCATCTGACAATTCCTATCCCCAGCAGTAAATGAAGGGAGAACTTCACTGCATACAGTCAGGTTTCTTATAAAAATGAGACATTTTTTTTAACTGAAGTATATTGAAGATAGATTTCTTTTTCATTAAAGTAAAAAAATGGGATTTTATTTCTAGTAGTCTTAAATTGTGAAGATCCAAATTACGGAAAGACCAGTTATCCAGAAAACCCCAGGTCCCGAGCATTCTGGATAACAGGTCCCGCACCCTGTATCTCAGTTGGGATCAAGTACAAGCTACTGTTTTATTATTTCAGAAAAAAAAAAGAAATCCTTTTTAAAAATGTGGATTATTTCATTATAATAGAGTCTAAGGGTAGAATTACACGGCCGAGTGTGCCGCATACGAGGGTGGGTGACAAAACGTCCGCGTCACGTCGGATGCAACAGAACTAACATAAAGTCGTATGGTGTCGCAGCGTTGATTAGGCGTGACACGACTGACGGGGGCAAGCTGCGACTGCATCAGACAGTTGTGTTGGATCAAAGCTGCAACACCATCTGACAATTGTATTACCTTATTTCTGTCACATTCAGCGCGACGCCTGCATCTATGCGCATCGCGACCGTGTAGTTCTACCGTAACGGAGACAGCCATGCCGTAATTCAGAGCTTTCTGGATGAGGGGTGTCCGGTTAACGGATCCCATACCTGTACTATAAAATTCTTTAGAAACTTTTTTTTCTTTCATTATTTGTTTTTAAAATCTCTTAACGTTTAGGGACGCGCATGCAGCCAAATGTCCTCCGAGTCTCCCAAGCAACGAACTATGGGCACAAATAGTAAAGTATAGCCTGGGGTGGACTCTATAGTTACTGTGAAGAAATGAAACAATGTACAATGTTACCCAGTAAAAATGTTACAGGGCAACCCTTTAAAAGAAAGAAATAAATAAAGTGGTATAAAGGTGTGATCATAGCAAGCTTAAAGGGATCCTGTCATGGGAAAAAAATAGTTAATAGTGCTGTTCCAGAAGAATTCTACACTGAAATCCATTTCTCAAAAGAGCAAACAGATTTTTTTATATTTCATTTTGAAATCTGACATGGGGCTAGACATATTGTCAATTTCCCAGCTGCCCCAAGTCATGGGACTTGTGCTCTGATAAACTTCAATCACTCTTTACTGCTGTACTGCAAGTTGGAGTGAAATCACCCCCTCCCTTTCCCCCACCCAGCAGCCTAACAACAGAACAATGAGAAGGTAACCAGATAACAGCTCCCTAACACAAGATAACAGCTGCCTGGTAGATCTAAGAACAACACTCAATAGTAAAAACCCATGTCCCACTGTGTACTATTCAGTTACATTGAGAAGGAAAAACAACAGCCTGCCAGAAAGCAGTTCCCTCCTGAAGTGCTGGCACAAGTCACATGACTGGGGCAGCTGGGAAATTGACAAAATGGCTAGCCCCATGTCAGATTTCAAAACTGAATATAAAAAAATCTGTTTGCTCTTTTGAGAAATGGATTTCAGTTCAGAAGTCTACTGGAGCAGCACTATTAACTGATGCATTAAAAAAAAAAAAAAAAACATGTTTTCCCATGACAGTTTCCCTTTGGTAATCAGCTTGAAAGGGGAACTAAAATGCTCTGACAGCTTGCTATGATTATATTAATAAGCCAATAAAAGTTATCACCTTGATACCACTGTTATTTTATTTTTTTTTTTTATTTCAAAAGGGTTGCCCTGTAACATGACATGAAAATAAAAAGGCAATCTTGATGACAATAACAATTACTCACCGTCTGGCAGGTCCTCTATGCATTCAAAAGTAATTTCAAACTGGAAAGGGTTGTGGAAGGGGCAGGGGTTATCCAGCACCACCATGTTTAGGATCTGTACCTTGGCCATGTTGCCTCTTCAAGCTGGAAATGCCAGTGTTGTTCTGTAACAAAGCGTAAACATATTTACATAGGTTTATGATTCATAAAACAGTGAGACAGACTTCTCTAGCCCAGTGATTTTCAACCTTGTGCCTCCAGCTGTTAAGAAACTACAAGTCCCACAATGCATTTGCCTGACTGTGGCTGTCAGACTCCTTCATTGCATTGTGGGACTTGTAGTTCCTTAACAGCTGGAGGCACAAGGTTGAAAATCACTGCTCTAGCCAATACAATTTCTGTAAGATACAAATAGAAACTAGTTTGACCATCAGCAGTTTCTAAAGATAGAGAAACTTCCCTGTTTGTTCGACTAGTGGCCCTCCCTATTGTTTACAATAACCGCCCCCCGTTCTTTAGAATCCGATACAGAGATATTACAGGAAAGACCCTGCAATACTTTAAGAATCAGTAACACCAAAAATGTAAGTGTTTTAAAGGAATGACAATATAATGTAGTGTTGTCCAACACTGGTAAAACTGGTGTGTTTGCT